>CM029647.1:30809494-31223566 GCA_017311315.1 Dendrocalamus latiflorus | reverse complement strand
CCTGCTCTACAAGGGACCCTGAAATGGAAGAAGAAGGTAAGCAAAATCTACCTGGCATTTCCTTCTCACAAAAATACTTCTTATAGTTCCCCACATCAGCCCTTATAGATCATGACAACCTAAAGTGTAAATGGGCAAAATAAGAGAGTATGATTATGGAAGCAAACTAGCACACAGTTACCTAGCATCCATTCTCAGAAGAAAGAGGGGGGCTCAAGAGAAAGGCACTGCGCAGAGTACAGTTATGGAGAAAGTGTAAAACTGAATCATTTAACACTTGGTGGAATCATGATATATATGTAAAAACAGGAGAGGATTCCCTCTACAAACGTTCAATTCAAAATTGAACCACAGCAACCGGTTAGGAATGACAACAAAATTTAGTATAAGCAGTGTAAGCACACTACCAGGGAAAGAAAGCAAAACAATCTAGCACATTTATCTATGATTAAATTTTAGTCGAGGGGTTCCACAAAATGTAATTGCAATCTAGCACAATTATGTATTGTAATCATGCAGACATATGTACTAAAATCAAACAGTTGCATGTGCATACATGGCTTAATATTGAAGTAGCCATAGTTCCAGATTATAATATTGAGGTGGTGATCATTTGGGCTTATTTTTTGTGGCTTATGGCTGAAAAGCACTGTAGATGACAGAGGCTTATTTAGCATAATTAAATTTAAAAAAATTAAAAAATATGTTAGGCCATTACGTATAATACAAACAAATACGAGAAAAAAAGAACCGGCAAAAAATCTCAACAAAAAGCCAAAAGTTCAGAAAAAGACGAAATTTATGAATAGTGAAAAATAAGTCGAAAGCTAAAAGCTGAAGCCAAAACGATCACAGTGACGGGTCAGGGAGGATTTCCTGGGATGTGGGTCTTTCAAAATAAGAGATGGCTCGCAAACTAGATTCTGGGAAGACACTTGGGTAGGATCTTCACCCCTAAAAGCTCAATTTCCCAGCCTATACAACATAGCTAATAATCCTCATGTAACTGTGGAGACGGTCATGAATCAAGTGCCTATTAATGTCTCTTTTCGCAGAGCTTTAACTGAGGATAAATTGACGGCTTGGCTTAACCTAGTAGCTAAAATAGTTAATGTTCAACTTTCAAATGAGAGGGATGTTTTTTACTGGGATTTACATAATCATGGTCAATTCTCTGTACGGTCTATGCATGCGTACTTGATTAATCAGGGTACCCTTTTCATTCATAAATTCATTTGGAAATTGAAGCTCCCTCTTAAGATAAAAATCTTCCTTTGGTACCTCCAAAGAGGTGTTATCTTAACAAAGGACAATTTAGCTAAGAGGAGATGGACTGGCAGCCAAAAATGTTGTTTCTGTGATCATAATGAAACCATAAAGCACCTTTTTTTATTGCTGCCATGCTAAAATTATTTGGAATATTGTCCAAATTGCTACTGGGTTAACCCCACCTAGATCTATTTCTCACATGCTTGGAGGCTGGCTCACGGGCATTGGGAGGGAGGATAAAAAACAAATTTTTGTGGGGGCGGCTGCTATTATTTGGGCAATTTAGTGTACTCGTAATGACATTGTCTTTGAGCAAAAACAAAATATTTCTTTTATGCAGGCTATTTTCAGAGGAGCATATTGGTTGCGGTTCTGGGCGCTGCTGCAGCGTGAAGATAAAAGGGAGGTGTTTAGATTGGCAAGCAAAGCGTTGGAGGTTATCGCTTTACATGTGTTTGCCAATAATGGGTGGCAAAGTAATAATAGACTTTGCATATGATTATCTCTTTTTCTTTATTTTTGTCAGCAAATAAGCAATAAGTTGTAAGCATTAACGTTGTAAGTCTCGGCTGTGTGCGGTTGCAAAGGCCGGAATTTTTCCATTATCTAAAAAATTATGATATTATGCCCAGGGCTGCAAAAAACTAGTGAAAGACTACCGCTGGTTCAAAAATATAAGTGAAGGCTGGGATTAAGGTAAAGCAGACTGGGATCTCATCAAGTCACAAACAATTCTTCCTGATTTTGTCAGAATATAAGCACAATTTTCCATAATGACACTAGAAAAAAAACCTCAACTCACCTTCTTCCAGGTTTTGCTACCTGAGTTAATATTGGGGAGTGAAGCCTAAAACCCTGCACATCCAGAAACCATGCCTGCTGTAACAGTTTCCTGTCCATGAAAGGTACTTGCTGAAATGTGAGTAAACTGCTCACCTTTCTGCTGAAGTATTTTTTTTTTGAAATGGGAAGTTTGAAATGAGAGGACGCAATATCCTCGAAGGTGTAGTCATTTTACATGAAACCGTTCATGAACTTCATCGTAAGAATCTAAGTGGAATAATTTTCAAAATCGACTTCGAAAAGGCCTATGATAAAGTAAAATGGTCATTCCTATTACAAACACTACGGATGAAAGGTTTTTCACCTAAATGGATTTTTTGGGTGAATTCTTTCATATCGGGTGGAAGTGTGGTGATCAATGTTAATGATGACGTCGGACCTTACTTTCAAACCAAAAAAGGTCTCCGTCAAGGTGACCATTTATCACCAATTCTCTTTAATCTTGTTGCGGATATGCTTGCAATAATT
This sequence comes from Dendrocalamus latiflorus, assembly GCA_017311315.1. Classification (NCBI taxonomy): domain Eukaryota; kingdom Viridiplantae; phylum Streptophyta; class Magnoliopsida; order Poales; family Poaceae; genus Dendrocalamus; species Dendrocalamus latiflorus. Next base: position 31,220,986 of record CM029647.1, on the reverse strand, counting down.
GTTAACAGAGCCAAAGTTGATGGTCAGGTTAGTGGGGTGGTGCCACATCTGGTAGATGGTGGTTTATCCATACTCCAATATGCTGATGATACGATTCTCTTCATGGAGCACGACCTGGAAAAGGCTAATAACATGAAGTTGTTACTTTGTGCTTTTGAGCAATTATCAGGTCTGAAAATAAATTTTCATAAGAGCGAAATTTTCTGCTTTGGAGAAGTTAAAGCATATGAGACCCAGTACATAGATCTTTTTGGCTGTAATCCAGGTAATTTCCCAATGAGGTATTTGGGTATTCCTATTCATTACAGGAAACTAAGAAATGCTAATTGGAGAAAAGTAGAAGAACGTTTCGAGAAACGCCTCAGTAGTTGGAAAGGAAAAAATCTATCAACAGGGGGATGACTGACTTTAATAAATTCAGTGCTTAGTAGTCTCCCCATGTATATGATGTCCTTTTTTTAGGTACCAAAGGGTGTTCTTAAAAAACTAGACTATTATCGGTCTGTAGGACCGAAATGGCGACAGAGGGGGGGTGAATGTCGTTCGCTTCAAAAATCGCCCCCAGGAATATCCACAAAGAATCTCTACTCTCCGATAGCTATAAAAAGCTATGAAGAAGAGAAAAACAGAGCTCACAGAAAATCAACTGAGATCAGGGAAATTGAGCGAAAGTCTCGGCACAAAAATAGCAGAGCAATGCTACCGTGGCAAAGAATTTGTGTAAGATCGAGGAGGCCGACTAGAGGGGGGTGAATAGGCGGTTTTAAAATTTTCGTCTAATTCTAATTAGCAATTTTAAACTTAATGGATATACTAGAGCAAGATAACAATAATACCACTAATCAACCTAGTAAGGCTCAAGTAATCACTAGCACAAGTAATCGACTAAGAGCAATGTCAAATAGTAGAGATCAACAATTGCTACTCTAACTAAGCAAGCAATCAAGTAATATGAATGAAGAGCGTTGCTTGAATGAAAATGATCACAAGGGAGTAAACCACACTTGACACGATTAGTTTTTACCGTGGTGATCGGAGACTTGCCGATCTCCCCTAGTCCACGTTGAGGTAAGCCCGAACGAATCGGACCGGCTCCACGAATTGAGCCTAATCACCTCGATCACTATAGGTAGCTCTTTCCCTCTCCGGGTAGGCGAGCTCCAAGCCTTCACAAATCTTCCGGGCCTTCTCACAACCTTCTTGAGAAGATCTCCGAACCTCCGCCAAGCCGTCTAGGTGCCGGCAAGCACCAAGAGAATAGATCACAGCGGCTTGATCTCACTCAAGTGCCTAATGGATCAACTAGAATGCAATGCACTTGAATTTTGGCTCAACTACCTCAATTGAATGCACTTGTGAGAGAATGAGGTGTGAGAGGTTGCACTAAGCTCAAATGTATTCAATGGAGGTTCAACAACACTTACTAGTTCTGGTGGGGATGTATTTATACCCCCACCAACCTCAAATAGCCGTTACAATAAACAATCCTGAAAAAGTCAGGGAATCCGGAACTACCGCAGGTATAACCGCGGTACTTGCGGATTTTCGCTGACCGGTCAGAACGGCTATGTCAGTGCAGTACTACCGCCGTTGAAATCGCGGTATTTCCGGAAGTCCGGAAGTTCCGCTCCATGACCCGGTACTTCCGATCTCAGCGAGTTTAAGTTTTATTCCCGGCGCTCTCTGGAAATAAAGTTCCGAACGGGTATCCGGAACTTCCGCACATGCGGTAGTTCCGTAGGTCAATCCGCGGTACTTCCGTTTTCCGAGAGGCTAAGTTAAACTCCGGGCGCTCTCTGGAAATAAAGTTCCGCTCGGGTGCCCGGTACTACCGGCCATCCGGTAGTTCCGCAGTTCAACTTGCGGTACTTTCGTTTTCCGAGAGACTAAGTCTGAGTCCGGGCGCTCTCTGGAAAAAACGTTCCGCTCGGGCGCCCGGTACTTCCGGCCCTGCGGTAGTTCCGCCCAATTAACACCGGAACTACCGGATTTTCTGACAATGCACAGATTTGATTTGATTTTAATTTCTAAGTGCATGCATGATCCTAAATTGATCCATAGGGCACATTTGAACATGATCAAGCAATCACCATGATCCCTCTTAATAGTACGGCGTCTATCCTATAATCCGGTCTTCCAACCTATCTCCAAGACCGGTAAAAATAAAATAGATACCTAAACTATTTACCTTGTCGCCCTAGAGATCTTTGAATCTTCATGGGATATTTTGAGAGCCTCTTTCTTTGCCATTTGAACTTATCCTTTCAAACACTTAATGCACACATTAGTCCCATATTCACATGATTTCATTAATTACCAAAACCAATATTTTTAGGGGCCTAGATGCTTTCAATCTCCCCCTTTTTGGTAATTAATGACAACAAGAGCAAATTTTGAGAAGAATTTAAGATTTGGATATACTTCTAGTTTGCAAGTTGTATATCACAAGGTCTTTGAAATTTTAGCAGTTTAGAACATGGGGAATTTTTGCAAATTAGAAAGTAATAAAAAAGAGCTCCCCCTAAACATGTGCATCAAATTTTATAAGAATTTATAGCACATTCACCAAAATTCAAAGATACACAATGGACAAGTAAATAAGCATTGCATTAAGGGCATAACAAGGTTCATTACAATGCATCAGAAATTAAAATACTAAGCATCCACAGAGTTGCATCACATGGTTCATTTCACCATATTTTATTACAAAGCCAAATAGATAGATAAAAGTCTTAAACTTCTCCTTGCTTCATTCTCCCCCTTTGGCATCGAAGTACCAAAAAGAGGAGCTAGTCCTGAGCTGCACTGGGAGAAGGAGGACCGCGGCGACGAGTGCGACGAGAATAGCGAATTGGATCCACAGCACTCTCAAGGGACGAGACGCGATCACCAAGAGAAGAAACAGAAGTGATCAACGTGGCAACCTGGTCTGTAGTCTCAATCTGGCGCTCCTCAAGCCTGAGAATGGCGGAGTAGATCTGGGACAGAGAGACATCTCCCTCGCCCTGGGGAGGAGAATCAGCAGCTGCCTGAGGCTGAGGCTGAGGCTGTGCACGGGTACCAGCAGGAGCAGGAACAGGGGCCTCTGCGCGAGGCTTATACGGCTTGTGCGGGGTGCAGAGTGCTCCTCGGTATCCAGTTGTGCGAATGATCAAAGCCATAACGAATGGTGCAAAGTTAATCCTTTTCTGTTTGTCATTCTTATTGGCGTCAATCCCCCTAATGATAAGATCCACCACATCAAATTTTTGGCCGCGCATAATGTAGTCAATCACATTCCAAGCATGGCCACGAATAGCATCATAATTTCCACTCTTGGGAAAAATGGTGTGGTTGATGATCCTGTTGACAAGGCTGGGAATAGGAAGTAGACCAATTGTCGTCCCCAGCGTTCGTTCAGCTGCTTGATCATAATACTCTGAATATGCAGCAATGGGAAGAGCACGCTTGCTGTACACCTTCTCATAGGCACTGGTTTCCGTCCCAAGTGCCAACTCAAACTCGTGCCTGGTGCACTCAATGAGCTGCGTTCCAGTCATCCAACACAAGTGCTCGAAGTTGGGAGAGATATACAAGGTAGCATAAAACTGCCGAATCATATTGTCCATGTAGTTGCACTTGAACGCAACAAGGTGATGGATCCCGGCTCGCTGAAAAAGCTGATATGCACCGTTAAACTTGTCAATCTGTGACAAGTGATCCCAATCCACATACTTGTGTGCAGCAAACTTGCGAGCAGGACCATACATCTCTTGGTACACTTGCTCCTGAAACTTGGAATGAAACTGGGGGTTCTTGGAGTTGCGAGGGTGGACATACTGACTGCGACGACGAAGGATGGCATAGTCCTCATTGGAGATTTTGGAGAGGTCCACTTCTTCATCTGTAGTTGCCGCAGGCATCTCCTCATCTGAAACTGCATACTCCTCGCTCTCATGCGAGGCCTCGGATCCACTTTCATGCGAACCCTCTGAGTCACTCTCAGAGTCGGAGGTGGGACCCTTGCCCCTATCCTCATGCTCGGCCGTCTGAGAGGCAGGAATCGAGGAGGAGGATTGGCCAGCAGTGCCCCCATAGGTCTTGTGGGAGACATTCTTCATCCTCGGCATCTTCAATTACAGATCAGGATAAACAAGGAGTGAGAAGAGATACGCAAGAAATAGGTTTGAAATTGAAAGTAATAACTTTCTGCTGTTCCAGGAAAAACGGAAGTTCCGGCGACAAAATGGCGGTACTTCCGGGAAATCCGGTAGTTCCGGCATTAAACATGCGGAACTACCGTGACCCCGGTAGTTCCGGCCGCTCGACCGGTAGTTCCGGTTTTTCTAGGCATTTCTAGGGCATGTTAAAAATTGAATCTTTTTGGGGTGTTTCTTGGATTGAATCCAATGCATGCTTGTAAGAGCATTCTAATACCCCAAACATACTATTTTGCTCGAAGAAACTACAGCAAAAATCGCTACATTTCAAATTTAACCTAATTTCAACCCTAGGGTCCTTAGAACAAGATAAAGAGGGATTTAATCCGATTTACCTTGTGGAGTCGAAGGAGAGGAACCCTGGGAGTGCAAGGAATTGCCCAAAAAAGAAAAACTCCCCTCAGATTCGAAGATCGGGAGAGGAGCAGGAGTTTTTGGGAGAGAGAGGGTTTGAAGAGAGGAGAGGAGGAGGAGAAGGAGGCGGCTGCGGTTTGGGAGTGGGAGAGGAGAGAGAGAGAGAGAAAAAAACGGCAGGAGTTAAGAGGGAGGAGTAAAGGCAGTCGACGGTTTTGGAAACCGCAACAAATCCCGCAGAAAACGGTAGTACCGCGCGTAACACGCCGGTAGTTCCGTTTTCACAGAAATTTCGGAAGTTCCGCAGATTACATTGCGGTAGTTCCGGTTTTTCTGTCAAGAGCGGAAGTACCGCACAATGAACTGCGGTAGTTCCGGATTTTCTGGAACTTTTCAGGATTTGACTTTTAGAACTTGAAATTATGCAAATGATCCCTAGTTTTGCATCCAAATAAAGTCATTCAGGTTCATTGTGCATCAATTGAGCTATTGCTATACTTTGAAACTAATTTTTATAAAAATAATCGATTTTTACATTAAAAGAGAAGAAAGAATCATTTAAATTCCACACAAGAGCATCAAATGAGCAGAAATGAAGGAAGAAAGATTTCAAGCTACATTTGAGTAATCTATGACATTTAATTCATTCCTCAATTTGCAAAAGGGGCTTTCATCTAATGGTTTGGTGAAAATGTCCGCTAGTTGATTTTCGGTTCGGATGTGGCTAATTTCAATATCTCCCTTGCTCACATGATCTCTCAAGAAATGGTGACGTATATCTATATGCTTGGTTCTTGAGTGTTGCACGGGATTGTTGGATATTTTGATAGCACTATCATTATCACACAAAAGAGGCATTTTTTCGAATTTAATCCCATAATCCAACAATGTTTGCCTCATCCAAAGCAATTGAGCACAACAACTTCCCGCGGAAATATATTCGGCTTCGGCGGTTGAAAGTGCTACGGAATTTTGTTTCTTGGATGACCAACACACTAGAGACCTTCCTAGAAATTGGCAACTACCCGATGTGCTTTTTCTATCCACTTTGCATCCCGCATAATCGGAATCCGAATATCCAATTAATTCAAATTTTGCACCTTTGGGATACCAAAGCCCTATGCTTAAGGAATGCTTTAAATATCTTAGAATCCTCTTTACGGCCACTAAATGGCATTCTTTTGGAGAAGCTTGAAAACGTGCACACATGCAAACACTAAACATAATGTCGGGCCTAGATGCGGTAAGATAGAGCAAACTACCAATCATGGATCTATAAAGCTTTAACTCTACCGACTTACCTTCTTCGTTGAGGTCTAGATGCCCGTTTGTTGCCATGGGTGTTTTGATGGGTTTGGCTTCTTCCATTCCGAATCTCTTGAGTAGATCCTTCACATACTTCGTTTGACTTATAAATGTCCCGTCTTTAAGTTGTTTGATTTGAAGTCCAAGGAAGTAGCTTAGCTCACCAATCATCGACATCTCGAATTCCCTAGACATCATCTCACCAAATTCTTTGCAAAAGTCTTGATTAGTAGAACCAAATATAATATCATCAACATAGATTTGACATACAAAGAAATCATCTCGAATAATTTTTGTGAATAGAGTTGTATCTACTTTACCAATTTTAAAGCCTTTTGATACAAGAAAGTTACGAAGGCACTCATACCAAGCTCTAGGAGCTTGCTTTAAACCATATAGCGTCTTTGATGATCTATACACATGATTAGGATATTTAGCATCTTCAAATCCCAGGGGTTGTTCTACAAATACTAATTCGGAAATTGTACCATTAAGAAATGCACTTTTGACATCCATTTGAAACAATTTAATGTCAAAGCATGATGCAAAAGCAAGCAAGATTCTAATTGATTCAAGTCTAGCAACGGGCGCAAAGGTTTCATCATAATCTAAGCCCTCGACTTGAGTATAACCTTGAGCTACTAACTTTGCTTTATTTCTTACCACAATTCCGTTCTCATCTTGTTTGTTCCAGAAGACCCATTTTGTGCCAAAGACATTGTGCTCCTTGGGTCTCTCCACCAATGTCCAAACATCGTTTTGAGCAAAATTATTCAACTCTTCATGCATAGCATTTATCCAATCCGGGTCATCTAATGCTTCTTCTACACGCTTAGGTTCAAGTGAAGATACAAAGGAATAGTGTTCACAAAATGAAGCTACTCTAGAGCGAGTTTGAACACCCTTACTCACGTCACCCAATATTTGGTCAATTGGATGATCCTTGGCTATTGCATTGTGAATCTTGAAGATATTTTGCGGTTGATCCTTTTCTTCATCTTCTATAACTTGAACATCGTTTGTTGTGGAAGAGGAGGGTGGTTCTACTTGTCTTGATGAGCTTGGTGACGTTAGATCCTCCTTTGGCTTGATGTCTCCGATTTGCATGTTCTCCATTGCCTTGCGAAGACTTTCATCTCCTACATCATCCAAGTTCTCATGCTCTTCTTGAGAGCCGTTAGTTTCATCAAATTGAACATCACACGATTCTTCTACTAAACCCGAATTTTTATTAAAGATCCTATAGGCTTTACTATTTGAAGAATACCCTAAAAGGAAGCCTTCATCACATCGACTTTGAAATTTTGAGAGTCGAACACTTTTTCTTAGAATATAGCATTTGCAACCAAATACTCTGAAGTAAGAGATGTTCGGTCTCCTTCCAAAAAGAAGCTCATAGGAAGTCTTTTTCAAGAGTCGGTGTAAATAGAGGCGATTTATGGCATGACATGCGGTGTTGATAGCTTCCGCCCAAAACTTGTCGGAAGTATTATATTCATCAAGCATTGTCCTAGCCATTTCAATTAATGTTCGATTTTTCCTCTCTACAACTCCATTTTGCTCCGGAGTGTAGGTAGTGGAAAGCTCGTGCTTTATTCCAAATTCATCACAAAAGTCTTCAACTTTTGTATTTTTGAACTCGGAACCATTGTCACTTCTAATTTTCTTTATTTTAAAATCAAATTCATTTTGGGCCCTTTTTGAAAAACTTTTGAAAATCCCGGAGGTTTCACTTTTGTCATTTAGGAAGAAGACCCATGTATATCTAGAGTAATCATCCACAATGACTAAACAAATAGCTATTACCTCCAATGCTCTTATAGGTTGTTGGCCCGAACAAATCCATATGTAAGAGCTCTAATGGCCTAGAAGTTGACATGATACTTTTGGAAGGATGAGAATTAGCGACTTGTTTTCCGGCTTGACAAACACTACAAAGTCGATTCTTCTCAAACTTCACATCTTTCAAGCCAACTACTAAGTCATGCTTAAAAAGCTTTTTGAGTTGAACCATTCCCACATGACCTAGCCTTCTATGCCACAACCAACCCAAAATTTTTTTTGCAATTAAACAAGTTTTTAAACAAGACTTATTTGAAGAAAAATCTACCAAATAGAGATTCCCAAATCTAAAGCCTTTGAAGACTAGTTCATTATTATTATCTTTTGAGATTACAACATCCTTTTTTGAAAATGAGCATGTTAAGCCTAGATCACATAATTGAGCAACAGATAGCAAATTGAAATTTAATGTTTCAACTAGAGATACATTTGAAATTGAAAGGTCGTTTCAGATAGCGATTTTATCAAATCCCAATACCTTTCCTTTGCTATTATCTCCAAATGTGATCTTGTCATTGCTTCCATTCTCAAAAGTGGTGAACATCTTCCGGTCTCCGGTCATGTGTTGGGTGCAACCGCTATCCAACACCCAATGCCTTCCACCGGTTTTGTAGTTCACCTACAAAAGAAAATCAAGCTCTTTTAGGTACCCAAATTTGTTTGGGTCATTGGAGGTTAGTGACCAAGGTTTTGGATACCCAAATGGATTTCTTTTTAGCACCCAAAATCGAGGTGCCAATGAAATGAGCAACAACATTTCCATTTTTAGATTTTCTAAGTATATAACAAGAATCATATAGACCAATGGAATGCATGTTATTCTTAGAACAATCATCTTGAGCATGTCCAACACACCGGCATTTTGTGCAATACTTACCATTCTCCTTTACAAACCTTGGAGGCTTGTATGCCGACTTCTTACCCTTTTGGGGGACATATCCAAGTCCTTCTTTGTTAAAGGAGCATCTTTGATCACTTAGCAACTTATCAAGGGTTTCCTTTCCTTTGTAAACCCTCTCTAAACTTTTGTTTAATTTTAGCACTTGTTCCTTTAAATTTTTGTTTTCATTAGCAATAACATAATCATGAACAAGATTTAAAGTATTTTTAGAATCTACACTAGATGAACAAGGTATGGCAAGTAAATCATCACAACAAGTAGATATGCTAGACTTTGAAATCTCTATACTAGACATTTCATTCAAGATATTGCAAGTAACTCCAATGCTAGTACTAGATTTTTGATTTTCTTGGAGAAGCAAATCATGAGCTTCCTTTAGCTCCTCATAAGAGTCTTTGAGAGAGAGATGTTCTCTCTTTAAGACCTTAAACTTTGATTTTTCTTTTCCAAGAAATTCATTCAATTCAACTAACATATCCATCAAGTCATCATATGAAGGCTCATCATTATCAAGCAATTTTACCTTTTCTCCTGTAGCCATAAGGCATGTAGGAGTGGAGAATAGTGATGGAGCCTCCTTGATGGCGATGCCTACAAGCCCCTTCTTCTTGGGAGATTCGTCCTCACTTGAGTCGGAGTCCGAATACTCCTCTTCGGAGTTCCACTCACCAATATGAGCTTCATTCTTGCCATCCTTGTGAAGCTTCTTGAAGAGCTTCTTCTTGCCGCTGTAGTTCTTCTTCTTTGATGACTTCTCCTTGTCATCCTTCTTTGTTGGACATTGAGAGGCAATGTGCCCCTTTTCATCACATTCATAGCAACGAATGTTGCTATACTTCTTGTTGGACATTGATTTTAATTTCTAAGTGCATGCATGATCCTAAATTGATCCATAGGGCACATTTGAACATGATCAAGTAATCACCACGATCCCTCTTAATAGTACGGCGTCTATCCTATAATCCGGTCTTCCAACCTATCTCCAAGACCGGTAAAAATAAAATAGATACCTAAACTATTTACCTTGTCGCCCTAGAGATCTTTGAATCTTCATGGGATATTTTGAGAGCCTCTTTCTTTGCCATTTGAACTTATCCTTTCAAACACTTAATGCACACATTAGTCCCATATTCACATGATTTCATTAATTATCAAAACCAATATTTTTAGGGGCCTAGATGCTTTCAATTTGGCTACCGTGGCTGCCACGGCAGCAAAAACTGCTGCTTTTGCTGCCAGCCGAGAGGACAAAAACTGCATTCAAATGCTGAAAACTGCTGCTCAAAAGGCTAAAGAAAGCAACACAAAGGGAGCAGCAAAAGGTACTTTAATCACCTAGAAACTGCAGGGAATAAGGACCAACTTACTGCTGCACCAAACTCACTTGCTACCACCTACTACCGAAAGCAAATAGGAAAGAAAGAAGGAAAAGCAAAAGGTAATAATCCTCTCTGGCCAGGGAAAGAGAAACTCAAGATACAAAGCCAAACACATACATGCTGCTGTCCAGCTGTGATGGCTACCAGGAAGGCAACGTGCAGATTTTTGGCTACCAAGAAGACTGCTAACAGGAACCGAAATTAATGAATTTCTGCAGTCCCACCAATGGCCAAAGAACAAAATAGAAGGATGAAGCTACAGAGAAGAAGTAGTACTATTCGGCAAGCAAAAGAATTTGCACAGAGACCAAAAGAACTTGCAGCTTAGAACTTCAAACATGAAGAACTGACAAAAACCAGAGAGAAGAAATTAAGTCTAGGTAGCAGCACAAAATAAGCTTGGTCGAGAAAACAAGAGAGCTCAAACACAGGAAAGCATCACACATGAAATAAGAACAGCTCTCATAAACACGATACGGGGACATACATGATTGACATAGAGTGTTTACATCTTAATCCATCCTCTCCCTCTCAATCCTCAAGAACACCAAGAGTTACACATGCTTCTTGGGAGGAACACACACATACACACATGGAGAGACCCAAATGAAACCCTAACTTTTACACTCACTCTCTCAAATTTCAGCACACCATCTCCCTCTCTATTTATAGCCTCCACTAATGGGTTCACCAAGTGCTTTACCCATTTAGCTTTTGCGCTTTACCCACAATCCACTTCCTTTAGTGCAGCTTTGCGTTTTTACCGAAACGCCCCTCGCGCACCTTCCAGGAAGCTTCCTCATTCCTTGCTCTGCAAGCCACGCAGCTTCGCCGTCTTTGGCACACCTCGACCGTTCTAACCTCAGCGCCACCTGCGCCTAGTCCGGTCCACCATGCCTCGCCACGACTCCACCTCGAGTCCACGTCGTCTTCTACACATCCCGACCGTTCTAACCTCAGCGCCACCTGCGCCTAGTCCGGTCCTCCGTGTCTCGCCACGACTTCGTCTCGATGTCCTGCAGCCACACAGACAAGAAACACGTCAAATAGCACCGCTCGATAAATGAAAGCGTAAATCACATCATGCTTACCATGACGAAGTCCAAACCTGTCGAATCATCAGAATAAAGAACCTAATCCCATACGACCAAGTTTGACAAAAGTCCGACCGAGCCCGATTGCGCCATGCAACGTCAAGGTCCGAACCACCCAAACCAAACTCGACTGACCTAAACCCTTGTCAATTACTCATCACTCTCATGGGGTCACGACCACATGGTCTCTCAATCTCCCCCTTGATGAGTATATTGACAAACTCAGAAAAAGCATTAAGTTGAGTTTGATTTGAAGAGTCCAACATGGTCCAAAAGAAGAAGAATGAAGCTAATGACCATGTCGACAGAAAGAACACTAGAGCAACAAAGAAAGAGCAAATTGTTCTCCAAAGCTCTAAAATGATCCCAACTAGCTTTTTCTGCTCTATTCCCCCCCCCCCCCCTTTTGGCAATAAACGCATCAAGAATGCAAAAGAGAGAATATGACAGTCAACGGATGAAATGGCTGAAGTTTGATTATTTTAAGCATTTAGAGCCATGAGAATTATCCATAATGACCATAATGTAATACACCAAGCCATAACTCAATAAAAGGCTATCTAGATCATGACAAGATATGTATATCCTAGCTAGAACACATAGATGACGATCTGAAATGTAATGCATTTTATGAGCATGTCAAGTCATCAATAAGCAAAGTCTAACTAGAGATATCCAAGGATGATGCAGGCCATGTCAATAAGCTAAGCAGAACTAAGAAGCTACAATTGAGACCAAATAGAGTGCTATGCTCAAGAATGAAACATTGGTTCAAGTACTTAGTTCTTTTTGTAGCTTAAGCAAATTAAGCACATAAAACATTGTCTTTTGAAAGCATATAGTCGTTTCCAACCCAATTTTTGTTATGTGCTAGATCTCAAGCCTTATGCGACTACTCCAAGCGATAAGCTTAAGAAGATAGTCTAGGTCATCCAAAACTCCCCCTGAGTTCATGCCTAGTGCAATGGCAAGCCGTCTCATGAGAAAGAATTGGTGAAATCAGTTTTTTCGCACAGAAGAGATCATTTTGCTTTGTAAACATGTTGTACTACCTCATGCTACATCAAGAGACTAAAATAGCTCAATCTAAGGCTCAATAGAGATTCAACGCTCTACTCAATCTATTTGACATGGCATGAATCATAAAGGGATAGCTCAAGAAAGACTAAACTCAAAAGCTAGCATGACAAGTTTTAATTCAAGTTGAGCAATTTTAAATTACTTATCATGGCAAAAGCTAGTCTACATATATGAAGTCATGATAAATCTAGCATATCAACACAAATCATGGCAAGGTGTAAAGCATTGAGAACATGTCATAACAGGATAATAATCAAGGCTCAATTTAGTTATATTATAATGCAGAATGCTAGAAATGTAGAAAATCCAGCTCCCCCTCAATATGTGATGCAACTTTTAGTTCAAGCTGAGTTAAGTCAATATTAAGCTCCAGAAGCTCCCAAATGAACTTCCCCTGAACCAAAGCAATAAGATCGAGAAGATGGCAAAGAAAACAGCAAATAGGCAGTCCTTAAAGCATAGATAAGATATAGAGACAACTATAGCTCAGACTGACTCTCATCTACCCTATATGACTCCAGGACTATTAGCTGACCGTAAAACACACACTAGAGAGCAAACACGTACCCTGTCTACCCGAGGGTGGCCCGACCCTCGCTAGAACCTACAAGAAGTGAGTGAGCTCAATCTAGTGAGATAAGAAGCAGCTAATCAGAGGCATCCTGGAAGCACAAGATAAGAGTAAGAAGTCTAAGCAACTAGACAAGAGAAGCACTCTAACCTATGCTAGAAGGACTAGGCCCGATGCACCCCAAGTGCAAAGCAACAAAAATGAGACAGAAGCATAATCAATATAGAAAATCAGTAAAGCCCAAAGCTCCCCCTCACTGCAGTCCATAAGGACAAACCACCCCAAGCTCTCCCCGCAGAGCTGAAAACCTCGAACTATCTAATGGCTTGGTGAAGATGTCAGCCAACTGGTGGTCACTCTCCACAAACTGGAGCACTATATCGCCCTTCTCTACATGGTCTCTAAGGAAGTGAAACGGATATCGATGTGCTTGGTCCGAGAGTGTTGCACTGGGTTCTTAGCAATGTTAATCGCAGAAGTGTTATCACAAAAGAGTGGAACACTGTCGATAACTAACCCAAAGTCCCGCAGGGTCGAAGCCATCCAGAGTACCTGACTGCAGCAGCTGGCTGCAGCAACATACTCGGCCTCTGCGGTGGACTGCGCAACACCGGACTGCTTCCTCGAAGACCAAGAAACGAGAGAAGTGCCAATGAATTGGCAAGTGCCAGAAGTGCTCTTCCTATCTATCCTACAGCCGGCAAAGTCTGCATCCGAAAAGGCTCTCAAGGAAAGACAGGATGAAGAAGAGTACCAGATACCATAGTCAATGGTAGCTCGAAGGTATCGAAAGATACGCTTCACTGCCTGGCGGTGAGATATGCGAGGAGAAGCCTGAAAACGGGCACATAGACACACGGAGAAGTGTATGTCTGGTCTCGAGGCAGTGAGGTAAAGAAGAGAACCGATCATACTTCTGAACTCTTTCTGATCAACTGGCTCGCCGTCCTCATCTGGGTCAAGATAGGCTGTAGAAGCCATGGGAGTCGACACAGGCTTACCATCACTCATGTCGAAGCGCCTCAGGAGGTCACGAGTGTACTTTCCCTGATGAAGAAATGTACCCTCCCGAGTCTGCTTGATTTGGAAGCCAAGGAAGAAGGTCAACTCGCCCATCATACTCATCTCAAACTCGGTGCTCATGACATCCGAGAACTGTGAAACCAGAGTATGGGAAGAGCCGCCAAAGATGATGTCATCGACATAGATCTGGACGAGCAGAAGGTCAGTGCCATGTCGGCGGATGAACAAGGTCTTGTCAACTTTACCCATCTCAAAGCCATGACTTAACAAGTAGGACTTAAGCCTCTCATACCAAGCTCTAGGGGCTTGCTTAAGTCCATACAAAGCTTTGGAAAGCTTGAAGACATGGTTTGGGTATTTGGGGTTTTCGAAACCAGGAGGCTGTCGGACGTAGACCTCTTCCTCAATAAAGCCATTGAGAAAGGCACTCTTGACGTCCATCTGGTAAAGCTTGAAGCCCTTGGAAGCTGCAAAGGCAAGCAGGATTCTAATGGTTTCAAGTCTATCTACAGGGGCAAAAGTCTCCTCGAAATCTAGACCCTCAACCTGGGAAAACCCCTGAGCTACCAGTCTAGCCTTGTTTCGTATGACTACCCCATCCTCACTCTGCTTGTTTTTGAACACCCACTTGGTTCCAATGACATTGTGACCTCGCGGGGGCTCAACAAGCGACTAGACCGTGTTTCTCTTGAAATTCTCTAACTCCTCATGCATGGCATTGACCCAAGACTCATCAGAAAGAGCATGAGAAACATCTTTGGGCTCAAAGGAGGCAATGAAAGCAGAATGGAGACAGAATTGAGATAAGCCAGATTTTGAGCGGGTAACACGCTCGAACAGGTCTCCAATCATCTGCTCAGAAGGATGCCTTTTCTGGATATGTCGGGGAGGTCCAGGATGAGATGAAGAAGTAGCCTCTACCTCGTGAGCTAACGAGGTAGGAACAGAGCCACTAGCTCCAGAGGAAGCAGAAGGCATGGGCTGATCACCTGGAGGTGTGGTGGAAGAAGGCACCTCAAGGGGTGGATGAGGGACTGGATCGGGTAGACAACCCCCATCTCCATCGTCCTCATCATCCACAAAGATAGGTTCGGACTGCTCTAAAGAACCTGAGATATCGAGCCTAGTCCCCGGACTGGCCTCGTCGAAGGTCACCTCACAGGTCTCTACCATTTTACTAGACTCGCAGTTCCAAACCCTATAAGCCCGCGAAGAAGGCGAGTAACCTAGAAAGATACCATCACAAGAACGTGACTCGAACTTATCTAGGTTCCCAGACTTCAAAATAAAGCACTTGCAACCAAACACACGAAAATGAGAGACGCTGGGCTTTCGCCCGTATCTCAACTCATAAGAAGTGCGGTGCAAGTGTGCCCGAAGAAAAACTCGATTTGAGACATGGCACGCGGTGGCTATAGCCTCAGCCCAAAACTTCCGCGGTGTAGAGTACTCATCAAGCATCGTCCTGGCCATCTCGACCAAGGTACGGTTCTTTCTCTCCACAACGCCATTTTGCTGTTGGACGTGCGGAGAGGAGAACTGATGCTCTACACCTGTCTCACCACAGAAATTCTCGAAGTAGGAATTCTTGAACTCCGTGCCATTGTCACTGCGGATCGCTCGTAAGGCACCCGGGAGCTCAACAGAAAGCCTACTAAACAAACCTCAGAAATGGGTAAACGTCTCATCCTTCGAGGCTAAGAAAAACACCCAAGAAAATCTCGAATAGTCATCGACCACAACAAGTACATACCACTTCCCTCCGGCTGACTGCACTCGAGCTGGTCCAACAGTGTCCATATGGAGCAGCTGTCCTGGTGCATCAGTCATGGTCACAATGACCGGAGGATGTGAAGCAGCAACCATCTTGCCGTGCTGGCATGGGGCGCAAACAAGATCTTTGACCATTTTGAGCTTCGGCAGACCACGAATGAGGTCGTGGCCGCTAACTCGGGTCAAATGGTCAAATCCAATATGACCAAGTCTCCTATGCCAGAAGGTCAAATCACGGGACTCTGAGGCAACCAAACACCGGAGAGGATCACCAGAAGAATCAGAAAAATCAGCACGAAAGATCCTCCCATAACGAGAAATCCCGCAAACCAGACTACCCGAAGAATCAAGAATTTTGCAAGCGTTTTTCTTGAAGCTCACCTCGAAACCGTCATCGGTAAGCTGAGAAACGGAAAGCAAATTGCACTGCAGCTTACTAACCAAGGCAACATCTTTAAGAATAAAAGAAGCATTAACATGCATAGTACCTTTGGCGATGACGCGCCCAGACGAAGCGTCTCCGAAGGTGATCGTCTCATCACCTGGAGCGCGGGCTAGGGAGGAGAACCAACGGGAGTCTCCGGTCATATGACGAGAACAACCAGAGTCTACAAGCCAAACCTTCTCCTTCCCTACCCGGCGAACCTGAGTCAAACAGAGAGTAAAGTCTCAGTACTGGGATAAATCAAGAGAGATTTTGGCACCCAATACCGAGTAACACGTGGAGTAGATGAAGTAGTCAAACACGATTGACCTCTATCTACCCTACGCTCTCCGTGACTCAAAGAAGCAGAAGGTCTATGAGCAGACCTGAAGCTGTTGCGGGGTCCGACTGCTACGGGAGAGCGAGTCGGAACACCGGCAACACGCTGATCACGCCGTGGGTAACTGTCTCGACGGGGGAAACGAGATGTACCCTTAGGACGGCGGAAGTCACGACCCGGAGCAGCATGAGGACGAAAACCAGAAGACTCAGAAAAACCAAGTCCTCGATGCTGCCCAAACCCGTCAGAAGCAAACCTAGACCTCGTGCTAGTCTTAGGTGCACTCAGGATCTGGGGCTGACCCTAAATATGCCTAAGTGCCTCTGCACGGTCTCTTCGCGCAATCCTGGCGCGCCTGAAGCATCTCTCGATCGAGTGCCCATCCTTCTGACAGAAGGTGCAGTGGTACTTCACCTTCTGAGAGGTGGAAGTAGCACGAAGAGGCTTCGCCTTCTGAGAGGCCGAAGCAACAGGTGGAATCACCTTGCTGTCAGAGATCCCTTGGACAAAGCCCGCTGATTTGAATTTAACCTCATCAGACCTGGGCTCAACCTCGATCGCACCTCCTACTATGGGTCTGAGAATAGCAGGTGGATGCTTCCTCATATCCTCATAGAAATCATATCCTAGACCCTGATTAAACTTGCAAATCTTGGATTGGTCTAGAATAAGATTGAGCTTCTTCTTGCCGCCTACAAATCTCTCGAGAGTGTTCATAAGATACTGACACTCCCGAAAGAGAGAGGTGCAAGAAGAGCAGGGAGAAGAGGGAACAGTAGCAGGTAAGGGAGCAGATGAAAAACCAACAGCAGAGGTAAGAATGACTTGTGCACGCACAGCCGACTCAGAATGGACAGTCCTATTGCTAGCAGGTTGGTTCTCGTCGCTAAGCGTCTCTACCTTACCCTGGGGCTTCTCCCCCTCCTCAGCAATCACATCACAAGGAGTTGATGACTTCTCTAATAAGTCCTTAGTTAGCTTCACACATTTATCATTCAAAGCAACGAGTTCAAGTTTTAGTTTGTCACAACTAATGCATGGTGAGCTAACAGGATCCTTAGTCGCAAACTGAGCCAATTTGTTGTTTTGATCAATCATCTCTTGGAATTGCTTAGAAACAGATTCAAGTTCAAGAGTTAATTTTGGACAATTGGTGCAAGAACCAACAGGCTCAAGTAAAGAAGCATGCAACTCAGCAATCTTGTGATCTGCCCGTTTTAGGTTCGACTTCAGCTTATTGCAGTTTTCACATGACTCGGGCAGATCAAGCAACATGGTATAGAGGCCTCTAAAAGCATTGTCCTTATCCTCACATGAGGTGCAAGCACTAGTCTCAACAGGAGCAGATGAAATGGAAGCAATCCTACTCATCTCTAGTTCCGCCAATAGACTAATGTTCTCCACCTTAACAGTATCAAGCTCGGAGGACAAACTATCATGTGAGGTCCTTAATTTCTCCATATCATCCAGCAAGGCAGAGCATGTATCACAGTCGTCACTAGAGGGACCAGATGTAAGAGCAATAATCTCTAGTGACAATCTGTCTACTTCCTTCTCTAACTCAGTACACCTAGCCCTAGCTCTAGCATGAAATACACCTAGCTTAAGAAAAGCATGATTGAGCTGGTCGTAGGTGGGGCATACCTCGTCCGAGTCGGAGTACAGCTCGCTGTCGCTGAGTTCGCCCTCGAGGGCCATGAAGCACATGCCAGAGAAGTCGTCGCCGCTCTTGGGATCTTGGTCACCCGTCCCGTCGTCGTCGCTCCATCCCTCCACCTCGCTGAGATCGAGGTCGTCGAACGCGGTAAGGACGCGGTGAAAGAGTTTCTTGGCCTTCCCGAAGTTGCGGAACTTCTTCTTTCCCGGCGTCTGAGCTGGAGGCTTCTTGTTGCAGTTCTTGTCGGTGTAGTTGATCTTACCCGAACCGCCGTAGTCGTTCTTGCCCTTCTCCAGTTTGGGGCAGTTTGCCCGAATGTGGTTGGGGCAACCACACTCGAAGCAAATCACGGGTCCTCCTCTCTTTCTGTCCCTCCTCCCCTTGTAAGCATGGGAGAATCTTCGAGCAAGGAGGGCCAGCTGATCAGCCACAAGCTGCTCTAACTGATCATCAGTTATGTCACAGAGAGCAGCATGGGAGAAACCGCAAGAAGAATCAGAAGAGGGACCAGAAGCCGAGCTGGGATCTGTGACTAGAGCCATCGACTGTGACTTCGACTTGCGAGAGACAATGTCAATCTCGTGAGTCTTGAGACGCGAGTACAGCGCATCAAGAGTCAAAGTCGAGAGGTTCGTAGTGTCCTTGATGGTAGTCACCTTCATCTCCCAAACACGAAGGTCGAGTGCAGCGAGCATTTGTCGAGCGTTATCCGAGTCAGGGTATGTGAGACCGACCGCTCGGAGGTTGCTCAGAATCTTGTGAAAACGCGCAAAACACTCATCAAGGGACTCGCCATCGAGCATTTCAAACTTGTTGTAATCTCGCTTGAACTGGTCCTGTCTCACCGTCTTTATCTGGGTGGTGCCCTCATGGTAAGCATCGAGGGTCTCCCAAATATCGAAGGCGGACGAAAGATGAGATATGCGGTCAAACTCGCTACGACTCAAGCCCTGGATTATGATGTTCCTTGCCTTAGCGTTTGCCTCAACATCATGCATATTTCCAGCATTAATGTTCTCATCGGCAGGAACAACAAATCTGACCTTCACCTTCCGCCAAATGGCATACCCCTGAGCCTGGATGTATGTTTCCATTCGGCTCTTCCAGAAGGGGTAATCCAGGCCATCAAAGACGGGAGGCTTGGTCGAGTACTTGTCCGTTGCCATGGCTCTTGAGATCGGTTAAGATCTATTGATTAGAGCTAACCGGCTCTGATACCAATTGTAGGACCGAAATGGCGACAGAGGGGGGGTGAATGTCGTTCGCTTCAAAAATCGCCCCCAAGAATATCCACAAAGAATCTCTACTCTCCGATAGCTATAAAAAGCTATGAAGAAGAGAAAAACAGAGCTCACAGAAAATCAACTGAGATCAGGGAAATTGAGCGAAAGTCTCGGCACAAAAACAGCAGAGCAATGCTACCGTGGCAAAGACTTTGGCTACCGTGGCTGCCACGGCAGCAAAAACTGCTGCTTTTGCTGCCAGCCGAGAGGACAAAAACTGCATTCAAATGCTGAAAACTGCTGCTCAAAAGGCTAAAGAAAGCAACACAAAGGGAGCAGCAAAAGGTACTTTAATCACCTAGAAACTGCAGGGAATAAGTACCAACTTACTGCTGCACCAAACTCACTTGCTACCCCTACTACCGAAAGCAAATAGGAAAGAAAGAAGGAAAAGCAAAAGGTAATAATCCTCTTTGGCCAGGGAAAGAGAAACTCAAGATACAAAGCCAAACACATACATGCTGTTGTCCGGCCGTGATGGCTACCAGGAAGGCAACGTGCAGATTTTTGGCTACCAAGAAGACTGCTAACAGGAACCGAAATTAATGAATTTCTGCAGTCCCACCAATGGCCAAAGAACAAAATAGAAGGATGAAGCTACAGAGAAGAAGTAGTACTATTCGGCAAGCAAAAGAATTTGCACAGAGACCAAAAGAACTTGCAGCTTAGAACTTCAAACATGAAGAACTGACATAAACCAGAGAGAAGAAATTAAGTCTAGGTAGCAGCACAAAATAAGCTTGGTCGAGAAAACAAGAGAGCTCAAACACAGGAAAGCATCACACATGAAATAAGAACAGCTCTCATAAACACGATACGGGGACATACATGATTGATATAGAGTGTTTACATCTCAATCCATCCTCTCCTTCTCAATCCTCAAGAACACCAAGAGCTACACATGCTTCTTGGGAGGAACACACACATACACACATGGAGAGACCCAAATGAAACCCTAACTTTTACACTCACTCTCTCAAATTTCAGCACACCATCTCCCTCTCTATTTATAGCCTCCACTAATGGGTTCACCAAGTGCTTTACCCATTTAGCTTTTGCGCTTTACCCACAATCCACTTCCTTTAGTGCAGCTTTGCGTTTTTACCGAAACGCCCCTCGCGCACCTTCCAGGAAGCTTCCTCATTCCTTGCCCTGCAAGCCACGCAGCTTCGCCGTCTTCGGCACACCTCGACCGTTCTGACCTCAGCGCCACCTGCGCCTAGTCTGGTCCACCATGCCTTGCCACGACTCCACCTCGAGTCCACGTCGTCTTCGACACATCCCGACCGTTCTGACCTCAGCGCCACTTGCGCCTAGTCCGGTCCTCCGTGTCTCGCCACGACTTCGTCTCGATGTCCTGCAGCCACACAGACAAGAAACACGTCAAATAGCACCGCTCGATACATGAAAGCGTAAATCACATCATGCTTACCATGACGAAGTCCAAACCTGTCGAATCATCAGAATAAGCAACCTAATCCCATACGACCAAGTTTGACCAAAGTCCGACCGAGCCCGATTGCGCTATGCAACGTCAAGGTCCGAACCACCCAAACCAAACTCGACTGACCTAAACCCTTGTCAATTACTCATCACTCTCATGGGGTCACGACCACATGGTCTCTCACGGTCTCGCTTCTTTTGGCAATGCGATGAGTATAAACGGAAATACCGTCTAGCCAAATGGGATATCCTGTGCCAACCTAAAGAGCAAGGAGGGCTAGGGATCCATAACCTGGAGATCAAGAATACTGCACTACTCAGTAAATGGTTGTATCGGTTGCTGAAAACAGATGGTACTTGGCAACAAATGTTACGCAAAAAATACTTGGGCACTAAACCTCTTGTCCAGGTTCAGTGCAAGTGTGGGGATTCTCATTTCTGGGGCAGCCTAATGAAGATAAAAAGGGATTTTCTGCGGTTCGGATCTTTTATAATCAAAGACGGATCGCAGGTAAGGTTCTGGGAGGATATGTGGCTAGGAAATAGAACTTTACGAGATCAATATCCTCAACTGTACAGCATATCCCGCAAAAAACAAGATACCGTGGCCGAAGTGTTGAGCTCATACCCACCAAATTTATCTTGGCGCAGAGACCTTATTGGTCACAAGCTAACGTTGTGGACTAATCTCTGTTCACGGTTGTCCGACATTGTTTTGAGCCAGGAGGAAGACGAATTCCGATGGAACCTACATCAGAGTGGAGAATTTTCTGTAAAATCTCATTACCTGGCATTAATCCATCAGGATGTGCCCAATGTTAACGAACGCTTATGGAAGTTAAAAGTACCTTTGAAGATCAAGATCTTTTTGTGGTATCTTCGACGGGGCATTATTTTAACAAAGGATAATTTAGTGAAACGAAATTGGCAAGGCAGCAAACAGTGTTGTTTTTGTTACAAAGATGAAACGATCCAACATCTGTTTTTTGAGTGCCGGTTAGCTCGTATGGTTTGGACGGTGGTTCTTGCGTCTTGTGGTCTTTCTCAGCCACGTAGTGTGTCCGATATGTTTGGCTCTTGGATACAAGGGTTTAGGCAGGATTTAAAGTATTTACTACTTCTTGGAGCCGCTGCTACTTGTTGGGCTGTGTGGTTATGCAGGAATGCAATGGTATTTGAAAACAAACAAAATTCTTTTTTGCAGGTTATTTACTCTATTTCGCATTGGCTTCGTACCTGGGCTATTCTCCAGCAGACCGCTTCGCAGGATATGGTTGTAGCGGCCTCACAGTTCTTGGCGAAGGTGGCCACGGAGTGTTTTACCCAGGCATATGGTTGGCGGTCTAGTCTTCGGATTGATAGCCATTAGTGAATCCCTTTTATTTTCTCTTTTTTGTAAGGCTGTGTGTCGTCAGGCAGAGGCCGGGAGGATTTCAAGTTGATGTATCACCTTGATGTAACAATCTTGAAATCAATTCTGCTGAAGTATAAGTGAATTGCCTGTCTTTTCTCATCAACTTAAACTTTAAAGTGAACTAGTTGGTGTATGCAACTCAATATGGTATAAGAGCCAAGAGATCTTGAGTTCAAGACTCGACTAGCGCAATTAAAAAAATAATTACAACATACTTCTATTCCACATCTTAAACCTAAGGGGTCTAGACGTGAGGAGTTATTGAAGTATAAGTGAATTGCCCGTCTTTTCTTATCAGTTTAGGTTTTTAAGTGAACTAATTGGTGTATATGACTCAATACTTCCCCTTCAGCATAAGCATTTACATGAGTTGGTGCATGAAACTCAATGGCACCGAAAAGAACAATAATTATGCCTATCCAAGTCGTTACTCTGCATTCCCTAAACAGTAATAATTTTATTGCACGCACGGCTGCCAGCCTGCCAGCCGTTCTTTAGCTGGCAATCACGCCAGGCACCGGGCATCGATAGAGTTCGGCATGCTGGATTAGTAAGATTTACCACAACAAGACATGGAAACAATACACACCTACATCGAATCACAAATATAGTGTATCACCCCCAAGATGCAAACATAAAGTACAGGCGCGAGAACTAGTTATGAGTGAATAATGGATCTAGCTCATAACTCATAACTATTTGAAGAGTGATATGAGTATTTATTTGGTCAATTGGCATCTAATTTGATTAATAAATATTTATCTTATTCATGATCAGAATCACAGTATTGATTCTATGTCATTCACAGTTATGACTAGAATAGTGATTTTATCAACCTTGCCATTAATCGACTATTTTACAAAAAAAAAAGTTTAAATACATAATCAAATTAATTTTTATTATTCCAAACCTCTGAATCTTAATGTACAAACTATTAACTACTTAATACTTACCATACAACTTAAATTGAGAGATAGAACACAATAAAACACCTAAGTCGTTTCATCATCTAAGATGATGCATTATTCTACATGATTTTACCAGATTCTACTATGATTCTACACGATTCTACGGTTAGGAACATGATTCTACTATGTACGACTATGGGTGCGATGTGAGTTGTATTGGTGTTCGAGGGATCATAGAATTGTACAATTCTACGACTAGAATCATGATTTTAACAATTTTGTTTACTAGTATGAATTGTCAATTTTGCCCCTATTCAAATTAGACTTGCTTTAGGCTTGGGTTGGACAAAACCATGCCACGTGCAACCAAGATAGGTGGGGATTGAGCGAGGCAAGAAGCAGTAGGGGAGTGGAGAGTTGGGCTCCATTTGGAATGACGGAATTTTTTTTGATTCCAGCGGAAATTGAACTGCTTTCTATAAAAATCCTATGAAATTCATGTGTTCTAAACAGGGCCTTAGGAGAGGTCGCATTGGGTTTTTGTTAAAGTCTACGACCACCTGTTGCAGCTTACGACCACCCCAGCAGTCGTTACAACCGCTCTGGTATCGCTATGACCACTCAGCAGTCGTTACAACCACGTACTAAGACTGCTCCAACTGCTTTGACCACACTGCTCCGACTGCTCTGACCACACTCTTGCACTTCGACCGCGTACTCGTAACTTCTGCTGACAAGAGTTACGACCATGTCTTTCACCGTGTTGTGCTCGTTGAAACAGCTCCTTCGACCGCGTAGTATCACTCGATCACCGTAGTCGTAACTTGATTATAACCACGCTGTGACTTACGACCACGTTGAAGGCTCTATTGACCGGAGTCATACTCATACACGACCATGACAAAATCGACTACGACCAAGACATAAATCGACTATGACCAAAACAAGATTACTAACTCTAACAATCACCTCCTTAATCTTGTTTCTCCATCTTGATCATGCCGATCTTCTCTCTTGTGCCGTTCCTTCCTGAGCCTTGCCGCTCCTCTCTCTTGGACCAAGTTCGTCCATGAGAGACCATGTGCAGGTATCCCCATATTGGTGATGAGTAATTGACGGTTGTATTAGTGAGTTTGAGTTTGTTTTGGGTATTCTAGGGTTGAGTACCTTTACTTGTGCTAAAATTGATTATGATGTTTCGTGCGGTGCTATGTGACGGTTTGCTTGTCTGTGTGACTGCAGGACTTCGGAGCTAGGTCATGGTGAGGCGAGGAGGACCGGGACTAGGCACAGGAGGTGTTGAGGTCCAGACAGTCGGTGATGCCGAAGATGATCGAGGCTGGTGAGGTGGCTGCGAGTCGGGAGACGAGGAACCGGAGTTGGAGCTACCGGTGACGGACACGACGAGCGACGACGAGAGAACCGGGACTAGGCTCAGGGAGGAGTCGGAGGTCCAGACGGTTTGGAGGTCGGTTGCGGTCGTGCGCGACGGAACAGACCAAGACTAGACTCAGGTGGAGTCGGAGGTCTCGGTCGGTGTCGGGTGGACACGACGGACAGCGGCGAGTGGATCGGGACTAGGCTCAGGGAGGAGTTGGAGGTCCAGACGGTCAGGATGCCGGGTGCGGTCGTGTGCAGCAAAGCGGACCGGACTAGACTCAGGGAGCAATCGATGTCCAGTCGATCAAAGGTGTCGGTTGCGAGAAGCTTCTGGGAAGGTGCTTGAGGGGAAAATTGGTAATTTGACTCAAGCAATGGAGGTGGAGGCTGATTTCCCTCCAAAAATCTGGTTTGACCCCTTTCCTCCTTTGTGTGTGTGAGGTTTGAGTGGGTGGAGTATGACA
Source organism: Dendrocalamus latiflorus (assembly GCA_017311315.1). Taxonomy (NCBI): domain Eukaryota; kingdom Viridiplantae; phylum Streptophyta; class Magnoliopsida; order Poales; family Poaceae; genus Dendrocalamus; species Dendrocalamus latiflorus. The sequence continues at coordinate 31,196,152 of CM029647.1, read as the reverse complement.
CTTCTTGTATTTCTCCTTGAGGGTGTGCCCTTGGTGTTAAAAGGAGAGGGATGTGCAGCAAGAAGGTTATCTATTCAGGTTTTCTAGTGGAGAGCACAAGGTGTATTCTGGAGAGAATAGCTAGGGTTTTGCTCTCCTGCGTGTGTAGTATGTGAGCCCCCTTCTCAAGCATGTAGTGAGAAGGTAGCATTCCCTTGTATCAATTGCGTATGGGGATGTAGAACTCTCATTTGTAATCATCCATCTCTCAGTAATGGATTTCTTTGAGTTACCTCGAGTTTCAGTCTTTTACTGTCTTCCGTTCTTCTGAATGCCTTTCTTTGATTTCTGTGGATTGAGTTGAGTTTTTGGGTTGGTTGTCTATGGAATAGCTATGCTCTGAACTAGGGATCATCATCTAAGCCATTTGGCTAATCAATCTCTGAGAGCAAACATTTAATAGCCATGATTTTCCTAAAGATTCCTTGCAGCTCCATTCCTCTGTTATTCACTGTTTCTAGGGTTTCCAGACAGGGGATTGTGGACTCTCTTATTTCCCTTTGGGAGATGGCTCAAGATTTGAGTTTCCAAGTCCTCTAGTCATTGCTAAGTGGATTGCAAAGGCTCATGAGCAAAAGATTCAGGATTTGTGAGCAATTTGGAAATATGTCCATATGCAACTCTCTTTTCAGATTTTTGCTAAAATCTTGAATTCTTGCTCTTCTTGTGAGTTCCTTTGTTTCCTAGAGTCCTGCTACTATTTAAATCAAGTCCTTCCTCTGTTGGCTTAAAAAGATCAGAAGATTTCATCAAAATTCATTGAAATGGGCAAGATCTAAATTTTCAGTCGGCTGCTGTTTTTCTGCCGGGGCCAGGACTGGTCTGACCGGCCACCTAATGGCGGTCTAACTGGGTGCCTAATGGCGGTCAGACCGGCGATGTGTAGGCGGTCTGACCGGCCCTGCCTGAACTTGCTGATCTTGTTCCTTCTGCTTGGGTTCATTTGTCGTGTTATTTCCCTGCTTCTTTCTCAGTGAGTGTAGGTTTCCAGTAAGCTCCTTTCTTCTTCCTCTTCATAGTTTTACATAGCTATTGGAGTGGAGTCTCTTTTGTGGATACTTTGAGGGGACAAGTTTTTAAAAGAGGCACCATTCACCCCCCCCCCCCTCTGTTGCCATATCCAATCCTACAGTCCACTTTCCCATGTACACCTCAGCTGAGCCATACACATTAGACCTGACGACTACATGTTCATGGGTTTGACCACCCAAGCCAACTGCTCCTGTTGCATGACACCTCTTGGACCCGCTCGACTGCTTCGACACCTTATGACCATGATGATGGATACCCTTGGGATACACACACGAAGAAACACGTTGGTTCTGCCCTCCACGCTGTGCTTCCTCCCGCCTCCTCGAGACCCATGCACCAAGACAACATTTGCCTTTTGCTGCACTTGTGAGGGCTCCTCCTGAGCTGCTGCTTCAACCTACCTCTGTGTCAGTTGCGCACATGCCTCCTGCATGCATGCGATTGCACTCCTCGCCTGGTCCAGGGTCGACCGCATGTGTGTGTGCACCTCCTGTGCCTGTCACATTGGCGCTGCGTGCACCTCCAGAGCCGCTGTCCGTTGTGGAGTCTACCTCGACTGCATCTTCACCAAAATCTGGGTGCTCTTCACAGAAACTGATCTACAAGTTTTTAAGAAAATCTTGTACAACCGATTTGAAAATCTTTTCACTTTCATCAACAGATCTTTGTTCTTGTCATACACATGCAAGAACTCATCCTGCAGCACCACCCTGCACCCTCTTTCTATCATCTACCCGAACAGATCTTTGTTCTTGTCATACACATGCAAGAACTCATCCTGCAGCACCACCCTGCACCCTCTTTCTATCATCTACCCGAGACTAAGTATGTTGTTGCATAGACTTGGTATGTAATAAATTCTTGTCAACAACTTCTTATCTCTGTTCTTGCATTGCAACATCATTGTCCCTTTGCCTTTTATCTCTACTGTGGAGCCGTCGCTAAACTTAACCTTGCCCCAAATCTTCTCGTCGAGCTTATGAAACATGGAGTGATCTCCTGTCATGTGGTTCCTTGCTCCATTGCCCAAGTACCACTGATCTGTGTGATCGTGGCTACCTTCCTTCATACGTAGTTTTGGAACTACGTTCTCCTCATTCAGTATCACCATAACCGCTGCCTTTTCAACATATGAGGAGAGAAGTACTAGCGATTTGTATCTTCTTCTTTGTCTTGGGTGAGGTTCACCTCCCCGTTCTTCTTCTTACTTCTACAATCCGAAGTATAGTGCTCATACTTGTTACAGTTGAAACACTTTATATGGTTACGACATCCTGACATGTAGTGCTCATATTTGCCACATTCAAAGCACTTGACATGTGACTTATCATGGGATCTGTGACCACCGTCTTGCCCAGCCTTGTCTCCATGGCCACCCCTGCTGCCTCGGCCACTCTGGCCACCTCGACTGCGCCACCTCCCGTGGCGTTTGATGAGCCACGACTGTCTCTCGGATCTCCCTTTACTAGCAACGCCTACTCATTATGAGTTTGAGATCCCTGCTCGTTACGCAATTAAAACCCCTTTAGTAACTCCTCATGTGCTTTGAGAGAGCCGGTGATCTCCTCTATCCTCTTCTTGTTCAGATTAGAGGAGTACATAAGTGTAGTAACAATAGGTATGTACTTCTCTGAAAGCATGCCTAGGTACATCTTTACCGCCACAAATTCCTCCATCTTGTCGCCAAGAGAGTTAATCTGATTGTACAATGAAGTTAGCTTGCCGGCGAGCTTGTCCACCGACTGGGTCTCTCCCATCTTTAGATTCTCGAACTTGCTCCACATATTCTGGAGCCGCACCTCCTTGACACGATCAACTCCCTCGTGCATCGTCTAAAGCATCTCCCACGCTTCCTGTGCCATCTTCTTGCCGATGAGCTGATGCATCATCGCATCTGGCACCGCTGCTTGATCCACCTCCTTGTCCTTCCCCTTCAAATCGACTGCACCCCAGACTCCCTGGGCGTGCATGTGAGAGACCATGTGGATGTGATCCCATGTTTGTGATGAGTAATTGACACGTGTTCTAGAAAGTTTGAGTTTGATTTTGTTGGTTCGCGCCAAGTCGAGTTCGGTTAGACGTACTTGGAACGCTTGTTCTTCTTCCTGATTGGTCGTTTGGGCAATTTTGTGCTTAAGTACGTTTCGCTGATGCTAATGTTGATTATATTGTTTCGAGCGGTGCTATGTGATGGTTTCTTGTTTGTGATGGCTGCAGGACCTTGAGGCGGAGTCGTGCCGAGGCATGAGATGGCCAGACTAGGCACAGGCGGTGCTGAGGTCAAAGTGGTCGGGAGATGCTGAAGACGGCAAAGACTCGAGGTGGTTGCGAGGCTTGGACAGCAAGAAAACGAGGAAGCTTCCGAGAAGGTGCAGGAGTGGCGTTTCGGTAAATACACAAGGCTGCAAAAGAGGAAGCGGATTCGGTTTTGAGTTAATGGATAAAGCGCAAGAGTTGTTGGAGCTAGCGGGTAAAGTGAGTTGTGAACCCGTTGGTGGAGTCTACAAAAGGAGAGGGTTAGGCTTCGGAGTTCTGTGAGAGTTGTGTGAGGGTTTTCTGTTTCTTTGCTCTCCCTGTCTGCATAAGCTATGTAGTGTAGACAGAAGTGTTGTTACTTTTCTTTTGTGTGTGTTGATCTGTGAGAGAGTTGGCATGAACTGGATGTAATCTCTTGCACTATTTGTAATTATTCATGTCTCTGACTCTAGTTAAGAAATCTTGTGTTTGAGAGGCTTTGGCTTTCAGTGTTTATTTCTCTGTGTCTGGTTTCGGTTTCTTCTGCTCTGGTCTCTGTTCCTCACTGCCAATCTTCTTTTGATTAAAGTCCTTGATTGAGAAGCATCAGATTCTTCTTTGTCTCTGAACTGGGAGTTGTTCACCAGGTTATCTTGGCTAGCATCTTCCAGAGAGAAAAGATTTATATCACAAGTTTTCTTCTCAAATGATCTCTGCTGAACTTCCTCTGTTCTTTTGAATTTCTAGGGTTTACTGTGTGGGGAGGCAGAGGAATCATGTTCTCTTGATTTCCTTGATGAAAAGGGGATTTAGTTTATGTGTTTTTTAAGAGATGATTCTCTGTTGTGTTGACAAGCCTCAAGTTCAAAAGATTCAAGTTACTCTGGCTATTTGAAGCTAAGACATTCTCTCTGTTCTGCACTTCATTCTTAGGTTTAGTTTTCAGCTCCCTACTCAGATTGTTTCTTTTCAGCTGAATTTCTTTTGTAGTCTCTTGTTCTTGAGATCAATTTTGCTGTCTAGGTGAAAGTCCTGACCATTTGTATTGAGGAGATAAGAGATAAGAGATGTGAACAAGATTTTGAAAAGATTTTTAAAAGAAATGAATAAGTTAAAATTCAGTGAGCTGCTCTTCATGATGATGATGGTTAAAATTCAGTGAGCTGCTCTTCATGATGATGAAGGCAAACCTTTTGTTACATGATTTTGTCACATCCATTCACATGGCTCTATAAATGTCCCAAAATTTCAAAATATGTTTAATCAATTTAAAAAATGATCATTTCTTCATTTCCTTGCATTTTCAAAACTTTTCTACATTAAAGAAAAGGTTTTCTTAATTTTTAGTAGCTAAAAATGAATTATTGTAATTAATTAAAACATGATCAAGACATGTTAATAATTTATTTGAGTTCTAAATAATCTAATTTACATCTCCAAAAATTTTCATAATTTTTGGAGTTGGTTTGCTAATTTTAAACTTGATTTCTATGATTAAACGAATCAGAAAATAATTAAAATTCAATTCTTGTTCATGGACCGAATCCTTTCCTATTGGCCCAGCCAATCTCTTGTTTCGGCCCAATCTGAGCTGCCTCCTCTCCTCTCCCTCTCTAGCTACCATCCCTTTTACGTTTTCCCCAAGCACCATCCCGCGAAGCTGCCTCCTCTCCTCTCCCTCTCTAGCTACCAGCCGAGCCCACTTGTCAAGCATCCTCCTCCACGTGTCGTGCCCACCATTGGAGACCACCTGGAGAGTCACTGTTCATCTATAGTGCCAACCACAGAAAGTTGATCAATTGTCCCCCTTGAGCCTTTTACATGAAGCCTCGCGTTGCCCCATCCTCCAAGCTGAGCTCAATGTCTGTCGCAAGCCATTGCCACCCAACTTTTCATGAGAAACCAACCCAGCCAAAACTTGTCGAGGGGAAGAATGTCTCCATCTTTCCATAAAAAGGCTGCTCGACTGCATCGAAACCCTAGCCACTCTTCGCCTATTCCATTTTGCCCATCGTCAGCTTGTCTTCTCCATTGGGCTGCCCTGAACGCCATCATCATATTCAACTCTGGTGTGTGGCCACTGCCACGCTCTGCCATGGCTTACACTGATTTCGGTGAGCTATAGCCTTGACATCTGCATCATCTTGCACCATTCGATCTCTCCTTCAAAAACCCCTCACTTGATTTCACTCCTCTTTTGGCTCAACGACGATGTTGTGCCATCTTCCCTTGCTCTGATCAATTTCGCCACCACCACCATTCCTTAGCCCTGGTGAGCTTTGACCTCGGGCATGGTCCTATTTAGCATCACCTCACTCTCTTGTACTTCTTTTCAACTTGTTCTCACCATGGAGAGCCCTCACCATGAGCTCGCAGCTCCAAACCTCCCCTGTCTTTGTCAACCCCTTAGGCGTGATATTGGTGAGCCCTTGGTTCCCAAGTGGCGCATGCCTTTACGAGTCATGGCCATTTGTGCCATTGCCGCTGTCTCTATGCCTAGCATTGTAGCTCACCATATATCTTCGATACAGGTGACCATAGGGTCCCACGCTAGCATCTCCAACTCTGCAACGGCCCAGTGAAGCTAGCACGCCTCTTCTCTTGGCTTGTTCCTGCCTCATTCGTGTCTACCGTTGTCGCTACTCCTCATCGCTACTGTTACAGAAATAGTAACTTTTATTTTCTGGGATTTTCTTTCCAGCAAAACTTTGAAAGCTCATAACTTTTTGCATTTGAACTCCAATTGAGTGAAACATGTTTCTAAATTTTTATAAAGTCATGATCTTTATATTATCAAAAAAAATTGGGACTTTATCTCTATTTGAATTTATTTAGTATTTATTTGTGTTATTTGGCTTTATATGATAGATACTGATATACCAGGAATGCTTCGAGATTGATCCAAACAAGAGACATGTGTTGAACAGTAAGGTAAGCACTCGCTTTGATCATTTAATTCCATAATTTCACTGTTATATATGTTGTGTGTCAAAACTATTATGCATGTGCGTAATTTCAATAAAAATTGCTATGCTGCTAGCTATTACTCAATTGCTACATGACAACCACCTTGGAACTTGTTATCCTCACTGTTGTAGTCATAGAAATGATATCCATAACTGATATGTTTAATTGTGGAATTTTAGACCCTATATGTGATATAGATGCTTAGCCATGCTGGGAATTGTTGGTATACTAGAAGATAGGTTGGGCTCAATCACAAATATTGGAAATGGTTATGTTGTTGGACCAGTGGGTCACCTTTGATATTTTACTTAGAAAATGAAACTAAAAAATTATGGTTTTGACTTGGGCGAGATATTCATATATCTTGTGTTGCAAGGGATAGCTCGCATGTAGTTGTAGGTTGATGGAAACTCTCATCCGAGTTGGTTAAGGACCATGAACATATGTATTGCTGATCTAAGCATTTCGTACATCCACAAGTGCCTTTATGGTAAGGCCCTAGTGTAATAAGTTGTTTGGGTATAGTCTTGTACCTGTGGTAGATCAGAGCTGTGCAGGCGCAAGGATGATTGCTCGAGGGGGTTCCCATCATAGATATGTATGGGGCCAAAACCTTAGACATAACGGTGGATTCCTCGGGATTGAATGTGTGCTAACTTCCAAGGGTAGGGTAACTTTGAGGTCGAGCAATGTAAAAGCCTTGTCATGCTTGCTTAGCCGCACACCAAGGAAGTGTGTAAATAACTTGAAAATATAAGATGAATATGTCTTATGAGTAAAGTTGTACAACCTCTGTAGAATGTATAATCTATTCAAATAGCTGTGCCCCCGATTGTAGGTAAAGCTTAGTAATATCGCTAAGGCTAGTCTTGTGTTTTCAAAACTTGGTTGGGAATGGAGGTTATCCACTAAGGGAATCTTGGTCATGAGTATGCGATGTTGTTATTTATGGCTATGAAGAGCCATATGCGATATATGTTTATGACAATCTACTTGTTACTCTCTATCACATGTCAATTGCCTTTTTGTAATAGCCCAATTTTGACTTCTAAACAAACATGCACAAATTTCCATGAATTTCATAATTTTGGTGCATTTTTTTAATTTCCAAAGTTTGGATGAGGTTGGGGTTTTTTAAATAAAATATGTGTCAAAAAATGTGCAAACAAAATTTCTAAAATTAAATTGGGTGCTAAGTAATTTTTCATAAAAAAAATTCATGTGCAAATTCCTTTGGGAACTCAAATCAAATCAGAAATAAAATTCAAGTCCTAATTTATTTCCCTCCAAGGCCATGGGTCGAATTTCACTCGTCGACCCAGTCCACGCACCCATTCTTCCACCGTGTCACAGCCCAAGCTAGCCAGCCCATGCACACTAGCCAGCTTGTACCTCCCCTCTCTTTCACGAACTGCCATGTGGCCCTGGACCCACCTGTCAGAACTATTTATCTTCTTCCTTCTTCTCTTCTTCCTCGTGCGCGTGTCCAACCCTATCCATTTGCCTACTTCCGCATGCCACAGAGCAATGAAAGCCTCCCACCTTGAACCAAGAGAGCTGTGGCTCAGTCTCATTAGCTATTGAAGCCTCTCTCTCTCCCTTTCTCTTGCTGTTTCTCAAGTTTGGTGCCCTAATCCCTCATGGCACCCGAGCCAATCTCTCCTTTCCCCACTGTAAAAGTCGAAGCCTCCTGTGTCACTACATGCGCCTCGCTCCACTCTTCTTCCCTGCTTTCTCCCACTCTCTCCGCCTCCATTAAAGTTAATCGCACCAAGTTCTTCAAGTCCAGTCGCCGGTTTCCATCTCCAAATTCCTTCTCACATGTGAGTCTCCAACCTCTCCAGCGTGCTTTCCAAGCTTGCCTCATCTTTGCCTACCCTGTGCTCACTCTCTTGTGTTCGGTTGCCCCTAGGAGCACCAAATCATGAAGAGCTCACTATGCGTTGTCCTCGCCATCGATGCCCCCTTCGTGCCATTCCACAATAAGCCTTTATGTTCCCTTGCTATTCTAAATAAAGCCAATGTGTTAAGATAGCTTATCAAGCACCTAGCTCACCATAGCTCTTCCTCACTGTTGCCCTTGCCATGCCATGCTCAGCCACCATGGAGAGCATAGCTTGCCGCCACCCCTGTAGTGCCAATGCATTCCCTAGTACTGCACTTTCACCCCAAAGCTAAATGTAGCCTTTAATTGGAATTTCACGCTTTCCAGCACTGTTGCCATCCTCGGCGTTGCAATTGCCACCACTGGAATATTCTAGAAATATCCCGCTTAAGGACCTATGCGTAATTAGCAAAAAGAATATATGTGAAAATAGGACGCTTAGATTTTTAGGGGAGGAATCGGTTTCCTAAAGCAAGTCTACAAGGGACTTGGTATTAGATTAGATTTTGTACTGTGATATAAGGGGTTCGTGGGGGAAGAGGAGGAACTAAACCCTATTCTTTCCATTTTTTTCCAGCACCGTTTGGCTAGCTGCCATTGCTTCCTTCACCTGTCGCCACCAGCAAGCAGAGCCATCATCAGAGTAGCCCATCGCTGCGCTCGCCACATGTGTGCCATCCTCAAGCCAGCAGTTGCCGTGCTCTAGCCGCACTTGTACTGTTCTCGCTCGTCTGGGCTCCCGTTGCCATGTGCCGGCAGTCATTGAATGTAGTCATCACTCACGTGAGCAATCGCTCCAGTTGCGTCAGCCGCTGGTCAATGCCTCATGCCACACTACCATAGAAATAGTCATCATAGACGGTTCTAAATTGTCATCACAAATGGTTTTTTGAACCATCTAAATTTATGTGTTTGTGATAACAGGTAGTTATCACAGACGGTTTGTGAACCGTCTATGATAAGCCACAACACAGATGGTTCGTATAAAGAACCGTCTGTGAAGGAGATTATCGTAGACATCATGAACCAAAAACCATCTGTGATGCTCGCACATCACAAATGTCTCGAACCAAAAACCGTCTATGATGCTCGCATATTACAGACGATTCTAGCTACCAACAGTCTGTGATGATGTATCACAAACGGTTTATCCTAGAAACCGTCTATGATATTCTTTTGTATCTTTGTTTATTGGCTACTCTCAGAAAATGCTAGTCATACCCTCTGAAACAAGCAGAAATATAACAAGTATATGCATACATATTCACATTCATTTTAGAAACAAACACATCCATTTCACAAATCAATTGAAAGCGACACTCAATAAAACAGTCATAACTTTTACATACAGACTTCATTTTTTATGTTCTTGGATTCATTTGAAAGCTAATGAAAAGTTACATCCGACATCTAAAAATCCATAAGGATAGCTTTGATTCATTCATGAGGCTCTAGAAAAGTGAAATCTTCAATAAAAAAACATCATTTAGAGCCTCAAAATGGCCTCTGAAGTTTCTGGACCTGTTGAATAGTTGAATGGGCCTTGGCGTGTAGTCTCCTCTTCATACCTAAGTTCACACAAGGTGCTAGAAGTTAATTTAGTCTATGGATTGAAGTCTTCAAGAAATCTGTAGAAGAAAAAATCTAGAAGTATCAAGATTTACATGACCGAAACCCTAGCTAGCCATCCATCAATCCAAGCATCAATAAAAAGAGGGGTGGGGATCGGATGGGGGATATCACCAGCAATGAAGGAGAGGTGGTAGTAGCGTCACCGTTATGTCACGACAGTGACACTGCACAAGACACTCTTATGACACTTACGACAAGAGGGTCTTGTGCAGTAAACCGTAGTGTCACAACCGAAGGCGGAGGAGCTCACGGCGGTAGTTGGCATCGTCAAGGGGATGGGGCGCTTCAGTTGGGGGAGGAAGTAGGCGAATAAGGAGTGAATGAACTAGGAGCAGTAGGAAAGGGAGAGGGGAGTAATAAGGGTTGAGAGGTGGGAGGAGATCGGTGCCTGCATTGCATCATGAAAAGTGAAAAGTGATTTGAGATAATGAGACATGTGAATGGAAACTAATAAAAATAAATATGAGAAATTGAGTTAATGATAAATAAGTATGAATTGTTAATAAGATGATGCTTCATTTATTTTTTTCCATTTTGTATTTGCTGAGTCGTGGGTTCACCCTTACCTATTTATTGTTTTTAGGTGATCGTTAAAGGTGGCATACATTTGGTGGAAGTAGAATATAGAACAATTGCATTTTTGCAGCTCTTCACTCCACCTAGTAATCCATCACTTATGAATCTGAACAATTTAGTAACTCCTAATGTAATAATTGGATAACTTATTATTCCCCTTAGTTCTTTGGCTCATATTATTGCTGCTTGATGTATTCCAAGTTTAGACTTACCTATAACTCATCTTAACACTTATTTGGTTCGTCTTAAGTTCAATTTATGGTATATCATGTTGTTGAAATTTATGTCTAGTGTCTTGTTGAAGGTTTATTCTTTTAAGTCTAGTTGTTAGTATTGCTTGATTATTGGTTCAATTTGTAGTGATAGTAGTTGTGGTAACATCTTGGGCTTTTGTTAAGTCAGGGTGTTACAGCCGCCCTCACCATCGTGTCACCACCCCACTCTGTCTCTGACCTTACCGTCGCCATCAGTAGAGCCGTAGCAACCTCCGCAACCTATTTTGCCCCTAACGCCAGGCCACCATAGCCTTCACTACCGACGCCGAGTGACAGAGACATTAGTGTAACCGATTGGTTAGTTAGCCTTTAATGACACAATTAATATTAGTATGACATGTGGGCCCTAGAAAATTAGAATCTCTAATTAACCCAGGATTTAACCCATGACCCACTAACATTCAGGCCCCATGTCCCTTAACATGTCACATGGACCGACCCTATGCGCCACTTGCATGCTTATTATTTTAATTGCTAAAATTCTATGTTAAAGATTGAATGCCTAATTACACCATGCACTTGATACTAGTATTCTTCTCCTTGATTATTGATATTTTCTTACCATGTCGCCTAGGATATTTACAAATAATAATAATTCTACTATTGATTGAACTTTAGTAGGCTATGGTTGTGCTTAGAAATGCTGTAGTGGTAAAATGAAATATGACACAAATATTGTCAACTGAATTTGGAAACATGATAATGGTAAGATGGGTTACCACTGAAAACAGAAAATATTTTCTAAGATGGTGGAGACTCAGGCGAGTAGTTAGTTGTAGACCGGTATAGAGATTGAACATATTGGATTGGCCGTGCAGAGATTACACGTGTCATTTATGGACTGGCAGTGTAGGGATTGCACGTGTCATTTTTGGATGGGCCGTGCAGGGATTGCACATGTCCGTTCTTGAATAGCTATGCAGGGATTGCATGATCTTGGGTTTGTGGTTGGTCTCGCCTGAGTCATTTAAGGATCAAATTCTTATACTAATCTTTTCTACACACAAATCATGCAACCAAAAGTCTAGTTATAGAATAGATCTGGCCTACTAATTTGCTTAGTTTTGGTGTGAATCTCGCGCAAATATTGGATAGTAGATTTCTGTGATTGGTGGGAATGGCCCGGGATGGGCACTGCCCTTGTGGATTTATTGAGAAGGGCCATAGACTTCCTGACAATAGGATCTCTCATCGAAAACATAGCCTGAGGATGGGAACGTTCTGAGGATGAGGTGTAACTAGGGATGGGACCAGTGTTGAGGACTCTACCCTGGAATAGGAGTAAGCATCGTAGCTAAGTATTATAAGAACTTTGTTATGATTTTCTCAGTTGCACACGTACGAAAGTGTGTAGTGGCTAATATTATGAGTTAATCATATCTTATAGGTAAACCTGTACAACCTTTGTAGAGTGTTAAAAATCTATTTGAATAGTCATGCCCTCGAACATGGGCAAAAGTGTAAAATTGTTACACTTGTGTAGTTTTTATAAATAAATAACAAATTGTTAATGGTTGTGATAACCAACTTAAATTACAAGTGAAAGCGGAGTGATCTCGCTCTCACCTTATTGGAAGTGAAAGCAGAGGGATTTCGCTCACCTTATTGGAACTTATAGTGGAGGGATTTAACTCTCACATTAATGGACATAAAAGCGGAGTGATTTCATTCTCATGATAAAATTGACTCAAAAATGGATATTAATTACTGTTAAAATGTCTAAGTCATAAATTTAGAATCAAACTAAACTAGTATATTTGACAAATTGACTTTGTGTTAAAAGAAACATAATAACTTCCCTTGGATAAGTCTTGCATATAGTTATATGTACATACTTGTATCCTGCTATAGGGACTTATAAAGTACTTTCGTACTTATTATTGCTTAATATGTGCTTTTAGATGATAGAAGTGATGATCTGGTGTTTGGATTCATCCCTGCCTCCGGCTATGACATGGAAGACGATGGCAAGGACTAGGTTTAACCTCAGTTAATTGCCTATTGTAAGATATGGAGACCCCTTTTGGTTTGCATACTATTCCGTTGATTTACCCTGAACAATGCTATTTGGCCGGTCAGCCCGTTCTGTAAATACTCGATCATGCGACCTATTCATGATTGTCTATGTAATATGAAGTACCCTTTTATTTACTCGTATATATGGATGTGATATTTGCCGATGTTATTATGTGAGCTAGCTACTAATTCAGAGACTAGCTCAGAATACACAGGAGATTCAGATTGTCAAATCCGGATCCCCACACTTTACAACCTCCGATTGCAATCTATTACTCTCCATTGCAAATGAAGACTTGCTTTGTGCAAATTAAACTAAAATAGACGGCTACCTTTGTCTCAGCTTGTATACCAAATAATTTTGCTATAAAGTCTTGTGGAGTACAATTTTGTATTCACAATTACTTATTGAACACCATTAGGGCAAGAAGGAGATCTCCCAATCAGTTACTTTTATGCGACAGATTTATTCCGCTGCTATTTATTTGTTGCATGAACTATTTGGCCAATCAACCCCTTTTGTTGAAAGCTTGGTTATATAAACTTATGTTCACAAGTTTATCACTATATGCTACTCTAATTTATTTATTCGTGTATAGATGTGATACAAAAGATGTTATACATGTGTGTGCTAACCATTGATTATAGGAGTAGTACGGTAAATACATAGTAGTACGGTAAGAACTAGGTGGAATACGAAGAACTCATCAGTTAGTTATTATGGAACTTCGTACCAAAAATAGAGAACATATGTGACAACTACATGGAACCGGTACCAATTTTCTTCCTGTCTAGTGTTGAACGCAGGAAGGCAAACATTTCGATTACACGGCATGATTTTAGAATGGCCCTCACTAAGACATGTGCATCTGCTAATTAGGAATCATACAACGTAACCTTGACAGTGATTATTGTAGCTTGTCAGAGCTGTCCCTCGGAACAGAACAAGTACACCGAAACAACAGTTCATCATCGTTTTCAATTGTCTATTTAATACAGCAAGAGCAGAGCAGTACGGTCCCATGTTCAGTTGTTCACCCTGCTTTCTATTGGTCCTAATCATCATTCATCAGCACCGCCACAGTGGAACTATTGTAGCATTTTCCAGTTGCAAACTTGCAACTCACAAGCAACAATCATTGAGGTTGGCTCTTCTGTTCCAAGTTCCAGCCTCACAAAACTAGACTAACCATTCATGATGAAAGTGTATGAGACAAAGACAAGTCATCTTATTACAATGCTTAAGATGCTAACACTTTTCTGATCTTGGTCTTGAACAGCATCACAATGATTTTGTCCATGGAAAAGTACAGGAAACAACCTCTGGAATGCGTCACGAAAGAACCGTAGCTTGTACCAACAATGCAATGCCATGTAGGCCCATAAACTTTATCAAACTCCTGTTAGATATCAAGAAGAATCCATTAGAAGCTAAGCCATGCATTGTCCTTTGAAACACAATGTAGGAAAATGGAATAGCAATAATTGAGATCACTGAAAAAGAAGAAAGGTTATTTAGGTTCATGCTGCCCAGGCCCAAGTGCCAATATAGCACATGATGACAATACTGATTTCAACACTACCAGCTGGTTACAGGCTGCTTCATTTGGCAGTTTCTAAAATTCGATTTCACAAAGAACACATTTGAACGTTAAAGGAAAGAAAGATAGAAAATGAACAGAATGGATGCTTTTCAGAAGATAATACACGCCAAAGATCACGATTTGCACGCAGCTCACCTTCTTCACATCATGGGCCAGCTGCCTTGAGCTGAACTTATCCGAGCTATCATGGGATCGCTTAGCACATCGGAATGCATGCAACTGCATGAATGGCGGCATGTCTGCGGCCATCACCCGCACCCCGAGCACCGCAACAACTTCTTTCATGTTGATCTCCATCTCTGGCATGGACTTCCTCCCGGGCGCAACATCAATGATCTCCCTCTGTCCCAGACCAGGCAGATGCACTCTAGACTTCTCAAGGCAGATATGCTCATCCTTCTGAATGGCGGTGGGGTTTGGGGGCTTAACCTCAGAGGCATCAGGATGTCTTGTCCCTTTGACAACTCCCCTCCATTTCCCACCAAACAGCCACTGCTCTGTCTTTGTCCTCCTGCTACCTTGGCGGGCTGCCATTGCTAGCTAGCTAATCTCTCTCCTTCTCTACTGGTGATTAGCTCTGAATCTGTATGGGCCTGCCTAAAGGCATCTATATAGCAGTGTGGACTGCGGAGAATGGCACAGGCAAGCGGAATCCTATAGTGCAGGTACTAATTAATTAATGGATTATGAGTTTGGATTCTCTGCAATGAGCGGGTGGGGGCAAGGGACAAATTCTTCTCTACTTCGCAAAGGAGAACAAACATATAGAAATGCGCAGACCATGTGCAGGTTGCCTTGTTCTGCGGTATGGTGCCCTGTGTGATGGAAAAAAGCTAGGCAAAGGTTAGTTGCTGCATTAAGGCCAGATTTGAAGGATCCCAATGACTAGTCTTTATGACAGAAAGGAACATCATGTCTTCAACCACCTCACTATGCCGCTCAGTTAGTATATTGTGGGTGTCAGTACTCAGTAGAACCTGCTCATGTGAGGTTTCTGACAGGTGTTTCATTTTCCATGGCAAGCTTCTTTCCTCCAGGTAATGGATCGGAAACTGTCAAATTTAGAAAATGCCTGATTTGATAAATGGTTATCTCACCCTTGAGCCTTCTGCTATCAAGAAGACTGGAGATTTTGTTAGACACCGACTTAATATCTATAGCACTCAATTTCATGCAGTCCAACCTTTTTTTGCAATTCTAGTTCAATGATGGGACTATAGAACAGAGACCAATCAGAGCAAATTATTGGACAAGTAGCCCCCTATATCACAGGACAAAATAAATTGAAGAGGCAAATGTTAAAAATGAAATAAGATGTCTCTCTCTTGTGGTTTGTTGCGCACGGTAGGTAAACTCGAATCATAACTCTACTGTAGATAGGGCACTTAACATGCTAAAAGTTTTAATTCATACTTATCTCTTGTTCTCACATTTGGTAGTCTTCATTGTTTTAAGATAATCATAGCAAAGCGATCTCAACTGCTGAATTACTGTAAACAGCTTCAATGATCTTTCTATCCCATTATCCCATATGTGGTACATCTTAAGGTAAGGATACACTAGCTTATAGTTTGCATTACTTGTGTTCCTGTATTCTGCTTCCAAAACAAGGGAACTTTCAACTGTCAATATCAGAAATACCTGCAAATTAGTGCCTTCAAAGTACTGTCCCAAATGTGTGCATGCCTTTAAAGTCATATTTTTCTTGGGAGCTTGGGTCCTTAATGTGTTTGGTTGGAGGGATGGGGTGGGATGGGATGAGATAGTTCCATAAAAAAAGTGGAACCACATGGTCCAGCATCTAAGAAGAATATTCTCTAAATTTGCACAGGCTCATCCCACTTTGGACCATTCCATCCCACCTCATCCCTCCAACCAAACACACAGATAGGCTTGGTCAAAGGAACCATCCCATCCCATCCCACCCCATCCCTCCAACCAAACACATAGACAGCAAATATGCTTGAAACCTGGAAGATGGACAAATATTTTGCTTGGAAGGGTGAAGGTAATTTTTAATGTGTGGTCTTTTTAATGAAACATTTTGGTCCCCATCCGCGTTGCAACTTACTTTGTACTTGTCATGGTTGCTAACTCACAATTCCTAAGGGTCGTGTGAAGTTGTGAACAAGTCCCATTACTCTGTCACCACAAGTAACTTTTCTTCCTTCAGGTTCAAGTTCCTTTTCCTCTCACTTCACCATTCCATAGCCTTCCATCTCATACTTCTTTCCAACAGTAGGAGGAAACATAAGCACTCCATTGTCCCGATTGTAAGGGAGTTTTCTAAAATGCATGTAAAAGACAATATTATAGAATTAGTAGTACGAGTTACATGACAACATAAGTGTTCAAACATTTTTTTTCTTGTTGTAAACTTCTATTAGTGCTCATTTTCCGTATTCTATCTCCATAACAATGTTAGTGATATGCCCTAAAGTCAATAATGGAGATGATTGTATCACTTCTATGTTTATAATCTTTTGAATAATATGTTATTTTGTCCGTTGAATAAATATCTTTCGTATTAATCAACAGGTATTTGACATGTTTTGATGTTATTGTAAATTATCCCTGATCTTATATCAGCATGTAGAACAATTATGATTTATAGATTAGCACATGTATTGATTAATGATCATGTTTCACGGATCATGAATATGGATATCAAATCAATAATATGGACACATTTTAGAGAACATGATGTTGGATTGACCCACTACAAGACATTGAGGGAATTGTTATATTCTTAAGTGTCATTAGTTGATCTCATACATAGTGCATGTAGGATTCTTAGATCTAAGATCGTTATTGTTTCCTACATGTGTAATAGTTTACTTTAGGGTTACCAAACACTACTCTATGAATGGGTGGTCATAAAGATAACTTTCGGGTTTACTATGAAACATGCGGAGAAATATGAACGATCAAGATGGAATTTGCCAATTCTATATAACTGGAGAGATATCTCTGGGTCCCTCAATGTTGTTGGATTAAGGAAGTGCATAACCATGCCGAATGTGGTTGAGGAGTCAATCACAACTGAGTAATCCATTACAGGTTCGAGTGAAGGATCGAGCTATCATAGGATGGCACGCTTCTCGCCGTGAGTTCGATTTGGTATCATGAGGCAAAGGGATCAGTACATAAGCACTATATAGATTCGTCCGATATGATTTTTATGTATGTTTGAGAGTTGTTATGTTCTGTTAGAAACCGCTACCGACTTATGGACTGAAAAAGAGTTTCAGCCTATGGTCAAATATATATAAACCTAAATGATCACACATGTAATGGGCTGGAACGATAAAGGTCCAGATGATAGTTTCTGAGTAGGATTCGATCTCTACTTATATCGGATAAGGATCCGATTGGAGACTATATAAAGAGAGGTGAGGGGCTGACGGAGGCATCTCGAAACACACCCGTCAAAACCCTACCCTCCACCTCTCATATCCCCTGCTGTGCGTGCTGGTACTAGCACGTCGACGCACGGTATTCCATCCCTGGACATGTGGACCTCAGTAGAGGTGCTGCTGTGACTGCGGTGCGGCGCTGATCGGGACGATTGGGAAGAGGAGACAGTTGGCTGGAGGACGATCAACTCTTACCACTGCACCGACGTGCTCTTTGTTGAATTAGCTGCTTCAACTCTATTTATGTTGCACTATGTGTCTAGTGGTAACGATTCATGATCTCTTACTCGTATGATTTTCTGGTTTACACAGTAAAAAATTTTAATTTGCGATAGTGTAGCTTACCCATCTCTCAACAATCAAAACTTCCATCTTTTCTTGGAGGCCCACTCCGTACCTCACATTTCCGAAAGTAAAATTTTCAAATGGATCACATTTGACCACCCATCAATCTATCTTGAATTGATACAGAATTTAATATATTGGAGATAACATTATATCATAAAAATATTGCATACTCAAATTGGTTCTGGAGCCATGAACAGCACAACATAATGATGTTACATCCAGCGTGCATGTGATTTCTTTTGCTAGTTACTTTAGGGTATATTAAACCTCCATTCTAACAAAAGGGGACAGACCATAGTAAGCCAAACTACTAGACCACACATCCTGGTCCATGAGGGAAAAAAACACAACTAAACCACCAAAAGCGATTTGAACAATTGAACTAACCACAATAGTTTTGCAACACCCCGCCCACTCTCTGGGCCAAGATGCTACCACCTCTGCATTCTCTTACCATCTCATCAACACTAGAAAAATTTAAATCAACATTATCTTTATTTATATGAATGCGATGGGGTACATCATAGCATTTTTAGTGATTACTCTAGCCTAATAGAAGCTAAAGTACACTGACAAAAGTGATACAAAAGTACTGCTAGTTTGTGCCGATTATTCATGTGCTACTCCCGCCCGCGCTTGACATCCTCAACGATCACCTAAAAACAACAACGAAGCAAGGGTGAGTCCACCGACTCAGTAAGTACAAAGCCAAACAGCAAATAATAGGTTCATTCATTAGACCACAATCATTCCAGTTTCATTAACCACTTTACCCTTTAACCACTTCACGCCCCGATGAACTATTCATCATGCACATGCACTTTTCTCTTATCTCTTTTGGTTCTCATCAACTGATTGTTATGCATATGCCCATGCACATGCTCATGCACTTATTTCGCATCTCTTTAGCTTATACCGGTATAGCAGGGTGTGCACCCGTCGATCCTCACCCAGACCCGCCCTGTTTCATGCGGGGACCTCAAGCCCGTCCTGTTTCATACGGGGATCTCAGTAGCCCGTAATTTCTCATACGGGGACCTCAACTCCACTCCCGTGGAGCGTCCACTCAACGTGGACCAATACTATCTCTTTTCATGACATGCATGAAATGCAAGTTCTCCGACTACGCATATCCACATGACATGTCTCAACATGTACCGTGCATCATTTCTCAGTATGCATTCCAAGTATAGTCAACTTACCCCAACATGGTAAGCAAGGCTTCATCCGGAAATATTTAACTTACCTCAACACGGTAAGCAGTGCATCATTATTCAATTTTAACCGAAATCACTACCCGAATTCACCGCTTTACAAAGCACTTGCCTGGTTAGCCTCGGGGATGACGCGTGGATGGCTCCGACCCAGGACCTCCACCTGCGTACACATCAACCCGACTCAACGGCTAAACAAAAATCCAGAGCTTAAACGGATATCGACAACACTAAGCGCAACTCCCAATCTTGGCGTAAACGCACGGGTTTTGAGGGACCTGTCGCGCAGGTGCCGAACCCAACTCTTCTTTTTTTTCTCTCTCTTTCTTTTTCTCCTCTTTTCTTTTCTTTTTCTCCTATTTCTTTTCTTTTTTTTCTTCTCTTCTCTTTCTTTCTTTTCTTTCTCTTTTCCTTTCCTTCTCTCTTCCCTCTTCCTTTTCTTTTCTCCCCACCTCACCTGGCTCCTTCTCTCCCCCCTACTCCCAATCGGCTGAATGGCCTTCCGAGGGACGGCGCGGCGGCGCGCAAGGCCGGCCGGCGACCCCCTCACCGCCGCGGCCCCTCCCGCCGCCCCCCTCTACCTTCCTCTCCTCTCCCCTCTCTCTGGTGCACGGGCCGGGCGAATGGCCCCCATCCGAAACACGAGACGGTGCCGACTGTCCCTAGGCGATCTGGGAACCTTTGAGGGCGCTACTCGGCTCTCTAGACGGTGCCGACCGTCCTGGGATGGTCTGGGAACCTCTGCGTGCGATACTAAATCAACACTCTAAAGGGTCGATGGGTCTGATGGCAAACTTCGCCCTTTATCCCTAATGTTTCCCTTTATGCAAAATTTGGGGTATTACATTCTACCCCTCTTAACAGAATTCGACCTCGAATTCTAGCATTCAACAATATGCACGAATGAACAAAATGTAATAAACTGCACATAACATAACATTAACTCATACCCATGGAGAACAAGTCCGGGTATTTCTCGCGCATGCGAGACTCCAACTCCCATGTCGCTTCTCGCTCAGACTGATGAGCCCAAAGCACTTTAACATACTTTATCCTCTTATGCCTCAACACCTTCTCCGATTGTCACCTGATTGAGAGCACGGTAATCTATACACATGCGCCAACTCCCATCCTTTTTCTCAGTGAATAGGACATGGGCTCCCCAAGGTGACACACTTCGACGTATCAAGCCTTTGGACAGCAATTCGTCCAACTGCTTTTTCAACTCTTCTTGAAAGGGTCGTGCTAAACGGTAGGGAGACATGGAGATAGGTCTTGTGCCAGGAACAAGATCGATTCTGAACTCCACATCTCGCTTGGGTGGCATTCCCGGAAGCTCTTCAGGAAACACATCAGGATACTCACGTACCACGGGAATATCCTCAATGTGTAACTGTGCACTCGGCTTCTCCGTAAGGGCTAGAAGTAGCCCAGACTTCATTATACGTCGGCCAGGGAATAGGCTGGCCAACACAAGGAGGGAACACGTGGGTGCATTCCCCTGAAAGATTACCTCCTTTCTCGAAGGAGCTTGCAAGGTGATTGTCCTCTAGAAGCAGGAAATCACAACTTGGTAGCGATGCAACCAATCCATGCCAAGGATAACATCAAATGGCTCTAACTGAATCACCATAAGGTTGGCAACAAATTCATCGCCATCTATTACCACCACACAGTCAGGGCATACTGTGGAGCTAGCAAGGATTCCCTTTGGAGTACTAACCACAACTGATTGGGAAATTTGTTGGACACCCAGCTTGGCCTTCCTAACAAACTCCCGAGACACAAAAGAATAGGTAGCACCAGAGTCGAAAAGAACAAGGGCTTCACATGAGTCCACTAACAGGGTACCTGTCACAACGTCAGGCCGACCCGCGGACTCAGCAGCAGGCAGTGAGTAGACTCCTGGTGGTGTCGGGGCAGCGAGAGCTCCGACGCTCTGCTGTGGTGGCAACAGAACTGGAGGTGATGTAGCATGCTGGAATGGAGGAGTCGGTGTAGGATGCCAATAATACCCGACAGGTGGAGCCCAAGATAGAGGAGGCTGCAGCACAGGGGCAGCCGCTATCATCTGGACAGACCCCCGAGGTGTAGAATTTGACGAAGATGAAGATACTGGCTCCCACTTGATGATGCTGGCGGGATTCTGACGGCAAACCGACATTTTGTGGCCCGCCAAGCCACAATGCTGACAGTTCCCCGTCCAGGAACACTCAGCAGCACGGTGCCCCTCACCGCACTTGAAACAGATCATGCCTTGCCCTAGGATAGAACGCAAGGCTGGGGTCGCTGATGAAGAACGAGGCGCCGAAGAAGACGTCCTCGAAGACTTGGACTTGGATGATTGTGGGGGACGCTGGCCCCACTTGGACATCTTGGGAGCGGGCCGCTGCGACGACCCACTCCCTTCAACGAAGCTCCTCTTCTGGTCACCACCAGAAGCGCTCAGATTACCAGAGGGTTGCAGCCCTTTAGTGAGCTGCATCTCCAACTCCATCCCTCTGGCCTGCTCCACCACGGACCTAAAGTCACGCGGTGCAGTAGCTCCCATGACATGCCGGAACTTAGAGTTGAGCCCTCCGCGGAACCTTTTGGCCTTTTCAAGGTCGTTTTTCGCGACCGATGGCACGAAGTGGATCAGGTTGTTAAACCCCGCCTCATACTCAGCTACGGTCATCTTCCCCTGTACGAAGGTCGACAAGGCGACCTCCATACTCTCCACAAAGAAATTTGGGTAATATTTCGCCTTGAACTGCTCGGCGAAGATTTCCCAGGTAGCGGGACCCTGGCAGGGGTCCTGGCTGAAAGAACCCCCTTCCACCAGATGTCCGCCTGACCCTTCAACTGGAAAGCCACATATCGAGCTTTCATCTGAGAGCTCATCTCAAGGGCTTCGAATTGCCTCTCCATATAACGCAACCAATCCGCAGCTTGGACTGGTGTGCCCGAATCATCAAAGGTATCTAGGCGCAGAGCCAACCACTCACGAAGGCTCATTCTTGCCTCCTGTACAGCCGGAACGGCAACAGGGGCAACAGCGGGTACAGCCGCAGCAGCGGTTGCTGGCGCTTGCCGACGAAGCGCACGAACTTCCTCTATGAACTCCTGCAGCAAGGCTGAAGACCTTGCCGGATCTCTAGCTACAGAATGTTCAGCAGAAGCAACCTCTGCACCAGGTGCCTCCTGCTGAACCTCAAGCGCTGGCTCCGCTTGGGCATGGCCACGGCCCCGGCCTCCACGGCCACGTCCACGCCCTCTACCTCTCGGCATATATGTCCACGACGGACAGCCAATTACACAACTAGCCCACAAACATTCACTTCAACAACACAAATCAACATCAAAGCTAGCGAAAACGTAAATACATTGCAAGACCCATTCCCATCCTATGGTGCACCAGTGTGTCAAATTTTAACTTAATTATTAGGCCTAAGTCAGATTTTAGTTGAATAATTAAGCTAAGTTATCAAATTTATGTACCACGGACCTAACGCCCGCTCTGATACCAACTGCAACACCCCGCCCACTCTTTGGGCCAAGATGCTACCACCTCTGCATTCTCTTACCATCTCATCAACACTAGAAGAATTTAAACCAACATTATCTTTATTTATATGAATGCGATGGGGTACATCATAGCATTTTTAGTGATTACTCTAGCCTAGTAGAAGCTAAGTACACTGACAAAAGTGATACAAAAGTACTGCTAGTTTGTGCCGATTATTCATGTGCTACTCCCGCCCGCGCTTGACATCCTCAACGGTCACCTAAAAACAACAACGAAGTAAGGGTGAGTCCACCAACTCAGTAAGTACAAAACCAAACAGCAAATAACAGGTTCATTCATTAGACCACAATCATTCCAGTTTCATTAACCACTTCACGCCCCGATGAACTATTCATCATGCACATGCACTTTTCTCTTATCTCTTTTGGTTCTCATCAACTGATCGTTATGCATATGCCCATGCACATGCTCATGCACTTATTTCTCATCTCTTTAGCTTATACCGGTATAGCAGGGTGTGCACCCGTCGATGCTCACCCAGGCCCACCCTGTTTCATGCGGGGACCTCAAGCCCGTCCTGTTTCATACGGGGATCTCAGTAGCCCGTAATTTCTCATACGGGGACCTCAACTCCACTCCCGTGGAGCGTCCACTCAACGTGGACCAATGCTATCTCTTTTCATGACATGCATGAAATGCAAGTTCTCCGACTACGCATATCCACATGACATGTCTCAACATGTACCGTGCATCATTTCTCAGTATGCATTCCAAGTATAGTCAACTTACCCCATCATGGTAAGCAAGGCTTCATCCGGAAATATTTAACTTACCTCAACACGGTAAGCAGTGCATAATTATTCAATTTTAACCGAAATCACTACCCGAATTCACCGCTTTACAAAGCACTTGCCTGGTTAGCCTCGGGGATGACGCGTGGACGACTCCGACCCGAGACCTCCACCTGCGTACACATCAACCCGACTCAATGGCTAAACAAAAATCCAGAGCTTAAACGGATATCGACAACACTAAGCGCAACTCCCGATCTTGGCGTAAACGCACGGGTTTTGAGGGACCTGTCGCGCAGATGCCGAACCCGTCTCTTCTTTTTTCTCTCTCTATCTTTCTTTTTCTTCTCTTTTCTTTTTCTCCTCTTTTCTTTTCTTTTCTTTCTTCTCTTCTCTTTCTTTTCTTTCTCTTTTCCTTTCCTTCTCTCTTCCCTCTTCCTTTTCTTTTCTCCCCACCTCACCTGGCTCCTTCTCTCCCCCTACTCCCAATCGGCCGAATGGCCTTCCCAGGGGCGGCGCGGCGGCGCGCAAGGCCGGCCGGCGACCCCCCTCACCGCCGGCGGCCCCTCCCGCCGCCCCCCTCTACCTTCCTCTCCTCTCCCCTTTATCTGGCGCGCGGGCCGGGCGGATGGCCCCCCTCCAGGCGGCAGCGCGCGGCGCGCCGGCCCCATCTCGTCGCCGGTCGCTGGGCCCCACCGGCTCCTCCTCGATGCCGCCTCCTCCCCACTCTCTCCCCCATCCTCCTCTCGTCTGCTCGACCGAGAGGCCCCGGGCGGCGCGGCGGCACTTGGCGGCGCCGGCCCTTGGCCCTCCGCCGGTGGCTCTGCCGGCCCCTGCCTCCGCCTACCTCGCCTTCCCCCTCTACTACGCCTCCTGCGTGCGCGACCGTGCCGCTCCTCCGGTGGCGCGGCCCGGCCCGGTACAGCCGGCCCGAGACCTGCCGCCACTGGCGCCCCCGCCTTCTTCTCCCCCACCTCCCTCTCTCCCCCCCCCCCCCCGGTACTCAAGCTCACCTCCGGTGGCACGATGGCGCGCGGGTGGCTCGGCTTGCCGCCTCGGGCTCCCCTCGGGCCTCCTCTCGTCCTCCGCCCCGGATCCGGCCGACCCGAGCTGAGCCGCCGCCTCTTCCGCGCTCCTTCTCCTCTCCTTGTTCCCTTCTCTTCTTGGTTGTACTGCTCTATGTGGTATGCTTTGGGGGTGTGCTTGAGTTTGGGCCTCACTCTCTGTGGCTACTCTCGGTTGGGAGAGTATGGTGAAATGGGGCTTGGTTTCACGGTTGGGGAAATAAAATGGCTTTGCTCTTACCTTGTGGAGAGAATGAGATGGGAAAATGGGTTTGCTGGTTCTTTGCTAGCATATAAGAGCATGGTTGGGCTGCATTGCATTTGTGAAAGGACCGAATCGCCCTCCCATTCCTTCCTCATATAACTGACTGCTCAGGGGCATTTTGGTCCAAGGTTGTGCTGGCTTTGGGGTTTCTTTTATTGCAGCGGTAAGTCGGTAAGAAGGTAAGATAGAATTTGCCGGATGATAAACTCCCGAAATGCGAGACGGTGCCGACTGTCCCTAGGCGGTCTAGGAACCTCTGAGGGCGCTACTCGGCTCTCTAGACGGTGCCGACCGTCCTGGGATGGTCTGGGAACCTCTGCGCGCGATACTAAATCGACACTCTAAAAGGTCAATGGGTCTGACGGCAAACTTCGCCCTTTATCCCTAATGTTTCCCTTTATGCAAACTTCGCCCTTTATCCCTAATGTTTCCCTTTATGCAAAATTTGGGGTATTACAAGTTTACAGTAATTTCATGAATCTCTGTCATCTTCAACACCCTAAACAGATCAACATTCAAGTCGTAAGAAATACACAGAAGTTGAAGGATATCAGTAATATAATAAAAAAAACTTGAGCATCAGTTCCATGTGTACAGTTATGCAAATTCTGCTGATGAGACTGTGGAAACACCGAAATTCCAGTTCTACCAGACAATGCCAAATTCTTGTTCTCAAAGGGCACCGTACAAATCACGTAGTTAACTAGTTATCATCTTACATTTAACACGAAATGTTATCATGAGTTGAAAAGTCGACATACAAGGCCACAATTCTTCGCATGCGTCTCAGCGTTATGACCACAGAATGTATAGAAAAATCAATTCATGACAATTGAATAAATGTTTGGAAATATTATGAAGGCCAAGTACCTCTACTTGAAAAGAATATTTGGAATGCTGTCCACATTATCGTGCACCTAGTGGAGGACATCCAATGGGAAGTGGCAGATCCAAGTTATCAACAGTCCTGAATGTCCTCGGGACCATCTTGTCAACATAGAGTGTGCCTTCAAGATGATCACATTCGTGCTGCAGGATGCGTGCCTGCCATCCCGAAGCCTCAATCTTGATGGGACGTCCATTTTGGTCCAAACCCGAAACCTCAACATCTAGATGTCGCTCGACGACCGCCCTATATCCATCAACACTGCCATCGCCAGAATACAAGTGTGAGATCATCAGGATACAATTCAGTACAATGCAATGCAGTTCTCATACCCTCAATGTCTTGATAGATGAACTTCTAGTTATAATATTGCATAAAGGAACGTACCTCAGACATCCCTCGAAAAAAAGTGCGGTTCTTTTACTTGCCTTCTTAAGCTTGGGATTGATAATAACCTGGCTTCCAGGGGGAAAAAAGGGAAAGCAAAGGGCATGAGAAGGTGCTAATGCCTAGCGGTAATGGGTGGTGAAGGCAGTTCCAAACGGCAAGATTTACTGACAAGAAGATCGAAGGGGCGGCGATCTTGCGCTTCGATGTCCTTCTTGGGAGCATAGCTGATGTATTCTTGGGTGTCCTCCAGAACAATAATCTGCCATTGATGAACCCAACAGGTTGAGCAATGTGGCCATGGTATTTCACGATTGAACATAAGCGAGTGGACTGGTAAATGCTAAGGCAAGGAACCGGAGAGCAATGCAATGCAATGCGAGCGCGACCGTATGAATCGTGTTCTTGACTACGCAGACCTTCAAGGGGACGCCGATCTGCGGGGCCGCGAGGCCGACGCCGGGTGCCTTGCGCATGACGGCGATCATCCGGTCGATGACGCCCTGGACCTTCTCGGAGGGGACGTCCCCCGGGGCCACCTCCTGAGCCAGCTCGTGCAGCACGGGGTCGCCGGCCTTCACGGTCCCCGGCGTCACCGTCATCGCCGTGTGCGCGCCGCCGCCGCCCTTCCCTCCAAGCAGCCTCGACAGCCAGCCCCCGCCTCCTGCGCTGGCCCTCACGCTGCTCCACCGCCTGCCGCTCACGGCTCTACTAGTAGCAAAGGTGGTAGGAATGGGCGCGGTGGGGGCGAGGAGGAGCGCCGCCGCGGCGGTTGTGGAGAGCGACCGGAGGAGCGCCTCCATCTTGCTCAAGTCGTCTGCAGCTCGATGGAGTGGATTGGATGCCTGGTTAGCTTACGTGGCAGTTGGGCCGGGCTTGAAGTGGTTGGGCCGAATGCCAGCCGACTACGGGATGGACCTGCGGCCCGCTAACCGGTGAGAAAACTGATTCCATTAACGCTGCTTTTCAGAAACCTGACATTCCGACAGCTCGACCGAGCGAGGGCTCAGTTTGGAATCCATGAATTTTACCGAAATTTCGAGGCATCAATATAATACCTGTAGGATTCCTTCAAAACTTCCGCACTCTAAATAAGTAAATAGGGTTTAAGTTCTTTTTATAAGGTATACACTATTGTTAAATTCTTAATCTCTACTATTCCTCGAAACAAATATCTTAAGGCCCTGTTTGGAATGCGGGAATTTTTCCCGATTCCTGCGGGAATTGAACTGTTTCCTACAAAATTCCTGCAAAATTCCTGTGAAATTCCTCTGTTCCAAACAGGCCCTAAATGTTTACTAGTATGTTAAATTTGAGTGCAGAATATGACGCGAAAACAGCGCCACGTCACAATATTTTCTCTTCTTATTTCATATCAAATGAACACAAATACACGTTGACAAAAAGATACTCGATAAATTATGTAATTAGAGCCAACTACAAATTTATGGATATTGTACCAAAACTTAACACAGAAATACATGTGTACTTGGGTTACATGCTTACATGGTGGGAAAACCCGATGGGAAAGTGGTCCAAAAAAAGGAACATTTGATTATTTACCCTGTCAGTAGAGATGCAATTGATAATTTATCCTTAATATCTTATTGATATGTGACCTCACCACCCACATATCAGTGAGATATTATGGGGCAAATACTCAATTGCATCATTTATTTATGACAAATCCTCAATTATCTCCCAAAAAAGAGATAATACACTCCTTGTTGTAGAACTGAGACCATGTTGCCAATGAATGATCACACAAGGAGTTCCGATGGTCTCTCAACTTTATTGCTATTGTCCATAGGCTATATATGTATATACAATATGCAACCTCTCCTCCTTTTATATAGGCAGGGAGGGGAGCCTTTCTTATACAACAAGGGACAAAGAAATAGACTAGAACTCTGAGTCTAATGGAATCTACTAGAACGCTAGTGTTTAGGTAAGTGTCCACATACTATAATGTTACAGGAAAAATCGGTATGAAGATAAGAGTACATAGCTCGCGGTACTTGCAAATGCATGTGCTGCCTTATTAAAAACTTCAATTAAGAAAACTCTTGGAGACAAAACTTAATTAAGGGGAAAAAATAGTACAACACTTCGTTCCAAAGATGAATGTGTATGAAGATTGTATACCTCCCCTGAAGACCATAATGATCTGAGTCTCCTCATGCCAATACCATGTACATGCTTCTCAAATGTAGTAGTTGGCAAGACTTCAGTGAATAAATCCACAAGATTTTTCACTAGTTTGGAATTTCTATATTCCCATTTTCTTGCTGTTCATGAGGATAGAAATATCTGGGGATAATATGCTTTGTCATCTGTATCTTAAGACATCTATGCAATGCAAGCAGCATTATCCTCATAAGGAATTGTGAGAGTCAAATCCACATGTACACTACAAGATTCTTGATATGATGAATTAGTCTTCTAAGCCATATGCACTCTCGAGTGGCCTCATGTAGTGCGATTATCTCTAAATGGTTAACTGACGTAGCAACCAATATCTCTTGGAAATATGTGGAACTCACTCGGTCGTTTCTACCACATACGACATGATTGTTCCAATCCGTATGGTGATCTTTGTAATTTCACACTATACATGTTATGATTCTCATTTGCAAAAGAGGCGAAGAGGCCACTCGAGAGTGCATATGGGCTTCTTCTATGAAACAGATATGGGCTCCAAGCCATATATATATATAGGACGCTGAAATGGGACACCTAGGTGCCCAGACACCTAGGCTCCCTGCCGTTAGATTGCTTTTAGATACGTGCTAGAGCAATGGTATGTATGGTATGTAATATATTAGGCATGCTAAATCAATCATGGAAGGAAAGTCTTAATCATGGATGGAAAGTCTCAATCACACTAGCACGCATCTAAAAGCAATCCAAAGGTAGGGAGACTAGGTGTCCAGACACCTAGGTGCCCCTGTTATTTATACTATATATATATATATATATATATATATATATTCCTATATAGGAAGCCTCTTTTCTACACCCGGGTGTAATTACTCGTATACTACACGTACATACTCTCCGTTACGCGAGATACTACCTATGTTGTGAGATACGACATAGGGTGTAAATACACCCGGGAGTAGAAAAGAGGCTTCATATATACATATATATATATACATACATACATACATACATACATACATACATACATACATACATACATACATACATACATACATACATACATACATACATACATACATACATACATACATATATATATATATATATATATATATATATATATATATGTATATATTATAAGCATATCTTAGATAATGGCTTCTTCACCTCTTTTGTGCTCCTTCATTCTTCATTTCTCCCCCTTTGGCATCAAGGTACCAAAAAGGTCTACTCCTGAGGAGAAGGGCCACGACGACCGTAGCAGATGGGAGAAGGAGGACAAGCCAAGGTACGCTCAATGGAGGTGACTCGCTCATTGAGGGAGGTCACTCTATGTCAAACCCGGATTTTTCAATCCGAATCTTACTGTGTTTCACTGCACTAATCCCTGGATCAGTAGTTAGTGCACACAGGTACATTGCTGAATCATTTCATACATCGCATAATCAACCATTATATTACGTAAATTGAAATACACCACGTTGGGTGATAGAGTTTACAAAAGGGGCCGATCAGGCCAGACATCCTCATTACAAGTACACACAGCGGAAA
This sequence comes from Dendrocalamus latiflorus, assembly GCA_017311315.1. NCBI lineage: Eukaryota > Viridiplantae > Streptophyta > Magnoliopsida > Poales > Poaceae > Dendrocalamus > Dendrocalamus latiflorus. Next base: position 31,166,298 of record CM029647.1, on the reverse strand, counting down.
TACAGCAAAAGCAAACCCAAATCCACAGGCAAGCGACTGGAAGGTACTGTGTGCATTATATGTCACCAGCTAACTAGTAACATACGTGCACACAACGCCATATGTCTACTTGTCCATGACTAAACAACGAAGCCTACGCCTTAGTTTTCTTCGTCATTCTTCTCCTCCATAGCGGGAGCTTCCTCGTAGGCGTAGTGGTCTTGCGCTCCTGTTTCTGGATTTTTTTTGCCGCACAGCGAGCGTGAGCACTCCGACCCCGTGCTCAGCGAATCAACACACAGAATGCAGTATATAACATGTATGGCTAATCAAGGATGGCTTAAGTTTATTTTCTTTTGCGAAGAGTGCTTTTGAATACAATTATATAAAAATTCCTTAAGACCTAGCATTTTGAACACACGTATATGTTGAATGCAGTAATAATAGTTATTCAGATTCCATCCACCATTACATGGCATCTGCACCATATAGCAATTCTTCAGCGTTATAGCCGCTTAACTTACCACTGGGACGACACCCAGGACAATTCCAAATCAGGGCAGTCCATCGCCCTTTCACTTTTCCATTCCCATTTTTCAATATTTTGTAAACAGAACTATATCTTAGTTAAGTTCCCATGTCTGCCCTTGACCGTGGGCACGGCTATTCGAATAGTTTTGACTCTGCAGAGTTTGTACACTTTCACCACAAGAGACAATCAACTCATTACCCCACACGATTCCTTAGACGTGTGGTTGAGCAGACCATCACAGTGACTTTTCAAAGTATCTAGACCCTTTTGTCATCTCACCCTATGGGAGACTGCCCACTTGCGGTGGGTCCCATATGTTGCACGGGATGTTCCCCCACAGCTACTAGCGTACGGGCTCCACTCCCCTCTGCGCTAGCACGACTGGGAAACTTCACCCTCCACTCGGTGTCCCTTTAGGCCTTCCCTTGCCCTTGCATACTCAGTTCTATCTCCTACTAGTGAGATGAGTCCGGGGTTTTCGATAAATCTACTTAGCCAAGTTGTATTTTACAGACTTGTGGTTGTACTGTTTTACACGGGTGACATGACAAGATTCGGTCCTTAGGGTTATCTGGACGGTCTACCATTAATCCACTTTGTGCTTCCACTGCACCACATATTCACACACTCGAACTAGTCCGCCCAGATATTTAAGCATGTTGAGATTTTGGGAGCAAAATATATCCATAACCAAGTATACCGGTCATTCCCACCATGACTGCCCAAACCAGTCTTTCATGTTTCAAAGTGATGCTTTGGGGCATTTCAGCGCCCCCTGAGTATTAATGCAACACTAAGCACAGCATATCATTAGAGACTTATTTTCGAAATATTAGTATTATACTTTTGCTAGGGCGACAAGGTTTACACATTCAATCATTCCAAGGGAGGGTAATACTATTCAAGGTAAACATTGGCATTTAACTAGAATATCAAGTTTAGCATGTATTTGCATAAAAATAACAGCATGCATTTTGTTAATTTAAAACCAAGTAATTTGAATAAATGTGGGTTCAACATGATCAAAGTATTGACTCGCCTTGGTCACAGTGGTCGGGATCCGGATTCTCTGGTGCTTCTAGTGTCGCTGCCTCGATCTCTTCTTCTTGTGCCTCGTATGCTATTTTAGCGCGCACCAAAAATTTGTACAAAAGAAAAGCAGCAAATCAAACCAAATAACACCAGAAATTCAAATGAACTCAAAAATTTATGATTTCAGTTTCATTGGATAGATCTTGAATTTAGACGAATTTAGAAATTTGTCTCACTTAATTTGGAGTTAAAATGAATAAGTTATATTCATTTAAAGTTCTCAGGTTGAATTAATTCCAGAAAATATGAACTTTCTGACAGTGGGACCCACATGTCATTTTTTTTTTATTTTAATTCATTTCTTGCTGTGTCGCTGACAAGTAGGTCCGGGTACTGTTCAATGGGGCCCATCTGTCAGCAGGGTCCGGTGCAGAGGTGTCACTGACCCGTGGGGCCCAGGGGTCAGCGGCCGTTCAGCTGCACAGGCCGACAGGTGGGGCCTACCTATCAGCCCGAGAGAAAAATCAAAAGAATTGCTCGACCGCACGCGCGAAGCCGAACTCGAACGCGCGACGCGGGAGCAGAGAGGGAGAAGAGATAGCGCTGGAAGCCACTCGGCCGAGCCGAGCGATGCTTACCCATATAGGGTAAGTATAACTTTTAAGGTAGCTCCGGGAGGGAGCCGAGCAGAGGAACGTCGGGGACGGCGGTGGCCGGCGGCGAGGGCTGTCGGGATGGTTCGGGAGCTGCGTGATATACAATCCCCGGTTGCTGGTGAAGCTGCTGGTGTAGACGGCCGGGGTGGAGGAGCACGGTGGCGGGCCGGCGGCGTACGACGGCGGAGGTTCGGGGAAGTGATCGACGCCGGCGAGGCTCAGGCGACGGGAGGCCCGGAGAAGGAGGGGGTTGGCTTTGATTTGCTCCGGAGATGGTTCCAGAGCATGGAATCGAGCTCTGGTGGCTCGGTCCGGCGGGTCGGCAATTGCTGGAGCTGGGGAAGACGAGGGAGCCGACGGTGATTGGAGGGCTCTCGGGCCAATTTCTTATAGGGGAGGGAAGAAGAAAGTGATGCGGCGCATTTGAAGCTCGCAGACGCGGCTTTTATAGCCGGGAAGAGGGGGCGCGTGGCGAGACGTCGGCGGCCTCCGCTCTGCTCACGCCGACGATGGGAGGCGAACCAAATCTTGCCGAGATCTCACGGGAGAGAGCACAGGGGGTGCTTTGAATTTGCCCGCGAGGTATGAGAGAGAGGGGGGAGGGATTGGCTGCGGCAGCGATAGAGGGAGCGAGCGCGAGGGGGAGAGCAGCGCTGCGGGCGCGTGGAGAAGAAGAGGGAGAAGGAAGAAGACGCGGGCGGGGCCACTGGCCAGAGAAAGAAACGCGGGGCGAGGCGGGCCACCGGTCGGGGAAAGCGGCTGGCGCGCGGGGGCCGCGAGGCAGCGAGGCGCGAGTCGCGGGTCCACTGGCCAGCGGAAGCGGGCGCGAGGGAGCGCGGGCTGCGGGTGCTGGCGCGCTGGGCCGCGGAGCGTTGGCCCACACGGGCGCGGTCGGGGGTGCGGCGCAAGAAGCTGGGCCGGGGTGATGGCCGGCCCGGTTGGGTTATTTCCATTTCACTTTTCTTTTTCTTTTGTTTTATTTTGCTTTTGCATTTAAATTCTGCATGTATATACACTTGCACATACATCTTGGGTATATACCTATATACATATTTTCATCTCCTCCTTACTTTTGTGCAAATATATATATTTATTTATTTCTGTTATTCATGTATATATATGTCCTTATATATATATATGGTTCTTCACATGAGTTTGCATATATGCATGAACATTAACCTCCTTTAAATTTTCTTGCCAAATAGTTTTAAAGATGTTATCTCATACTTGACTACATTTCTCCCCTGATAGTTTATGGATCATCTTTTCAGATTCTTTATTGGGTGCTCATGTTTTATTATTTTATGTGTTGATTTCTTTCCTCTTTTCACTTTTGAAATTCCTTTACAATTACAAAAAGCCAATAAACTCCAAATTCAAATGGAAAACAAATAAAATAAACCAAAAACTCCATAATTTATTATTTATATTTTTCGGGATGTTACACTCTATCATCAATGGAGCCCCTCCTGGTGGAAAGAGATGCAAACGCCTCGGCCTGATTGTCATGAATTTGAAGGACAGCCAAGTAGATATGAGAAAGGAAAACTTCTTCTGGAGCATATTCTTCTTGTTGAGCCCGGGGACAAGGAGCTACAGAGATAATAGGAGCCCTGTACAAGTAAATCTCAAAAGGAGGCCACTTGTTTCTATTGCAAGGCTACTGGGCACCACTCCAGAAAGTGCCCTCAAAAGAAGCAAGGCAAATGTTTCAATTGTGGCAACCCAAGACATTACGCAAAGAATTGCCCTCTTCAAAAGCCAGAAAAACAAGGAAATGATGCTGTCACCACCAGCTTCAACTCCAATGAAGAAAACTCTAATGACTCCAAAGAAGAACAGGTTGCACCTACCACAGTTCTACTACCAGACCAGGAAGCTTCGCTAAGTGCTACATCTCTCGAGTGCAGTAAAATAGGACATGTCGCACAATTGTGTCCTCCATTACGCCAAGATAAACAAGGAGCATGCTTCACATGCGGACAACCGGTCATTACTGCTACAAATGCCCCGTTCCCTATTGTTCATACTGCCAGAAACATCATTACCCAGACGACTGCCTCACGAACCTAATAGCTTGTAGGCGTTGTGGAGATAAAGGACATGAGGAAAGTCAATGCTCCGCAAACTGCCCCAACTGTGAAGAAGACCACCCACCAGGAGAGTGTCCCACGAGCAAGATCACATGTTTTCTCTGTGAAGGACAAGGCCACTGCCCCAAGGATTGCTCCCTGAACTTGTTGCTGACCAAGGCAGCTGAAGTACAACGGATGAGTCTCCAGATCGCCATAGGACTCGTCATGCCTAGAGCTAGAAAAGATAACTAATATCAGTTGCCATTTATTTAAGGGGGTAGCAAGAATAGACAAGGATGTTGGAGAACTGCTATGATGTATAAATTGTTTTGGAGGTACTGCTATGATGTATGATTACCCTGGAGGTGCAATAATTTGTATTAAACCTAATCGGACCAATACAAGAAGATTCGCGAGACCATAAATCTTATGGTAATAAGGACTACAAGCCACACCTATAGTTAAATCATCATATCCGCATCCCTAAGGCCGTCTACTCCCTAGGACCTAGACCATTACTATCCACCTATCAATATGAATTCTACAACCGTATGTCCAATAGATGGTGCAACTATTCCATTCTACGAAGGTGTAAAGACGACGATGTTAAAGATGCAAGCATATGAAAGTCTACGACCTATCCGGAATAACAAGTCTCTCTTACCCCTTTTAACTTCTTCAAGCATCAACCCTTCTTGTGCGGACTCGCTTCTTGCCTTTGCGAGCTAAAGGACGTCACGTCAAGCAAAACTCTAGAACCTATTGCTAGCCAATTTAACAATTAATGCCCCACAAGAACATAAAGAATTCATTATTCTCCTAGAATGACCTACACTGACAAAGAAAACTTAAGGGAAAATATGACATCTAGGGTTGCCCAGGGGAGCTGCCTACAGACTACTATAGGTCAAAGGAGTCCAGCTCCATGTGATCCCCTGCTATAGTGTCAAGCTCCATTTCTGCATTTAGTGCATCACTTTTATCAGCATTAGGCTAAGCGACGAAGTGTGCCTCTGCCTTCTTCCCTAGCGCCTTCTTGCACTTGCCAATAGACTCCTACTAGCGGTCTATAGATGCTTCGAGGTGTAGCAAGTATGGGACCAATGATCCATACAACCACACCTATAGCAAGGCACAGGAGGATAGACCGCCTTGTTACCCAAGTTTGGCTTCTGTTGCTTTCCTCTCCCCTGCCCCATCCAGCGGGGTTTACCATTTTCCTTCTGCACATTTAGCTTTTTTACTTTCCAGCATTTTGTTTGGGTCCCTTTCCATGGCCCTGGCCACCACTGGTCTTCTGGGAATTAGCATGAGCTTCTAGCAATGGTTGTGACCCAGTGGGGTGAGTCTAATAGTTATTCATCAGCAACTGATCATTCTTCTCTACCTCAAGAAGGGTGGTAATCAGTTCTGAGTACTTCTTGTAATTGGCCTGATGATACTACTACTGGAGCATCCTATGAGTGGGGTGGAAAGTGCTCAAGGTCTTGTCTATCATCTCAGTATCTGTAACATTCTGGTTATAAAATCTGAGCTTGGAGACGAGCTTATGAATGGCAAAATTATATACTGATACCTTCTTAAAGTCCTAAAACTTTATATTGGCCCACTCACGTTGTGCTTAAGGTAGCACGATGGACCTTTATTGGCAAAATCTTTCCTTTAAGGAATTCCACAATACTAACGGGTCCTCTTCTAGTAGGTATTCAGACTTCAGGTCTTGATGGATGTGGTACCTCAAGAAGTGCAATGCTGCACATTTGGTGGCCTTAGGAATGGCGAGAGCTCCAGCCTCTGGCTGGGTAATGGCAGCGCCTAGCGACCGAGCTGTCAGTTGATCTTAAAATCCATTGTCTATGTGAGGTAGTTGGTACCATCCAGGGCAAACTCAGCAAACTCCTTCTTAGTGATGTCAGTCATTTCCTACATTATTCATGCAAATTTCTAATTTTATGATAAGTAAAAAGGCATGAATATTGCTAAATCAGTAAGGTATGGACTTTATCTATTTAGCAGACATTATTTAGGATTTTCTAGTAATTTTAATGATTTTTTGCTAATTAATAAGCAATTTTTAGAATTACTAATAAGCAGAAACAAAATACTAAAGAAAATAAATCCAGAAACATGAAAATACCAAGGTGCTAAATAAGATCATGATGAAGCTCATATAATCTAAAAATAAATTCTTTAGAGAGAAAGTCAATCTGCTAGACTTATTCGCTATATTGACAAACTTCAGGGCCAAAATTTGAACTATTATCGCATTATTAGCAAACCTGTCTAATTTACCTAAACTTCAAGGGCAAAACCAAAACAACTAGCTAGAAATTTTTTCTTTCTCCCCTTTTTAGCTACTGAGCCAAATTTGCCCCGTTCGACCCATAAGCCTCATTGGCCCAAAAAGGCTGGTGGCTAGGGTTAAAAAACCCTAGCCACTGGGTCATCCGGCTTCTAGCGGCTGCGGGAGGCCTCAGGCACAGGTGCGAAGGTGGTGGGTGAAGCCTAGCATCGATGGCAGCGGGCGAACTTGGGTGAAGAGGTGGCGGCAGCCGGCCTTAAGCGCGACAGCATAGGGTAGGCCGGGTGGCGGCGACTTCAGGCGTGAGCGAGCAGAGGCAGCTGGGGACAGCTTCGGGCATGGAGGTAGCCAGGCACAGAGCGTGCAACTCCCGGTGGGTGGCCTCAGGCACTGAGGTGGCGGTGGCTCCTGGTGGGTGGCCTTAGGCGTGGAGGCGGTGTTGGCTCCCAGTGGGCGGCTTAGGGCGCGGAGGCGCGAAGGTGGCGACAGCTTCAGGAGGCCATGATGGTAGGGCGTGAACACGACATCACCGGTTGAGAGAAGGCCGAGCAGCAGCAGGCCGACTTCGGGTGGCCATGATGGCACCAACCGGCATTGCCGGTGGGGGAAAATTGAGCTTCGATGGTTGCTTCAGGAGGCCAACGAGTGGCGAGGGGGGAAGCAGCGTCTCCGGCGGGAGAAAGCGGAGCAATGGCATCGGCTTCAGGTGGCCGATGATGACTTCACACAACACATCGCCAAATCCATGTGCGTCCATTGCAATATTTTTCGAATCAATCATGATTTTTATCTAACTAGGCAATCCGATCTAGAACCTAGATATTCAATCTACCATATTATAGAGATAAATAGCCATGCGAACTAATCGTAGATTGAAAACATGATTACAACCAATTAAAACGCAATTGATTGACATTTGCATAGTGGATTGGTTGATGTTTGAATACCTTGTAACTTGTAGAGCGATTCATGCTGATAATATGTTGTGAAATAATAATAATATCTAATGCAATCCACGCAACCCATCAATAGATAATTAACAGAGAATAATTGAGAGAGGACACCAGGGAAAACAAAGTCTTTATTAACTCAAGATCTCTCTTTACTTGTACATAGATTTGTCTATTTATAGTCAAAGTCCCTTAGGGATATTTTCGATATTTGCCCACCAACATAACCTAACAGGTTTCATAACAGTTTGCATGCATAGTAGTAATACAACATTGTAATTAAGAAAAACACTAGTAAGATGCCCATGCGTTGCAATAGAGTACCAAAAGAGAGTGATATATATCAACAAATGTGTAATCAAACCATACAATAAACATCAATTTTCCATTACACATATCAAGCGAACCATATATGAATATACAAGCTAGTCTAGACACCTCAATATTCGATGCCTATATGGATAATAAAAGTATCTCTACTTCAGGGCACAGACGCACCGCCAATGATTACTTCAGTTGGCTCTTGAAAAGAACTTTCAAAGCCACAATGTGATTACTCTATTTTCATGGAAGAAAAATAGTGCAAGTCCTCATTGATCACTGGAATGATTAGATAAAGCAGAAATGGACAAGCATTCTGAAACGTGCATCTTTAGATTAGAAATATTATCAATTGCAAATGACATTAAAGAGCTTTCAGATTCGACATGTTTAGTATGATGCCGGTAGGGCCATACGAAAGTGCAGCAGTATTCAGTGACATAACATTCATGCCATCTTTAAGGCCCTGCTGGTCTCAGCTTCAGCTTCTGGTTTATTTTTCACTGTTTATAAATTTCGTCTTTTTCTGATTTTTTCGCTTTTTTGAGTTTTTTTGCCAGTTCTTTTTTTTCTGTATTCATTGGCGTTGTCCGAGACGAGCTAACATATTTTTTTCTATTTTTAAATTTTTAAATTTAATTATGCCAAATAAGCCACCTTCAGCTACAGTGAAATTTTAGCCAGCTACAGTGCATTTTCATCCATAAGCCACAGCTTTTCAGCCCAACCGAGCAGAGCCTTAGTACTATATTTAGCACGATATAATAGAATAGTAGTATGAAAAATGTCCGCTAAACCTATACCTAATACGCATGATACGGCACCACAATTTCTACAAAAAATAGACAAATATGAACTAAACTCAAAAGCAAGGAGTTAGTTTCTCCTTCAACTATTTCATCGTAACAAATATTAAGCTACTGAACTCAGATGGCGAAACAATAAATGTGGATGAACATGTGCTTCGTACTTCTAAACCCAAAAGGTACAATAGCACCAATATTATTCAATGCAATCTACAGTAGTAGATCTTAACATGTTATACTGAGATAATCAACTCTTGGCAATGACATTGTATAAAATCCTTCAATTAAGTTATGATACGGAATTCCTTACTCAAACATATGTTCCACATAATGGAACACTTGTGGTAAGATTAATCCTGCAAACTTAGAAAAACATTATTGTTGCAAGCTTATCAGATATCCTACAGCTCCTCAATATTCTATAAAAGAGCTATATTCATGCGTTTAAACTTTATATACCCTTGCGATTAACTGGATATTGTATGTCATCTTAATTATATTCCATTGTAACACATGGATGATGTAAATACAATAACCAAGAAAACTCATTGGTCCAGAAATCTAAGCATCTGCATATGGGTATTCTTGCAAGTTGTAAGCGACTGACTGAAATTTCTAATAGCTGCAGACCACAATTGCTTATGAGAAAACATTAACATTTTTGTCTGCAAAGCACGGTTGCTTCATAAGAGAACACTAACATTTTTGTCTGCAGAGCATGGTAGCTTCAAAAAAGAAAACAATAAATTATGTTGCAAGCAAACATATAAAAGCAATGCTTTATTTGTAGAAAATCATTAAGACGCACTATGTTAAATCTGACTAATCAATCAAGTATGCAAGCTTGTAGTCCCAGCTAAAACAAGTCTGAATTGCTTAGGCTATCATAAACAACGCATCTTTTATCGTCTATTTGATATCAGGAGACACTAATTTACCAAGCCTTCAAGAACATTAACACAAACATGCAGTGTTACTTCCTTCTAAAACTACAACTGCTTACCTGCATTTTGAAGTATTCACATTTGGAGGCAATGGCGTTCCACTGGCAGGTTACAGTTATCTGAAATGAAAAGTCAATGAGCATGAATATAGTGTATTAAGCAATGGTCTATTCCATCATATGTTTGAGACTTAAACATGAACACTACCTCCTCAGCAACTCTTAGCAATCAGAGTTGACATTGTCGGATTGTCTGAATATGAATGTGAGATTCTTTCAGTGACTTCTTATTCTTATGCCAAAAGATGACAATCATGTATGTCTCTACAATAGATATGCATGTATATTATTGAGTGCAGCAGAGATTTGGGTTCAACAGATATCATGTTGCTCTTTAACTTCATGGCGAGGCATTTGTAAATCACAAACCAGATGAATGTCCAAGTTTTGTTTCACCTCAAGAATGCAATCATCTATACTATAAATTAAAATTCTCAATATAGAATTAATTTCCAACATAGAAAAATAATTTGGTGTAGTTTTGACCATCCAGTAATATCGAGAAGTGTAGCAGACTAGTACTTACTCATTAATTCATTGCTATTTACAAAAGCTGAACAAAACCCCACACCAAGTTGGGCAATAAGTCCATTATCCGCACCATGATATTTGTTCACCTAAAAGAAAAAAAAGTAGAGAAATTAACTTCACGTCAACAAAGAAACAAATCAGTTCAGTCTAGAACACGAGACTGATGTAACTATATATTTAAAATTTTCACCTCCAGAGCCTTCAAAAAATTTTACGTGCCACTTTGCGTAATAGTTTCAGGGCAGTCTTTGAGTTTATCTTTGGTTCCAGGGCAGTCTTTGAGTTTATCTTTGGTCATTCCAATGGCAATGTCACTGTAAAAAAATCAACACATTGGGGCTGGATAACAAGTTCCATCACTACTGATGCTTAAAATGGTACGTGGATAAAAAGGAATGACTCACGTGATAATGACCATGACAGTGTCAGGGTCGGGTAACTCTGGGTTCAATCCTTACTTCCAATCACCACCATCAGCCAGCACAGAGGGTTCAGTTACACTGAGAAATCTCGTATTATCTAATGGCTCACTTACATTGCTGGAGAAAATATGAAATGTGTTGAGGATCAGATAGTGTGGAGCTGTAGTTCTTGAAGAACAATTCTTCTTTGCACATAACAATACTTCAATCATACATCTTGAGTAGAAGCCTAACCTTACACGCTCCCGAATGAATACATCGTTGTGTCTAAAAACTTTGAACAAGTAAATCCAACAAGCGGCCAACCTACAAGACAGAGAGAAACATTGCATAGACATCCAATCGTTGAACTACAATATTATTTACAAACAAAATCTCTACAATGAGAAGCAACATAATTACTATGATGAGAAGAACAAGATCATAATAAATAGAATTACGGAAGCATCTATTTTATCACCTGTTTTGCATGTGCAATGGTGTAAACGTTAACCCTGTAATGCTGTCTCAGCCAAGTCACTACTCACTTGATTGTTGCAACATTAAATACCTTGATCAGTTAAGATATCGTAAGAAACGCAACAGCAGCTAAGAAGCTTACGCATAACACAATCCATCCCGACTAGACCCACGTGCACCAATGGTAGTGCTTCCTTAGCTGCCTGCTGCTCAGCTTGCTCAAGTAGCTAGAGCCTAGAGGAACTTGTGCTTAAAAGGTGAACAATGGGGTACCCATCTACCTCGTTGGTCCACCAACATCTGCCTCGTTGGTTGAAACATTACATCAAACATGTGGTGGGCAAGTTTACAGAAGGCAGCAGTCAACGAATCACATCGACAGTGACATCTTACTGGAGGATTGCAAATGTCAATACTCTGATGAGCATAGTTAAGATCACCAGCAACAATTACCGGTTTGGAATTTTCCAGTTTCTACAGATCAAAAAAGGTATATATATCAGTTTTACATTGAAAAGCTATCTTGCAAGGATCACACTGTGAAGTTGTTCTACAATATATGGTGCAGAACTGCAAATAAGAACCATAATACTATTCCTCATGTACAGGCAAAACAATAGATCATATAAAGTGAATATGTAGCACATGATATATTGATGTGAAAAGGAAAATGAGACTGTAGAGCTAGGTAAGTATACGCACTTTTATATAGTTACTAAAGCATGGATCCCAATTATTGATCCTGTAATTCTGAAGATCAAGATGGAAGAAAATAAAATTAGATATAAGCAATAACAGTAAAACATAAAGCAACAGTTATAATGAAAAGGAAGATCAGTCTTACCAGTCTAAGTAGGCCAAGGCTAGAATTTGGGACATAAGCATTTACCAAGTAAAAACCATCAAACTTTTGCCATTCTTTCAACAATTCAAGGAAATCATCAGTGGTTTCATTCCGGACCTATCAAAGCAGCATGTCAGTGTTTATAAATGGGCCAGAAATAGCATTTAGAATTATATTGGAAGAAAATAAAGTATGAACCATGAAAGTCATAGTACCCAAGTGTCTTGATTATTTAGCCTGAAGCTTTGGCATGAAACTTCATCATCATCAATAGCCCATCTCTATAAACATTGGGGAAAACATTCAAAAAGCACGGATTCCTACTAAGTTATAGCACATCTAAGATGTTTGCATAAGAGAAGTACCGCCACAAGATTCACACCACCACCATGAGCCCCAAGACAAAGTCCAGTTGACATTCCACCACAACCACAGTACAGATCTAACACAGAGAGATCCCTCTTCTCTGGTTTAGGAGACTTTTGCTTCTTATTGAAGTCTATCTTTGTCATATTGTTGTTGATACTACTTACGTAACTTGACTGCAATATGTCATTTGTATCTCCTGAATTTTGTGAAACTAAGTCAGAATCATAAGCTCTTAACAACATTAAAACAGATGACAGAGCAGAAGCTACACTTTTATTGATCATATACCCTCCCCTTATATGAAAATTCAGGATTTACTCCTGGCCCACGCGTCAGTGACTTATGACGACCCCATATGTCATTGAGGTGGGAGGGTAAATCCTGAATTTCCCAACTAAGGGGAGGGTATATGATCCAATCCCCCTGATCTCGGAGGACACCGGGCGAGCTTGTCCGGGTTGTAGCCGACGAGCACAAGCCCGAGCCCGGAGGCGCGAGGCGGGAGGCGATGGCATGGACCTCGGGGACGATAGCTCTGTGGGCAATGACATTGGGGAAGGCGGATCCGGTGCTGGCGTCGCGGGGGGCGGATCCGACACAAGAGAGAAGGGGAAGGGGATCAGAGGGGTGGGGAGAGAAGAGGAAGGAGAGCCCCAGGCCCCAGTGGCGGATGTGGAGACGGACGGGAGAGGAGGAAGGGGATCGGAGGTGGCGGCGAGAGGAGAAAAAGGAGACAAAGTTTGGGAAAATTGTAGATTTGCCCCACTGTTGAGTGGCTTTGTAGATTTGCCCCAGTGATGTCTCAATGACATGTGGGTCCTGGACTTTTTTAAGTGGGGCAAATCTACAAAGTGCACTTTTTTAAGTGGGGCAAATCTACAAAAGCCCCACAAAGTTTAGGACTGGTTGGGTCAAGGTTTTGGGGGGGGGGGCAGCCAGAGGCGGGGAGGAATACTGGAATAGGCCCACAGGTCGGCACCAATTCTTCTGTGAGTAGGGAAGGGAGGAACGAAAATGTGCCACGTGCGTTGTAACGAAATCATAAAAATAGTAAAACGAAACTTACTGCTGTCCAACTTCACACATTAAACATTAGAGAGCAAGCGACAGAGATAGAAGGGTAGCCAGAATACACGAGGAGATAGGGGAAGTAGAGGGGTGGGCGGTTGTATCCTAAGAGAGAGGAGGAGAGAGACGAATGGTCTAGATCAAATCAAATGGCTGAGAAGAGATGAGGGAGAATAGACTAACCACTAACCTATATTTTTATAATAGTAAAGGTAGAGAGATAAAAAGGAAATAACAAATAGAGGTATGGGGATTGATATTGTTTCCAAAATCTGGCCCAGAACAGGCTTGGACTGGGCCAACAAAGCGGTGCACTCCGTAAAATTTTTGCTTTTTAGCCCAAATTTTGAAAGTTTTTTACATATGGATCCCTGGAGAAAAGATTTGCAAAAATGGACCCTTAACACGGCGCCAAATTATATAGCGCCTAATGTACACAGCACGGCGCCATATGCTTTGGCGCCGTGCGTGGCCACGTAGGATCCACAGTGGCAATGCTCGGTGCCAAAGACCATAGCGCTGTGCTGTGTACCTTGGGCGCTAACGGCCGTGGCGCCGTGCTATGGGAATTAGACCGTTTTCGGCAAGGCCCCATATCACGGCGCCAAACTGTTTGGCGCCGTATGTGCCTCATGCGGCGCCAGAAGCTTTGGCGCCGAGACTACGACATACGGCGTCAGCAGATTTGGCGCCGTGATGGCTACACCAGCAAAAACAGCAAGTTTTGCTGTTTTTTACAAAACATATGCACATACATATACAAAACAGCAAACATATACATTCACACATACAACATCTGAAAACGCAAATGACAACATCGCATAATTATCAATAGTCTAAAAATATTACATAACATCACATAAGTATCAAAAGTCTCAAAATATCACATAACTGTCAAAAGTCTGAAAACATCAATAAGTCACTGCCTCTTGGCCTTTCCCTTGCCCTTGGCCAGGGCATCAGACCCTGGAGTGTACGTGCTCGGGGGACGGGCCGAACGACGAGGCCGCTAGGAAGCCTAAGTAGATGGTGCGTCGGGCATCTGCGACATCCCAATCTCGTCGTGGGTAGATGCCTCTTCGTCCTCGTGCTCCTCCTCCTCGTCATCCTGCTCCGCCTCGTCGTCGTTGTCATCGCCCTGACTGAAAGTCGGAGTGCGTGACGAGCTCCTCGTGGACTGGCGCGTGCCGACGTGTGACGACGAGGCTGCAGTGGCACCCGAGCGCTGGGAGGCCGCCGGTGGTGATGCGACGTCCGTGCGTGCGCGGCAACCACAACGAGCTGCCGCCCGACCGATGCGACGTCTAAGTCTTTGCAAGTAATGATATGTCATTATAGTATACATGCTGAATGGCTCTAACTTAACGAATTATCTTCGAACCTGTAAGAAGTCCCTCAGGCGGCTCTCGCTGTCCGGGGCGCCAGCTGGGTAGGAGAGAGCCTCATCGATCTCATGCACCGAGGTCCGCAGAGAAGTCCCCTAAAGAAATAAGATCCACATAAGTAAGTGCGAGATAAACGTATTGAACCAAAGTATTGAGCAAATATCATGCTTTCCGTACCACTCGATCGAGAATCGGGGCGGCCTCGACAACTGTGCCCTCCCTCGCACGCCTGTCGTACGCAGTGTCCTCGTCCTCGGACAAAGCGAGGTTCGCGTAGTCGACATCAGTCCACTGCTGCCTCAGCCTGTAGCGGGTGGCAGAGTGGTACCAGGACAAGTACTCCCGGAAGCTGGCGTTGTTGTGGGGGGTATTGTCCCGCTCGCAGTTCTCCTCCATCCTCCTCCACCACTCGACGTACTCTCGGTGGTGATGAGCGAAGTCCGTCACCTTTCGTTGGCGGACCTGTCGAACCTGTACATATAGCACATGTCAACAATAGGTGTTAGAGTACGAACCAACAAAATTTAAAATAAAGCAAAAATTGTAACTTACTTGTGCAAATCAACAGAGGTCGACACCGCCTCGGGGGGATAGAACTGCACGAGGCCAAACTGCCGCGCAACTCTGTAGGGGAGGTGAATCTCTACGGCGTAGAAGCAAATCAGCGGACACCTCATCCTCCAAAGATGGTCGTCCCTGTGGCACATGGTGCTAAGCGGTAGAGCTGCAACCTGTGGCTCGGAGTAAGGCTCCCATGAGACCTAGCAAGCAAACATACGGGCAAACCCACGATTAACCATGTACAAAAACCAAGAACTGTAAGAAAAATAAATGCATTACCAATTTCTTACCATCGTGGGAGACAAGGTGTCCAGCTCGTTGCTGAAATCCACGTACACCCGCTCTGTGGTCGCGAACGGGACCGAACTCCAGCTGAACTGACCAGCGTCGCCCCAGTCCTGAAGGCAGTGGATGTACATCCACGAAGCGGCGCCCCCCGTGGCATCCGGGAAAAGCACGGACCCGAACATGTGGAGGACCCAAGCGCGGCAATGGTAGGTCACCATGGCGTCGTCCGCGGCCGCAGGGCATGTACCAAATGTATCCCGCAACCATCTAATGTGGACCCCCGAGACGCGGCCTCGCCTGGCATTATCTGGGACAGGAGGCAATGCCGTGCCCAGAAAGGCCTCCACACGTGCCCTCCAGCCCTCAGACACCGCCGGGCCGACCACCGGCTGTCCCCTAATGGGAAGTCCAAGAATCATCGCCACGTCCTGCAGCGTGACGGTCATCTCCCCACAGGGAAGGTGGAACGTGTGAGTCTTTGGCCTCCACCTGTTAATAGTACACGGAGAAAAAATTAGTTACGTACGTAAGAATATAAACACGAAAACAAACGGACCTAATAGAGAAAATGCACCTGTCGACGAGTGCGGTCAAAGCTGCGGAGTTAAAGATCGGCATGCCCCGCCGTACTAGGTTGGGACCGTGTGAAGCCCAGCACGGCGAAGCAGTGGGGTATAGTGGTCGTCGTATCGCATCAAGTGGAACGCATCATGGGTTCGACAACGAAGTATGGGTGTGTTTGGTTGCATGAATCTCCTTCGTCCTGGCTGGGTGGATCCGTATAATATGAGAAAGAGCATGTTTGGTTGCCTGTATGAGTGGATGCAGCCTGCATGAGCGGATGCAAAAATACGCCCTCATCCTGGATGGGTGGATACGCTCAAAATGAGCTTCACTGGCCATCCTGGATGGGTTGATGCAGTGTATCTTATGCGGTCCCACGTGTCCGCCTCTCAGGTTTGGTAGACTGCATTCGCTCATACAGGCAACCAAACAACATCTCATTTTTTTTGCATCCGCTCATGCAACCTCACCAAACATCTTCTTTTTCTGAAATACGATTCCACTCAGCCTGCATCCACTCAGTCAGGATATACGATACAACCTCCATCCACGAACCAAACACACCCTATGTGAAGCTCCTGAAAATTGCTATAAAAGTTAGCTGTGTGATGAAAACACATGTATATTTCGACAACACACGTACCTGGCCGTCCTCCGTGAGCCTGCCGCGGTGCTCCCTCTCGTAGGACTCCTCTAGCAGCCGGTACCTCGCCATCCTGTGCTCAAATCAATCTCGCTCAAATCAAACACTAAAAACATATGTATTTCTAAATCAAACCCTAAAAACATATGTATTTCTAAAATAGACCCTAAAAACATATGTATTTCTAAATCAAACCCTAAATCTAAACATTCATCAATCTCACTCAAATCAAACCCTAAAAACATATGTATTTCTAAATCAAACCCTAAAAACATATGTATTTCTAAAAATCAAACCCTAAAAACGAATCTATACACATTACTACTCTTACATTACGCATATCTATTGAAAATCCAACCTAAAATCGAGCCAAATTGAAGTAATTTCATCTAGGGTTTCAAATCTTCCCACACGAAATGTACCTCAAATAATCCATATTTATTGCAAAAAATCAAGGGAAAGGAGGGGTTCACCTTGCTTACTCGATTTGGAAGTAAAATCGCGAGAAAAACAGATGGATTTGAGTAGATTTTGAGGGAGAAGAGAGTGGCGGCGGCGGCGGTTGCTTCGGCTTGGGCTGAACAGAGTGAGGGGGTGGGGGGCCGGGGGGCCGCGCTTGGGCTTAAGTCCCAGAGCACGGCGCCACGGCCGTTAGCGCCCAAGGTACACAGCACGGCGCCATGGTCTTTGGCGCCGAGCATTGCCACCGTGGATCCTACGTGGCCACGCACGGCGCCAAAGCATATGGCGCCGTTCTGTGTACATTGGGCGCTATATAATTTGGTGCCGTGTTAAGGGTCCATTTTTGTAAATCTTTTCTCTAGAAGTTTATATGTAAAAAACTTTCAAAATTTGGGCTAAAAAGCAAAAATTTTTCGTGCACTCTCTGACCTTTTCCTTGACGCGTGGAAAAAGGGAACAAGGCTAGAGCAAAACTGAGGAAAGGGAAGCAAAGCGGTAGGGGTTCGCGGAGGTCGTCGCGTCGGCGTCGCCATATCTCATCCTCTCGCCTCTCTCACCCGGGCTACTCCGCCGTCTTCGATCCGGCCTCCAGTCCAACTCTGGCGAGGTAAGCACCCGGTGCAGACTCGGTCTTCCATTCCAGCTTGTCTACGGTTTGTTCGGAATTTGATCCCCCCTTCTTACGCTTTCTCTTCGGAACCACTTCTCTCAGATTGGATTGGGTTGGAGTGGACCGATCTGATCTGATCGTCTTGTGCTGGAGTTCGAGCAAACTTGAGGAGGGGCCAGCTCGCCGTCGCACGGCCAGATCTGCCTTCCTGCGGCTGCGCTCGCCCGCCCGCCCGCCATGGAGGGCAACAAGGATGACGCGGCCAAGTGCCTGCGCATCGGCAAGGGCGCCCTCGACGCCGGGGACACCGCCCGCGCCGTCAAGTTCCTCTCCAAGGCCAAGCGCCTCGACCCCTCCCTCCCCATCGACCCCCTCCTCGACCCCCTCCTCAACCAAGACAACCCGTCCCCCTCCTCCGCCTCATCGTCATCGTCATCATCCCCACAACCCCCGCCGCCGCCGCCGCCGCCTCGACCTGCAGCAGCAACTGCAGAAGAAGCGTCACATGCTGATGATGGCTTGAGAGAGAGGAAGCTGAAGGGCAAGAACAAGGAGGAGGAGAGCGGTGGTGATGCTGCTGGTGTGAGGACGTACACGGAGGAGCAGCTGGAGGTGGTGCGCCAGATCAAGAAGCACACTAGGGATTACTACCAGATCCTCGGCCTCGAAAAGGACTGCACCGTGGAGGACGTGCGCAAGGCCTACCGCAAGCTCTCCCTCAAGGTGCACCCTGACAAGAACAAGGCACCTGGCGCTGAGGATGCGTTCAAGGCTGTCTCCAAGGCCTTCCAGTGCCTCAGTGATGCAGAGAACCGCAAGCGCTACGATCTTGTTGGTTCTGATGAGCGGCCGACGTACAACAGGAGGGCGGCATCCACTGCTCGTGCATACAATGGGTTCTACGAGGATGACTTTGACCCGGATGAGATATTTAGGAACTTCTTTGGCGGGATGGCACCTGCCACCACCAGGCAATTTGGGCAGTTCGGGACGTTCCACTTCAGGACTGGCGGGATGCACGCCCATGGGATGCAGAACTCTGGTGGCTCTACTGTCAGAATGCTTGTTCAGCTGTTGCCTGTCCTACTACTGCTGCTGCTCAACTTCCTGCCGTCATCTGAGCCTGTGTACTCCCTCTCCCGCTCCTATCCTTATGAGCATAAGTTCCAAACCCCACGTGGAGTCTCATACCATGTCAAGTTGCCTAATTTCGAGGAGCAGTATCCACACCAAAGCACTGAGCGTGCGACGCTGGAGCGGCATGTTGAGAGGGATTACTTCTCAATACTCACACAGAATTGCAGGGCTGAGATACAGCGTCGCCACTGGGGGCTATCCTACCAGACACCGCACTGTGATATGCTAAAGAAATTTGAGGCGACAGCACAGTAATTCGTCCGATGGTGCAAGGTGTGCTTCAACTTTCTGTGCACTTAATTTTGCAGTAGCGATATATTTCTATGCCATGAATATTTTTTTATATATTTCTATGCCATGAATATTTTTTTAGTTCTTTGCAACCTTATCTGCCTTGTATCATGAGTCCCTTTCCTTTCTAATGCAACCTTATGCACTTAAAGCCCTAATTCTTACTTCTATTTAGGGTGCATATGCATGGCAAGCGAGTTATGCTTTCCACCTGAATATTGGTCCATTTGGTTTTGACTGTGAAAGGAAGTAGAAGACACCATTTTATTTTTTTTTCTGCAGATTTGAATTCACTGATGCATCATTCACGACATAACCCTTGGTCATCTTTTTCATATTTTCCTTTGTGGACTGGGTATCATTTGAATATCATCGGCAGTGGTAGCCAGTATGCCAATTTTCGTAAGTGTTTTCTAGTTAATGGAAATGCTTGTCCAACACATTAATTATATTTAGTATGTCCTTATTACTATTTACTAGGCATGTGCAGGTGCAATACATAAATAGGCTCGGAGTTACCAGTTACTACAGGATGAAAACTTGCTCTGACAGCTAGCAGCTTGTGTAGCATAAAGAGAACCGAAAATCGCCCTACAATCTTCTACTGATTGAATATCATATGGTCTTAACTTAATTGTTCTGCTATGCCACCATCCTTTTGTGCTGCATTTTTATGGATTTCAAGGATGAAATTCTGTGTCGGATCCGGATTTTGCCAATCCAAAATCCTCTATGATTCCACCGCACTATTCTTTGGATCAATAGATAGTGTTTACAGATACATTGTTAAATTATTTCATACATCGTATAGACTATACCATTCATTATTATTACACATTAGAGTTAACATATACCACATCGAGCAGTTTTTACATCAATGGGCACTTAAGCCAAATACTTACAATGCAAAAGAGAAAACTGGCTTAATAAGCAAAATGTGAGGCCATAACCTTCCACAATCAGGCAACTGGGGGTAAAACTATAATAATAACATTTGCCCTAGTTTCCTCCGTCTTCATCTCCATTAGGGCCTAGAGCTTCGTGATTAGCGTAGGGGTTTTGCTCCACAACTTCTGAGTTAATCGAGTAAACGATTGTGAGTACAACAAGCCATGCTCTGCGAGTCAATACACAAAATGCATTATTATAGATGCTGGGCTGAACAAGGTTGGTTAGGGTTCTTTTGCTAAATGCGTTAGTTGACAATTAAGAACAATAGAAATTCCTATGATTTAGCAATTTTAACTGAAATCAATTTTCTAAAGTGCATAAAAGATTGAAATATTAGTAATAATGCAGGTTCCATCAATCATTACATGGCTTCCTGCATCCAATGCTAGTTTTTCAGTGTTATATCTGCCTATTATTATCACTAGGTCCAACCACCTAGGGTAACTCAAGCCAGTTTTCATTGCACCTACAAGGTTCGTTTTATAAATAAAACTAATTCCAACAGGTTCCCATGTCCGCCCATAACTGTGGGCACGGCTGTTCGAATATGTTTCATTCTGCAGAGGTCGTGCACTTTACCCACAAGAGACAACCAATTTGTGATATTCTACATATTTCCTTAGGCATGTAGATCAAGGTCACCACAACGCTTTTACAATGTATCTTCCTAGCAAGGCCACACCTACTAATGTTTCCATCGCTGTGGGGTATGACCACCCCTCCAGAAGCCCCCTCTTGCGCCGTCACACCATTTGCATGTGTTCACACCGATGATGCAACCCACACTGAGTCGTTGCAAATTAGTTAGTCAGTTCGTACCAAGGTTGTCACGGCGTCGCCTTGGCGTCGCCAAGGCGACGCCTTGGCGTCCAGGCACCGGGAAGGGGACGCCGGGGAGGAGCGCCTCGCCTTGGCCAGGTAGGCGGGCGCCCAGGTCGACGCGGCGTCTGCGGCGTTGCCATGGCGTCCAAGGCGTCGGGCGAGGCGAAGGAGGCGAAAGCTTAAGAGGCGTCGGGAGTGAAGCAGTGAGACTGAGACATACCTGCTGGCGACTCGTGAAGGCAAAGAGGCGAACGCGAACCCTAGCTTCACCGCTAGCCGCCAGGTACGCCGTCCACCCCTTTCCTCTCCGGCCGCGCCGCTTCCCTCCACCCGCGCCGCCTCCCTCCCTCCCGCCGCGCCGCCTCCCTCCCTCCCGCCGCGCTCCGCCTCCCTCCCTCCCGCCGCGCTCCGCTTCCCCCGCGAGCCGCCTCCCCCGCGCGCTCCTCTGCTCTGCTGTCTGCTGCTCTGCCGCCTCCCCCGCGCGCCGCTTCCCCGCACGCTCCTCTGCTCTGCTGTTTGCTCCTCTGCTCTGTTGTTGTTATAACCGAAATAAAGAGAGAAGAGAGAGGATGAGAGGAGGCAGTGGGGAGTGGGGAAAGGATGAGGCCGGCAGAGAGAAAGAAAAGGAGGAAAGAGAGAAGAAAATAGGAAGAAAGGAAAATAGGAAGGAAAAGAAAAGGAAAATAGGAAGGAAAAGAAAAGAAAGAAAAGAAAAGAGGAGAAAAAAATGGAGGTGTTTGGCTTCATGTAAAAAGATCAAAAGAATAGCAGGCTCATCGATGTATTAGATATGTAATTGTTATTGACTTTTCTTTAATTTCCTGCTTTAGTTAAGTTGTCAGGTACTTATTAAGTGAATCGCTTTAGCTCGCCTAGCATCGCCTAGAGGACGACTAGGCGTCCTGGCGCCCCTTAGGCGCCGTGGTCGCCAAGGTTGCCGTGACAACCATGGTTCGTACCCATTATAGATTTGTGGTTACACTGTTTTACATTGGGAAGAGGGTACTAGATGATGTTCTTAGGATTGTCCGGACGGTTCTACCACAATCCATCCATTTTCGTACTTTTAGCAGTACCAGCCCCTCTTACCATCCGTTTAGATACTTAAGCATGTTGGGGTTTTTGGGAGCATAAAATAATTATGTTACAACATACCAGCCACTTTCCACTAATGATTGCCTAAACCAACTTTGCATGTTTGAAATGATACCAGGGCAAATTAATGCCCCGAGTTTCTACGCAAGGCTAAGCACGACGTTTTAAATATGGACTTATTATTAGTAAGTTAGCTAATAATCACTAGGGTGACAAGGTGTTAGGTTCAAAGACAAGGAGTGAGAATAATTAAACAATCATACATAAGGAATTAGCTATGAGCTAACGCGAATATAAATTGCATAATAAAATTAAAGCATGCAATTTAATAATATAAATTGAAATACTTGTATTTAAAATGTAGAAGCAAAATGATCAAAGTGATGACTCGTCTTGCTCATAAATTGTCTGGTCTTGAGAATCCTGGTCTTGCTTGTTTCGCTACTCTTCTTGTGCTTCGTAGTCTAATAAATTTGAACGCATAGGAATTCAAATAAATACTAGCAATAGATAAATTCAAATGAACTCGAAAACTCACAATTTTAGTTCCATTGGAAATATCTTAATTTTAGATGAATTTAGAAATAAATTTCACCTAATTTGGGTTTAAGATGAATGAGGACGAGCCTTTCAAAATTTGAGTTTTGAATTAATTCAGAAAATAATAAAGGAAAGAGATTCTCTTAGTGACTGGTGGGGCTAGATATTTAAATTTTGTTTTCTATTTATTTTTCTGTTGAAAAGGCCACAGTGTATGACATGTGGGGTCCACATGATTTTTATTTTGTTTTTGAATTAATTCCTAAAGGAAAACTTACTAGAGGCTGACAGGTGAGACCGGGTACTGTGTAAACAGTGAAGCTAGACCCACATGTCAGTGACTTACCGATTTTAACTAGATTTTAAAAGAATTCTTTAGTTAAGCAGGGACTACATGTCATAGAGTAATTATAGGATTAATAAGGGGGGTCCACTTGTCATAGAATGTTTAACTAAAATTAATGGCAGTGCTTAACTTAATCAATGTTGAGTTTAAACTTAATGAAGGATCAACAATGCGCGCGCCATGGAAACGCTCGACCGAGCTCGTCACCGGTGAAGGGCTCTATGACGGACGCCGGTGAACCCAGAAATGGGTTGCTGGGACCAACCACGCCTACGTGCGAGGCAGCACGGCTCAATTTGAGCTCGGTGGTCGCCGGCGGTGGTCCTAGCAGTGGCGGTGGCTCAGCCGCACGACGCTACAGCAAACGACGACAAGACAACCTAATTCCAAGCACTGGAAGCATCTACGAGCCAAGGGAGAGCAACCTGAGGGATTGACAAGGCCGGACCGCCGGAGGATGACTGAGGTGGCATGGTGGCGAGAGCCCAAAGCGGCGGAAGGTTGGACCACGGCAACGGCAGTCTATGGCAGTCGACAACCCTATTGGACCATGGGAAAGGTTAGAGGGGGCCACAGTATTGCTCCAAGGGTAGTGACGGCCGGAGTTGGAGAGGAAGGGTGGCTTTGGCGAGCTACAAGTGATGGAATAGCAATATCTTGGAGGGGGAGGGGCTGAGGTGTGACGATGCTGGGAGTTCGCTGGGGTATTTATAGATGGCTAGGCGGCCGGGCGACTCATGGCGGTGGTAGGGAAGGTCATGGTGGGCATTAATGGTGGTCGTCAACTCGGGCATGGCCATAGGAGCATGGAGGGATGGCGCGCGCGCAACAAGGTGACCGGACGAGGCTTGGTAGCAGTTTGCTAGGTTGGCTCTCATGGCCGGTCGCCAGGGCGACATGCACCGATGCGACGGCGAGTAGGGGGGAGGCCAGCGCAGTTGCCGGTGTCAGGTGCTAATCAATGCATGTGATAATTTAGGTACAGTGGTCTGAACGCAAATGGAAAAGGGCAAGCTCCGATCAAGAGTTGCGGCGATCTTTGGCGTATACGGCCGACGCGGGCGCTTGCACAACACAGCGCACGGGAGGAGCTGCGCTGGCTCGGGCATGCATGTCAGGAAGTCGGCGTAGGGCAAGCGGCGCACGGGCACATGTTGGCGCGGGTCAGGCGTGGCCAGACGGCGCGAGGCTCTAGGCAGTGGTGCGGCCAGATGTGGCACAGGCGTGTCTAGAGCGCGAGCTGGGCATGCCAGGCCAGTGCAGCAGGGCAGGGGAGATTGGCCAAGACCAAATGGGCTAAGCCCATTACTGCTTTTGGATGGCAATGTAACAAGAATTTCTCAAGTCTTGGATCGATCCCCTATTTTGAATTCATTTGAACTTGATTTTGTAATTGACTAGCATTAAGAATTCCATCAATTGGATTTTTGGTTTTAATTCGATTCTCTTCTCATTTTAGCTCATGACTCTTTTTAACAAATCATTCCTTTAATTTTTAACTTAATTTAACCATGTCAATCCTATTTTCTCTTCACCATTTTATATTCATGTTTTATATCCAATAAGAATTCAGGCCAAAAAGCCAAGAATAACCAAATGGCAAAGCAATATAAGCAAAGGTTTTTAAATCTTTCACATTTGTGTTCACCAGGCTTTTTGAGGTGTTACAATCTGTAGCCATTCTAAGCCATGGCAGCTGTCCCATTCCCAATTTCTAGATGTTGATTTTGCTCATTTTGAAGAATCACTGCAGTTCTGCAGATTCTATGATTTCCTTCCATTTCTTCCTTGCTAGATCCATTGACAATTTTTAAGTCCTTTCTTGGTTTGTGTAATCAATAGCACACCCATAGTGGAAAGAGTTGTGTTAGCATTTCATCTTAATTGGATTTTCACACTGGAGGTTGGTTCAACCTCTTGTTCTGGTTGTATTTTATGATTTTCTCACACCTCTGCTAGATGTTATGTTAAGTGTCTCCATGCTTCTGACTCTTTAGCATACTAACACACCCCCAGCACTTGGCATGTGTCCAAGCATTGTAGGATGTCCTAGGCATGTTGGAGCCATGAGGAAAGTGTTAGTTTATCCATGCTTTTCCATTTTCAAACATAGCTAATACTGCAATGGCACAGTACTGACAAGTGATAGCCTTATGTATTTGGTCTATAAACTAGCCTGTCATTATATGGAAAGACAATTTAGAGATTGAATAAAATTTCAACTTTCAAATACTAATGCCTTTAGCACGTAAAGCCAAACGTACTAAGTCAGCATAGCACTATAAAACTTGGAAATTTTATGCAGCCATAATGTTAAGTTGAACTTTGTAATAAATAGTGTAACAATGTGTGTGTTGTGTGATGCATCAGTGGTTGCTGTCGGTGTCAATGTCATTGTCTTACAAAATCTATCAAACTCAATTTGTGGAAGGGGCATTTTTCTATCTTGAATTCTTGATCAAACCTCTCAATGATCACCCAATTCTCTGCCTGCTTAAACAAGCATTTACACCAAGCTCCAGGGTCGAAGTACATACCTGAACTCTATCAATGTCGAGTCTTAGCTAGTGAATTAAGGAATTATATTTTATTTTAAAAAAATTGACCTCTTGATTAGCCATGTCAGAAATAATAAATGACATATCATTTGTACTTTCTTGGAAACAAAACATAATGGTATGCTCTGCAGAACACTTAACATCTAGCAATGATTATATAGCACCTTCTAACATCTTGAGACTTGACCTGTGCCCGCCTCCAACCATCTTCCTGTTCCTATCCAAAGTGATGAAAGTTTAGAGTACAGTAGTTGCTGGGAATGGCAAATGGTCCATTTGTTGACTATATGGGTGAAGTGTGATATTATTGTGCACTTGGTTGTCATTGACTTGCTGGCTTAAAGAAGCTCGTGTAAATATGTAATTGTGAAGAATTGTGCACATTTTTGGATCAACATGTGTAATGTGCTTTTATCAGGACACAAAATATAGATTTATTAAGGTCCTTTCAACTTCAGTCCATGTAGATTTTATGAGTAGAACCTGATGTCTTTGACACTAATAGAAGGGTGCAAAACCTATGTTTAACCAAACAGCTTTGTAACTTGTTCAAAAAGCTGGCTCATGGGTTTTCTAGTCGAAGCTTGAGCTTTGCAAGCGTGCCCAACTCTCTGCATTTTGAAATCCATATGGTTCTTTGACACTCCTAGATTTAGACTACGAGTTGATCCTGCGGATGCTGTCAGGCATCTTGTCTAAGTTTATCTTTTTCCCCATCAATTTGCACAATAAAAGAGAGAGCAACGCTGAACAAAATTAGTGAACATAGCACAGTTTAATGAACTACATGAGATTAACGTGTAGGCGAGCATTGAATTCTTAGCTAAGATGATGGTACAGAAACCTAATGGCTTTCATGCATAAATTATTTTGAGAGCACTACGCACCAATGCAGCTCGCCAGTGTATGTCCTCACTGTTCTGTACTGTAGCTATTATTGATTCCCATGCGCTCAGTTCTTTCCTAGTGCGCCCCATAGCTATTTGTAATTTTGTTTTTCTTTATTTTAACAAATATATAAGGTATGCGATTGAATAATTGACGTTTGATCATGAAACATCAGCTACAATGTACACAATTTACATAGGCATCGTATTGGTATATAGTAGTGAGGGCAGGTGATGGCAAATGGGTGATGCATCATCCATAGTAATATATGAAAAATACAATACTGAATTTTGTTCCATCCATTTTTATCCACTTTCTTGTCCGTTGGATGTAGAAGATCAAATGTGCCAAACTCGGATTTATCGTGTTTCATTTGTCTGTTGTGGGACCAGCAGGTTATAGCCATGGATCTGATGCATCCAATGATTATCATCTCACATGGATCTGCCCATTACCTCGTGCTCTCTACTAAATCGCTACTTACCAGGATGTCTCATTAATTTGATGTGTAATGTACATTACACTCGTTACTTAGTTGGACTAGTAAGGTTGCACGTGCATTGCATGCCGTGCTAATGTGAGGTGGTAAATGACAATTTAAAGGGAATAACGTTGGATGTATTTGATCAATAACAACTCGCTGATGTTCACAATTGAGAAGGAAATTGACAGACCCGACTATAACTTTGGATTGTTTGTTCTTGAATATCTAATGGATAGGGCAGAAGTGGGTACGCAGAGAGAGAGAAGGGGAGGGGGGTGTATTTTATATAGTACTGCTATATGATATATAGATTAGTATGCCTTTTTAATGCTTTTGTTAGTTATGACAGTCCTTTTGATACTCCATTGTAGGTTGGCAGGGAAACAAGAAATTCGGCCATGGTGTAAAGGTTTCCAATACTTGCTCCGTTGATTGCCAGCTTCAAATTGGAGGGGACAAGTTAGTCGGACTAGTAGTAAATTTTGTGGAATAAGTGCCTTTAATGACTTGATGCGATCTTAGTAGCGTTGAGGTGTGCGCAACCGTAGCTACTTAAAAGGGATATGCAATTCGTCAAGTTTCATAGGGGTTGATCACATGCAGACGTGTATGTATACGAAACATATCTATCTCGTTTTTTTAGTCCATTCTTGAAGTATACCTGAATTAACAGACAGCAATATACAATGCAACTAAAACAAAAATGGGTCTGCATTTTTATAATTGTTCAGTCGCTGAGATGTCCATACATGGTGCAAGCAAAGTAGCACTGAGCATACTAAAAAAATGCTTTGTATTTCTTTTGGAAACCATGTGTATCATTGCGCACCATGCGTTTGGAGTTGGAAGGAGATCTTCCCTTGTTTTTTTCCATGTTGTACCCATCTGATGGCTTTGTTGTCACCTTCTCATGTTGTCATTTGTTTTGTTTGTGGTGTGCGTGATTATGATGTGCATATAAGTATACGCATTTTGGCCTGATAGGCTGATAGCTGTGTCTCAAATTGGTCTCTCCGTTGTGTGTCTCAAAAGGGCGGTGGCCGACACCGATCATCTTTCACGGGAAGAGATATGGTACGAGTTGAAGCATGAATTATTTTGTAGCCAAGGTTTGTATCTATGTTGGTAAAATCTTGGTAGTGGATCATCCGTTGCTGTAATGCTGTTGTTCGATCTGGTTGATTCCTGCATCGAGCTCACTCTGGCGGTTGGTCTTGCATGGTGGTCACTGGTTTGGATCTTTTTGGTTAGTATATCTCATCGAAATAATGTGGCTCTCGAGCTCAATCTTACATGGATACAACCAAGGTAGCCTACATGATACGATCGAAATTCATTTTAAAAGATACAAACTTTGTAAGTAAAGGATCTATTCAAACTACACAGAACCTGCATCAACCAGTTCTCGATCCCTGAATCATTGCTGTTTCTTTCACCGCTATGAGCAAGTACTACTGAGTAGCAGTAACCATTGCAAGATTTGAGTTGTACTGAGTAGCAGTAACCATTGCAAGATTGAGTTGCTAATTGGAGGGTACCACAGTGCGCTCCCTTTGACTTGTCATCCAGGGATGCAACCTCCACAGGAGAGCCTGCGACGAACGGTTATAGTGCAGTGAATAGCTTCTGCGCACGTCTAGAATAGAATCTCTCCTTTCCCACCTTCCATAAGCACATCAATGGTCAATCCCTTCCAACATTTTCCATGCAAAACAAATTAAGGAAAGGCGGCAAAGCAATAGGTAAAGAAATGCGTGAGCTGACAAGTTCTGAAAGTAGTTTGACATGACGCAGCTCATCATGGGACAGAAACAGAAATGCTTTTGACGACCATGATCCTTGGATTGGCTAGCTCGAGGTCGATCCCCATCTCTGCATTTTTTTTGTCCTTTCAGAAGCACCACGCATACCTTTTTTGTTATCTTACATAAAGAATGGTGGCGATAATGTGTAAAGAAAGAGAGCGGTGTTAATAACACAAGGTTGTATGGTACATGCTCTCCCATTCTCATATGAGTGAGAATATGCCTCATGTTTTTGGGAATCAGTGGTAGATGCAAATTTTACATGTCCGCTCTCTCTCTCTCGTCCAGAAATCCTATCTCTTACGCAGGTTTATCCACAGGCCATAAAAATTCTAAAAGTTCTACAAAGAAATTACCCAATTGCAAACTTGCGATAGGCGATAGGCAATGCTACATTTACTTATTTATTTGTGAATGATGCCACTGATTATCACAATTATCTTTTAAGGATCAGCAACCGATAGGTATGGGATGGAATCCTAGAAAATCCACAAGCCAACCAACATGCAGTCAGCGCGGATTCGAAACGTCCCATTACGCACGACACATCTGCTACATCATTCGGACTAGCCACCGGTTGGCAAGAGGAATTCTACATAACTGTAGTTGACTATGCAAGTACTCCATGATCCGCCACTGTCACCCCACTCTCAAGATGGCAATTGGCAGCACACAGGACCAGAAGAATTTGACATGTTTATACTTTTGCCACCACAAGGGTAAACTCCAGTGCCAATAATTGAGCGAGCGATTGATCTGGACACGCACGCTGACCACGCAGATCATATTTGGGAAGATATTTTGAGGTGCACTAAGAACATGTATAATAGTTTGATATCATCTATTTGTAAAACTTGTCATATAGAATACGAGATGATATGGAGGAGAGAGGGAGAGCACAGAGAATTGGTTTGTCTCTCATACAGTAGTCGACTATGACACGACAAACAAAGCATAGGCCCTGTTCTTTTTAGCTTTTAGCTTTGGCTTCTCCGGAAACCAAAGTAAGCGAGACGGCTTCTTCAAGCGGCTTCTCGAAACTGCTTCTCTAAATGGCTTCCCGAGCCTAAAACCGTATACGCTGTCTGTATCGGCGTCTCTATTGTCCACGGTCGTCTCAAAAAACATAGTCTAAAGCTATTAGCTATAGCTAAAAGCTTTTAACCACAGCCTAAAAAACAGAACTATATTGTACATAGAGTTGTTTATAGAGATATATAAAAAGATAATTTATTATAGGAGCTGTCTTTAATATTTATCTATAAATGATAGATAAGATATTACAAATAACAATTAACTATATTATTGTACCTGCCTAGCTAACAGAGATCGATTTAGGCTTTAGAGCACAGAAAACTGACGAGACATAATGGAGGATATGCTCGGTGAGCAAAGTTAGAAGACGATAAGCCAAGAGACGGCCAATAATCCCAACGCCAGGTGGCGCGAACGGGACTGGACTGAACTGCAACCAACAAAAGCGAGCTATCTGATCACCGCCCGTTTGACTTGGCACAAGAATCAAGTGGCTCAGGCTAAAACTGATTAATGAGCTTGCCACCGTCCGAGCTGCATTGACCATGAGGATGAAGGAGACGTGTTGTTCATGGAAATGGAGACCGGCAAGCAGTTTGCTGGTGCTCAGCTCAATTATTGCGTCTTGTACCCATGGATGTAACTTAACCTACCACTGTTATCTCTAACGGTGTATTCGATCTGGCTAGTACTATTGAGACAAAATGGTTCTTTTGCATTTATACCAGTTACAAATATAAAATGAATGTGTTTTTGCAAATGGGGATGCGGGAATCCTTGGCCACCAACGAATTTCCCATGTAAAATACATCTTGTGATGCTCTGGTGAACAACTGAATTGAAAAAACGTGAGAAATTGCACCGCATTTTGAAGCGTTTGGGGAAAATTGCAATATGGTTAAAAGTACAGGCGGCAACTTGCCAAAATTTATAATATAAGGTGGTGTTTGCACAAGCTCAAAAGTAGAGGTGTTAAATTGTCAAAAGGGTAGATGTATAAGTGGGAATCTTAGACTTTGGAATAGTATGAGTGGGTTTTGTGCAATTTTCATAACCATTTTGTAACAAGTAATTAAGCAGGTTGTTGAACTCTGATCAGACAAGTTCCTTCTCTTTTGAAAATATGAGTAGACAAGCTATCGCATATCTAGTTTCGATTTTTGAGACGTCAGAACAATTTGATTCTAAATCATTACAACCCCATATGGACTGCGGCGATTTAGTTGATTTCCATAGGATTTATAATATTTCCTATTAAATTTCTCTGAAATTTTGTGTTCCAAATAGCATCAACAATTTTAATAGGACAATCACGAGAGGAGGATCGGCACCAAGTTACACACCCGATCCCAATAATATCCTCCCACAACACACAACAACAAACACAACTAGGCAAGGCATTACATCATGGATTTTTTTTAAATAATCTATTTTTGTTCTAAATTACAATAATATATATGTGCTTTTTATTTTACAATAATAGCCATCTGTCGCTCCACGGTTGGGCGACATAGGCTAATCGCCCAACTGTTGGATGACATGTGGCCAAGTCACTAAATGATTGGGCGACTAGCCCATATCGCCCAACCGTGGAGCGACTTGGTCCTCTAGTCATCCAACCGTTGGGCCCCGAGTACTAGTGGCTCAACGGTGGAGCAACTACTTGCTGCTAGCTCTTCCATTTCTCTTTTGATTTGATCCTCTCACGGTCTCTCTCACCATTTCTCTTGTAAGAAAATGAGAGGAGCTTGAGATAGGAGAAAGAGAGAGAGAGAGAGAGAGAGATGGAGGGGAAGTGAAGAGGGGGAGAAGGTCGCTAAAGGAGGATAAGCAGAGAAGCTTGGGAGAGGGAGAGAAGGGAGGGGGAGAAGGTCACGAGAGGGGGAGAAGTAGAAGAGCTCGGAAGAGGGGTGAAGGAGAGGAGAGGAGCTCAGGAGAATAAGAGAATAAGAGGAGAGAAGCTTGTGGGATTAGAAAGGAAGACAAAGGAAGCTCGTGAGGTTAGAAAGAAATACGAAGAAAGCTCGTTGATAACGAGAAAAGGTTTTGCGTGAAGGTAACAGGCTTATCTGTTCTTATTCTCACTTGAATGTAGGAAACGTATGGCTACTTATTTGTTTAGCATGTATTTAGTGTATACATATTGACAAATGGTAATAGTTACAGTGAGAAATCAGTCATGTCCAAACCAACAACATTAAAAGTGCATTACGGTGTGGTACCATTTGTGAAGGTCCATACGGTATTAACCTGAGCGGTTTTTTGCAAGACAGATTGGTACACTCAGACACGGAGAATGCTCTAATAAGATATGTTCTGCATTGTCTCACACGCAGCTTCTCCTTGGACCCCGAGGTGTGCAGTGTTGTGCTACATAGGCTTTGGAGTCGGTCTGCCATACACATTTGGTGGGAGTTGAGAAGACAAATGCACATGGTTGCATAGAAGGACTTTGTGGAAGGCTGTTAGTGATGTGGATACGAGTGAATGTTACTCATGCAACCATGTTCGAAAGGAGTCATAGGAGGTCCTGCCGACGGCTATTGTCCGGTTGGTGGGAGCAGCTCGGGCACGCAGCATGTGGTTCATCAAAAGGACACGATGGGTGATGTTGCGGAGGCAGAACCGGAATATCACACACCGCACACTGAGCACGCCCGACAAGCGGATGCAGATGTTGCTAAGGCAGATCAAGAAGACCGTACTACGCAAGCTGAGCCCACTAGATAGACGGACGTAGAGGAGTATGTCGATAGCATAGTACGTCAGATGGTGATCGATGACCGGACGGCCTGGTGTAAGTTCAAACTCTATTAAGTTAGTTTTGGTGATAATGACAAATACAATTGTGAGACTAATATGTTTATTGATTATGATATTGCTTAGTCTCATTTGAATGAAAAGATAAAAAATATAAGAGGTGTGTCTATAATATCACATTCTTATCTTATTGTATTCCTCGGATCCGAAATATAGAATGAACTTCACCAAATAAGTCAAACTTGAATATGTGCATATGCTTTCACAATACATTCTTATATGCACACATTTATGAGTTCACTCTATGTTTCATGGTTTCATTAATATTGATCCATATTCCATTTCCACATATTAAAGATTTTTACTTTGAAACATATCTCTTGAGTATATATAGCTTGTGTAGTTTATATATACTCATAATCGGGTTGTAATCTAGTTCATCCATTATGTGTTGATGGTTGGATGACTAATGACTACCGAATGAGTAAGCTTTGCTTTGAAAGCTTATTCTAGAATATACAATTGTTGTATACATATTATATACTCGGAATTCAATTTTTATCTTATTATTTATTGAGATTCTCATGAATTATGAAAAAGAGATTATTATAGAATCTAGTCCCTCTATTATATGTTAATGGTGAAGTTTGGTAATTGATGGTAATTATTTTGTGGACTAACATTTTTCATGAGTTGGATGAATAGGTTAGGTTCTACAAATGAGGAAGACTTAGGATAACTTCATGTGTGGAAATCATCAAGTCAAGAAGAATATGTATCATGAGTTGATGCATGTCTAAGAGGAGATGATCATGTGTTGATCATCAAGTCAAGTGAAGACCCATCATGTGTTGATGGAGGTCAAATGAAGGATGCATCATGTGTTGATGCATGTAAAGATGATGACTCGGACTTGAAGTGTAGATGTGAGTCATCAAGCTTCAAGTGGATGCGCAAGGTAAAGGTATAGCTAGCTAGTGCTAAGGATATGTTCCTAGTATTTTACCGGTCTTGGTATTTGGTTAGAAGACCGATTTGCTAGTATAGTTTACCGTACTATTAAGAGGGGTCATATCTAGTAGCTTGAGTCTCATCATGTGTTGATAGCTCAACCTCACTTGCTCTAGCTCTCCTTGACATGAGACTTGTATTTGTGAATGTGTTTTACAAATAGTTAAAGCTCATGTGTTGAATCCTTTTAGCACGCGACTATATGTTGTAATTGTGTCTTGCAAGTGTTTGAAGCCCATGTTTCTATTCTTTGTAGTATAAGGCTTACATTTGCAAATGTGTTTTGCAAATGGTTGAAGCTCATATATATAATCCTTGTGTCATGATTCTAAAAGTGTGCAAATATGTGTTGCAACTTGTTGAAAATCATGGATAATCCTTGTGTGCATGATACTGTAGTTTGCAAATATGTTTTACAAAATCTGTTGAAGCATATGCACTTCTCAAGGAAATCAAAAC
Organism: Dendrocalamus latiflorus; assembly: GCA_017311315.1. NCBI lineage: Eukaryota > Viridiplantae > Streptophyta > Magnoliopsida > Poales > Poaceae > Dendrocalamus > Dendrocalamus latiflorus. The sequence continues at coordinate 31,132,254 of CM029647.1, read as the reverse complement.
TACCACAGTATATTATGCGGTACTACGGCTAGTCAGAATTACTGACATTGTAATCACAGAACTACCGCGTCTGTTGATGGTCGGGAACCAGCACAGTCGAAACTGATGTGGTCAAGATCTGTGTGATCGAAGACCAGTGTGGTCGAACCAGAGTGATCAAAATTGACGTGGTCGAACCAAGACAGTCGAATCTGATGTGGTCAAGATCTGTGTGATTGAAGACTAGCGTGGTCGAACTAAGACGGCCAAATTTTACATGGTCGAGATCTGTGTGATCAAAACCAGCATGGTCGAAACTGACGTGGTCGAGATCCATGTGATCGAAGACCAGCGTGGTCAAACCAAGACGGTCGAATCCGACGTGGTCGAGATCTGTGTGATCGAAGACCAACGTGGTCGAACCAAGATGGTCGGATCTAATGTGGTCGAGATCTGTGTATTGAAACTAGTGTGGTCGAAACCGACGTGGTCGAGATCAGTGTAATCGAAGACCAGCGTGGTTGAACTAAGACGGTCAGATCCGACGTGATCAAGATCTGTGTGATCGAAACCAGTGTGGTCAAAACCAACGTGATCGAGACCTATGTGATCAAAACCAGCGTGGTCGAACCGACATGGTCGAGACCTGTGTGGTCATAATCGACGTGGTCGAATTTACGTGATTGATACAACATGGTCGAAGATCAACGTGGTGGTCGGAGATTTGTGTGATCGAAGATTGCTGAGGTCGAAAATCGACATGGTCGATGTGGTCGAGACTTGAGTGGTCTCAATGTGGTTGAAGATCAGCATTGTCGGACACCTGTGTAATCGATCTAGACAACGTGGTCGATGACCATCGTGGTCAGAGATCAGCGTAGTCAAAGAATTATGTGGTTGAACCAGATAACGTGGTCAGAGATCAACGTGGTTGGAGACCTGAGTGGTCGAACCATTCGACGTGGTTAGGGACCAGTAAAGTCGACGATCGGTACTTTTGACCAGCTCTGTGTGAGTGATCTAATTGGCTCTGTGTGAACGATCCAATCAGCGAGCGGTACTACCGGTTCTGTGTGAGCGATACTTCTAATTTGCGGTACGTCCGACTTGTGTAGCGGTACATTTTTCTAGAGAGACACCTGTGTGGAGTTTGCTCATCCCTGAGGAAATCAGTAGTTTCGCACAAGTGCTGCGATACTTTCGATAATCAGTAGTACCGAACTTTGCACGACGAAACTACCGGATTTGCCTACAACGGCTAGTTTTCTGACCGTTGCTGATAGGAGTAGAAGTACTGGCCATTTGCATGTGGTACTTCTAAAATCGTATTTTTTTATCCCAACGGCTAGTTTCAAGGTGTAGGGTATATATACCCCCTTGTGGCCGGTTAGAGAATAACTTTTGGCACTCCGTGTCACTCCATTGAGCTAGTGTGAGGTCCTCCTCTTAATTGTACATACGTTGCACCTTATGAGCAAGGAGGAATGCTCTAGATTACATGCGTTGCATCTAGAGGTGGATTGTGTATCCACTTGAGCTTGTGCATTCGTTACACATGGTGAGAACAAGCAAAGAGCTTAACTTATTACTCATGAAGTTTGCCAACTCCTAGATGGCATTGGAGGCATCGTGCGTAGTGATATTCTCAAAGAAGGTTTTGAGAAGACCCGATAAAGTTGTGAAGGTTGGAGCTTACTTACCCGTAGCGGGAAAGAGCTACTACTAGTGGGTTGAGGAGTTTTGGCTTAATTTGTGAAGCCGATCCAATTCGTTTGGGCTAAACTTAATGTGGACTAGGGGAGATCGGGAAGTCTTCAAACACCACAGTAAAAAGCAATCATGTCAATTGTGGTTTGTTTTCTTGTGCTCAATTTACATTCAAACAATTTGCTTTCATAGAATTAAATTGATTGCTTGTCATTCTAGGATTGCAAATCTTGACATAAGCTTATCTTTTTAGTGCACTTAGGTAAACTCGGTTGTTTTCGGTGTTATTTGTGCTAAACCTTTTAGTGTTAAGCTTCCGCATTATTTGCTTGGTTTAGCCAAATAGAAATTGATCATTAATTAGAGAAGAAATTTTTTATACTGCTTATTCACCCTCCCTCTAGTCGGCCTGCTCAATCTAACCCTAGGCCGAGGAGGAAGCTTTAGAAGAGGATGGCGATGACCCTTTCGATGAGGACAAAGTTCCCATGCCGCAGGTATGGAATAGGGTGGATGTTGAGGGCCTTTCTGTGCACAACGAGCATGAATCACCGTGGGAGTACCATGGTACGGAGATTCGGCTTCATGCAATGTTTGCTGACAAGGGATCATTGCAGGATACCATTAAGTTGCGGGTCTTGTCAATGTAGTAGACATTTCGGGTTCTAAAATCCAGCCTAGAGCAGTCACCGTGGTCTGTGAGCAGGTCGGTTGTCCTTGGCGTATGCACGTATGCAAACCCAAGTACGAGACTCAATGGATTGTCTCAAATGTGGAGCCACTCTCCTACATGCTCAGTAGTGTTTTGTCGAAGCATTGCAACCTGATGTTCACCTTCATAGGCAATCTCATGTACGAAGAGATAGTGAAGAAGAACCTGGAGGCCAAATACATCAAGGTGGCTATCAAGCAAAAATTTAAGTACAAGATTAGCTGCGCCAAAGCATGGCATGTGAAACAAAAGGCTTTAGAAAGGAGATTCAGTTTTTTCAAGGTGGCTTATATGACAACCTTCCTCGTATGCTCGATGTGTGGTGGGATAGGAACCCAGGCACATACATTGTTATGAAGGATAAGCCATTCAGAAGATCATCAGGTTTCATGGTTTTGCAGAGGGCTTTCTTAGCCTTCGGTGCCTACATCAACGCTTTTAGGCACATGTTACTCGTGATCTCTGTCAATGGGATGTTTCTAATAGGGCAATACAAGGGGTAGATCCTGACAGCAATTGGCATTGATGGCAATAATCAGATTCTGCCATTGGCCATCATATTCGTCAAAAGTGAGAATTTCGATAGCTAGTTGTGGTTCCTTCGACATCTGAAGGAGGGAGTAGTTGGGGCACATCCTAGTATCTGTATAATCCATGATCGCCACCTCGGGATGATGAAAACCATAAAAAAACTTTAGCAAGATCCGGAGGAGCCACTCCCTTGGCCAAACATGAGGAACAGATGGTGTATTCGTCATCTGGGGGCCAACTTTTTTAATTAGTTCCCATAGTAATCGTTGATGAAGTTGTTCAAGAGGCCGGCTATGCAGATCTAGCAGCATAAATTCGATGCACTGTGGAAGATGTTGGACGAGCACACCAGGAAGCATGTCATCGAGAGGAACAAGCGCTTGCCCATTCCTAGCGCACTGCAACCCGAACGCCTTGCACCATTATCGGAGCTTGACCCTCTTGGTATGACGCAGAGGACCTCGAGGAATATCAAGTGCTTCTCCTATTGGGTTATGGCCAAGCCATTGAAAAAGTGGTCCTCATTGTATGACACGGATATTACATAGAGGGCTTGGATTCTAGATCTTGACTTTTTGAAGGATGGGAAGGGCTGTTAGCAGAGTCATCACATTAGGAACGATGTGGATGAAGAGAAAGCTAAAGCGGCGAGTAGACATTGTGACCACTATGGCCAGGAAGGCCACACTGTGAGAAAATGCAATGTGTCTACCAACGAGTAGCAACACTAGCATGAAGTGTAGCACCACTTCTTGTTGTGGGTGTAGTATTAAGATTAAAAATACTATCATGTTGTAACTTTATTTGCAAATTTTAACTTCATTTGTAGTGCCAATCCGTTGTCATTAACAATGCAGGGGAAGTGCCTTTTGTAGCTTGAACTCTCCACTCCTTTGTTGCCAAACGACCACTTCTTTGGTGCCAGCAAACATGCATTTTGCGTAGTGACAGAGACCAAATGACACATCTTTTTCATGGTATCCTGAACCGACCAAACAAGACAGCCTTGCATAGTGGCAAGACCAAATGAGATAGCATTGTACAGTGGCAAGACCAAACAAGACAGCCTTGCATAGTGAAAAGACCAAATGAGATAGCCTTGAGCAGTGATAAGACCAAACGGGGCAGCTTTGTGCAACGACGTGTTGCTATGTTGGTCCACGAATCGTCCTGTGCGTCGCTGCCTCGCAGACACAAATTTCCCCAAACCAAATTGGACTTGTCAGGCATACACCTCGTTGGCTTAGCCTATAAGTACTACCCCTTCAGAACATGTTTTCCTACACCACAACTGCAACACTACATCGCTAGCATGGACAAGCATAGCATGTAGGAGGCCACCTCCTCGAAGCGAAGCCCTTTGTACCTCTAACCCCAAACTACACCTCAACGCTCCCACCGAGCATTCATTGCAAGACCCTCCCGTGGGGGAGACGCCCCCTCTGCTAGTGCAGGGATGCATGCAAATTCTTCAAGTCTAAGAAGCAGTTAAGATTATGCATGCATTACTGGGGTTGCGGTAACTACGCTTGGGACTATCTCAACTAGCGTTGGGACACGGCCTGCTATGATAGTCGGTAAGGACATGTTACAGTACATTCCTCTACCAGTTCTCTCCTATGGCATGCACTAACAGGCTCTCTCCTCTTCTCGTAGTCTCTGGATCCGCTATGCGCATACCACAAATGGATCGACCTAGATATCCACCTGCATGACCAGTGGATTCTGGACTACGAGGAGTGGGTTGCCCAGACGACATGCGAGAGGATGGATGAGCGGGGACGCAGTGAATATCGAAGCGAGCATATCCCATGGGAGATGCAAGCTTATCTAGAAGTGTGCAAATGCAGGGAGCGTGAGACTCACGAGGAGGAGTATAAGAGAAAGCGCGAACTGACAGCCAAGACCAGGGAGGCCGACGAGGACTACAACATCGACCTCGGGAGGAAGAGAAAATGGCCATTTTCCACACAATAGTTCGACCCTCTTCGTCTATATGTCCCATGTATTTCTAATTCCCTAAAGGTATGTGTGTACCATCTTTGGTTCGTTAGCCTACGTGCCATGTAACTCCTTTATCGGATCAACTGTGATGCTGTTATCATTATGCCATTTATCCGAAGTTCTCCTCCGTGTATGAATTCCCTATTGCATCGCAATATCACTTACCTTCCTACTTATGAATCATTGCTAGCTCAATCGTCCACACAAAATTCTTTAGAAATTTATCTATGCTACAATAACATTTGATGATCACAAAATGTTATTGTGAGTCTAACGAATTTCATACCATTCAGAATATACGAAAATCACAAACAGACCAACCAACATTGTATGCACTTTTATTTCAAAAAAATAACAACCTACAAACAAGATTTGCTAAATATATTACCTACAAAAATTATGATTTACTCCCCTACAATTATTTCTATCAGATTAATAAAATAAAATAATTATTATTTTAAATCGCCCCACCATTGAGCGACTAGAGCTAAGTCGCTCAACCAAATTAAGCGACTAAGCAGTAGTCGCCCCAGTTCGATGACTTGGCCACGTGTCGCTCAACAGTTGGGTGACTAGCCCATGTCGTCCAACCGTGGAGCGATATATGGTTATTATTAGAAAAATAAAAATATAGATATATTATTGTAATTCAGAATAAAAATAGATAATTTTAAAGAATTCTTACATCTTGTATGTTCCATGGAGGCGTGGACACGTACAGAGGCAAGATTTGTCAGCCTCAGGTACGCCGAATGGATCTCACTAGGGTGTCCATTGAATTTGAATTATTCATTTTATCCAGCATTTAAATTCGGTTGGTAGTGAATGTGAAAAACGTAAATGCATTCGTATTATAAAATGAATACAAATCCATATAGTATCCGATTTTTCCTGAATATGAATTCGAATGTGGTATGTGGAATACGGTGCAAACCAAATACGGATATTATCCGAATTCAAATATGGTATGCGAAATACTTGACGTATATTTTGTATTTGATCTTCAAATTGGGCATATTATGTATGCATTTCGATCATCTTGACGAGCTCATCGTCATGATGGACTCCAATTTGGTATTTTTATGTTTTTTTATTTTGGCACATCTCCAATAATGATTTTTGCATGCTCTTTTTAGCCAAATTGGATATATTTATAACCGATTTATTTGCAATATATCTAGAATTAGTTAGGATTAATGGCAAAATGGCATCAATGACCATAATTATGCGATAAACTAGAAAAATGGGTATAAATATTACTATAAAAGAAGTATTAATTTGTTAAACTTTATTGTGTAATAGGATATTTGCATCCGACCAATTATTGAGTAGGTATTCGATTCATATTCACATTCATTATAATATTCGATTTGTATTTGTATTTGAGCATATTTGAATTTATATTTATTTAAAAAATATGGAAACAAACATAGGAATATCACTAATCAATTTGTATTTTATCGGTCGACACCACTAGATCTCACAGTCTGTCCTGGCGCCTCACCTTCTCACATGGTATGGCATCTGGGAGTAGAGCATTTCCAGCTGAAAAAAGGTAGGGAGCAGCATGCATGCAGCAGCATCCTGCTTGCTGCCTTATCCCCTTTTCTCTCTAGATACCAACTTAATGCTCAGCTGGGTCACACATAACACAATCATTAAGTTTAGTGCGTGCAGATAACTGATAATTCTTACCCCACCAATTGGCCAACACATACACATGTACACCAGATGGTGATGAGGAGGAAGAAGAGAGCTTGCTTGCTGGGCCCAGTGGAATAATCAGAAAGAGTCAAGCATATGTATACATACACATATGTCAAAATGCAAGCATATGCATGTCAGATATGCATGCAAATGTACATATATGCACGTATCTTTCACTAGGCCACCTTTTATTGGTTCTAATCCAATGTCTCTACCACCCTAGCTGTTGGTGATTTGCTAGCTCTTACACTGATCATGAAATGGTGGTGCCATCTATCCACATGCACCTTTTCTTCCCACTCAGTGAGTAGCCTTCTCCTGGAAACAAGTTAACTAGAAGCACATCAGGCAATTGTGGCTACTCCTTGCAGATAGCAATCAAAAGGTGCCATTGATCTATTAAAAGTTCAGAGTTGCTGCCAAAGAGGGAAAGAATATAGCATAGTTAATTTGCAATGCAGAGCAACTTTTGGCAAAAAAAAAAAAAAAAAGAGAGAGAGAGGGGGGGGGGGGGGGGGGGGGAGGTGTACTCTCTCACAGGACAGGTAGCTCTCCGGTGCTGGGGAGTGATTCTAGTAGTGTTGTCACAACCAAGGTAGGTTGGTACTCGGGAGGGCGAGCAATGGGGATGACCACATACGAAATGCTGTGTGTGTATATATATACATACATATACATATACACATACACACATATATATGAAAATGGTTCTATACTTTTGAGAGTATATACATCCACTTCTAATGTATCCCTTTAATAATGTTGTTATACCTCTTCTTTATCTATTTGAGCATACTCTAATAACGATTATAAAATACTCCAAAGTGAGTTCTATGAAAAATTTCATCAAAGTCCACTTTTTATAACATAATTTGTATATATACTCATTTATACATGAAAAATGTGTATATAGCAAAAATAACGGGCTACTATAACTTTTTTTAACTAAGTTATATTGGAGTATTTTAGAATTAGTATTTAAATATACTGAAAGTGATAAAGAGGTACAAAATATCCGTTTAAGTGGTACATTGGAAGTGGGAGTATGTACTCCTGAGAATACGAAAAAGGCTTCCTACACACACAAACTAATCAAAGCGCAGGTGTAGAATACATGAACAAGTTAATGACATTTCTGAATGAACTTACCATCGGTTCTGAATGAAGTTATTGTCAAACGTTCATAGTGCTGAAAAGTTATTATCAGTTCTGCATGAAGTTACCATCAGTAGCAAGTGAAGTTGTTGCCAATGCTCACGATATGTAGCTAGTGGTAACTTTCTTCACAGCTGATGATAACTTTTCAAACAACCGGTGATAACTTGATGGAGCGTAAAACTGCGCATATAGATACACACACACACATACATACATACATATATGTATATGTGTGTGCGTGTGCGTGTGTGCGCGCGTACTTGTAGAATACGTGGACAAATTACTGATATTTCTGAATGAAGTTGTTGCTAAACCTTCACAGTGCTAAAAAGTTATCATCGGTTCTACACGAAGTTACTATCGGCATTGAATGAAGTTACTACCAATGCTCACAGTATATAGCCGGTGGTAACTTTCTTCACTGCCGATGATAACTTTTCGAACAACCGGTGATAATTTGCTGGAGCGCAAAACTGCGTGCAGAATACACGCGCACGTGGAATAGCACTACCGTGTATATATATACACATGTATATATATGTATGTATGTATCTATCTCTCTCTATATATATGTATATGTATAATCATTTCTAAACTCATCCGACTCGGTTTCTAGGGAGCCATATCGACCAGGGTTTAAAAAAAACCACATGTTCTCGGTAATATTGCTATACATTTCGGGATGTGTGCATGGTTTCTTTCTAACAATTGTGGGTATTGATTTCTGGCAAGTTCCTAATATGTTCTTGCTAGTTATGTACATATAAAAAATATTTTTCGATGGCCCTAAATTAACGTGGGCTTAGCCAGAAAATTGTACAATATTAATATTAATTTGGTAAAAGTTGCCGATCAAACAGCTCACAGATGCGCAAATTAAAGAGGCTATTAATACTGATGTTCCTTGTGTTAGGTTTGATGTAACCCTTGCTTTCTCTAATCGAATTGTATTCCTGGAGTTGATTTTTTTTAAAAATATATGATAAAAGTTGTTTGAGCCTTCAAGTCTCCATTTTTTATTTTTATATACAATGATGAAATAATATGTTGTGCAAGTAGCTAGTAACTTTTAGATTGGCTAGAATCGTGTGTGTGTGTGTGTATATATATATATATAGTATAAATAACAGGGGCACCTAGGTGTCTGGACACCTAGTCTCCCTACCTTTGGATTGCTTTTAGATGCGTGCTAGTGTGATTGAGACTTTCCATCCATGATTAAGACTTTCCTTCCATGATTGATTTAGCATGCCTAATATATTACATACCATACATACCATTGCTCTAGCACGTATCTAAAAGCAATCTAACGGCAGGGAGCCTAGATGTCTGGGCACCTAGGTGTCCCATTTCAGCGTCCTATATATATATATATATATATATATATATATATATATATATATATATATATATATATATATATATATATATATATATATATATATATATATATATATATATATATATATATATATATATATATATATATATATATATATATATATATATATATATATATATATATATAGGAAGGCGAAATGGGACTCCTAGGAGTCCAGGCACCTAATCTATCTACCATTGGATTGCATTGAGATGTGTTAGTTCAAGGTATGTATGTGATTAACGGGTATACCCATTAACAAGAAGTGTTTATGTTAGAATTCACTCTCTGATTGATTAGTGCAATCTGGTTCAAAGCATTCCATAAATACGTAGCATGCAAATAGGTATGTGTATCCGGAGTGGCATTCCATAAATACGTAGCATTCAAATTAGTGCAATCCAGTTCAAAGCAATCTATTAAGCATTCCTAATGAATGTGTAAATAGGTATGTGTCTAGAATAGGTATGTAGACCGTACGGCATTTGAAGTATGCTTGCTTGTGCATACAAATTGCATACTCTAAGGTATATACAAAATATCATTACGTGAAACGTATGATGAAACGTTGTGTTCGAATCAAGTATTATAGTCAAAAAAAAATTTAATTGGTGTACTTAAGGCATAAGAAAAATTTGTTAACTTTCATTTATTTTTATACAACGCACGAATTGATTCTGAGCGGCGAATTTGTACGATATGTTATCAGGTAAGGTGAGAATCTTTTGTGAATTTTTCTACTCAATCAGACAACAAATGCTTTATTAAATGGATGATGCATACGAACAGCTTTTTAAAAACGTGTAAAATCGGATATCAAATTGAAATCTTAAATTTATTGATTTAATCGGACTACAATCGTTAGAGCGGTGAATTTGTACATAATGTTAGCAGTAAAAGGCAAAAATATTATGTGAAATTCAACAAGAATTTGTGGCTCGATTGATACGAAAATTTCACATAATATTTCGTATCAATCGAGCCACAAATTCTTGTTGAATTTGTCATGGAGACGAATGGCGTAAGAAAACGGGTATGTCGCAGTGAATGATTTTAAGCGGCAAATTTACACGTCCATGTATTGGTTTGGATCAAAATATTATGAGAATATTTTTAGTTGAATCAAATATGAAATGTTATCTTTAAATGTTACGCAACTCCGAACTAGTATACAATTGTCCGTCCGTAGGTTTGCACACACAAATCACTCGAAAACTACATTTGTATATACTCAATATGGACAGATAAATCTAAAGTGATATATTGTATCAAGTGCAAGAATTTCATTAAGTTCAAACATAATTAGTAATGAAAACAAATTGTCGTTGAATGGTTGATGAGGACGAAATGGGTATACAAAACGCCGTTATTGGGTATACGAATGGGTATACATACTCGAAATACGGAAAGAACATAAGAGCACCATATGGGTGACCAGTTCCCAAATTCAAATATTTACACGGCCATTATCAATGAACCTTAAACCATGCCACAACAATAAAAAATAAACATAAGACTAAAGCCTAATCATTATGTAGCACCCTAGATTTGGTTCTAGAAAATGTAAAGCGTACAGGATTTAGTCAAATGCATGGACCCTGGAGCTGTAACACCATAATAGCAAAAGGCAAAAGGAGGTCCATGCTAGTTAGCAAAAGGAGGTCTATATAAGGGCCTAACAGCTCAGGCCCTTCATGGTCATCCAAATCATCCACGAGCTTGAAAGTGTCAAATGAGTATCAGAGAAAATTCATTAGAAACCAAATAAGCATACTTGTGATTGTCATTCATCGCCAATCTTTTCTTTCACAGTCTGAAGGGCAATCAAATTACACGAAATCTACACCCCCAATCTTCCATACACAAAAATAATGCCTGTGATCCTTAAATGAACACATTCTACAAAGCATCTTCTGGAAATACTCTCATCATCTGAGTAGACAACAGGTAACATTCCAATTATACAAATAGATAGTGTCTTTACTGGTTTCATGGTAAAGCATCACAAGAACTCAGTAACTACTTACAGGTATAGTTGTTCGTATAACCTTGTTGCTTAATTTTCAAATTCAGGATTTGGATCAGTTTCAGTTTTACAGGCTTCATGTATAGACAATAGCGAAAAGAAACACCTGATGCTAACCACACAAACACCAAAAAATAAATTAAAAAAAAAGTCAGTGGAGACCCTGGTATCTCAGCTGAATGATAGAACTGCAAAATTGTAAGTGCTCAGTGCTCACTTTTCGCGGTTGCAGAAGCAAGCCTTCTCTCATAGAATTAAGAAACGCAAGACTAATGTTGCAGTCCTTGCGGTAATTTTCTCTAACCTAAGTGTTCTATCAAGTTCAGAGTTCAGACCCTTCAAGAGTGTATCATTCCTTAGCATTTACATTAATACCTTACTTCTAGAGCATGTGGGTTTTTACAAGTCTACTGACAGTAGAGAAACATTGATGCATTTGCATGTTGGGTTTTCACAAAACAGACCAAGAAACGTGCTCTGCCAACTTATCATAGGGTTTATTTATTCATTCCCTCTTGTTTAGGTTCTTTAGGGGTTTTAAGTTGGTAGCTACCACCTGGAAAGAAACACGAGACAACTCGTCCCCTACAAGAATTTCCCTTTGTAATCTACATGTTATACTACACAATTACACTACTATGTGTATGCAAGCAGGGGGATAGCACTAAATTTTGCAATTCCGAGCAAGATATCGGTGGAGAAACTCACGATGATCCGACCCTCAATCCGGAGATCCTTCTGCTCGAACAGCCAGATCTGGATGCGCGCTTTCTGCACGAAATCAGAACCTAACAAGAACCGAATTAGTTCAAGCCAACCATCAAGAACCCGCAACGAAGCACAGCCAAGAACCCTAAACGTTAGGCGGAAATAAAACACGAAATTTCCCCGTCCACTTACGCTCTGGAGGAACCGGAAGATGAGATTCTGCCGTCGCGCACCAAGGATTCACAATCCACCGCAGCAGCCAAAAAAATAATAATTAGGAGAAGAATACCAAAAGCGGAGAATAAGACAAGAGCAGAGGAGGGGAAAGAGAGGAGCGTACGATGGGCAGGGTCATGATACGCTGGACCTTGGTAGACGCCATGGCTGCAGCAGCGGAAGCTTCCCCCTGCTCCTCCTGGAAGTATCTAGAAGCTTCTGGATTGGAAGCGCGTGGGGCGAGCGGAGCGGACAGGCCAAACCCTATGCTGTGAGGAGACGCGCCGCCACCCTCCACCAGCTCGGGCTCCACCTTGCAGACTCCAAAGCCCCCCTCCACCAGGGGCACCTTGGGCTGAATGACATCAAGAAACCCCATCTCGCTGCCGTAGTGGCCGGCGCCGGCATTGGGGCTGAACGCCGCGTTCCCGTAGACTTCACTGAGGCAGTCGAACCCAGGCGCCGCCGGCTGCTCGTAGGTGGCCGTGAATGTAGGGAGTACACTGACAGTGGTTTGGTGGCGTTCTTGGAAGCAATCCATGGCGGTGCAGGCCGGGGAGAAGATGGCGGCACAAGAAATCCACACTCGATTTGGGGGGAGAGGCGAGATCAGGGGAAATGATCGATTTGGGGGGAGAGGCGAGATCAGGGGAAATGCGCGATACCGAGATTCCGATTTGGCCAAACAACGGGTCTATCGCCTCCCAAACCCGTTAATCCTCTTTTCCAGGCTATCTGTGCGTGCGCGTGATCGGACGGCTCCGGAATAAGGAGTCTGGACACCTAGGAGTCCTCAATACTTATATATATATATATATATATATATATATATATATATATATATATATATATATATATATATATATATATATATATATATATATATATATATATATATATATGCATAGCTTGGTAGATAACAGGATCTTTCACTCTTGTGAGCTAAATTGTCCCACCCCCTCACGAGGAAATTAAATGCAAACTAGTGGTTAGTGATCGCTGGTTCTCGGCACTTTTTCTCTTTTGATGAGAGGGCCGGGTGATAAGGTTTAGTGATGGATTCATGATAGGGATGGCAATTGGGTGCGACAGGCACAGGTAATACTTGTCTATACCTATGTCCACGACCTTGATTTATATCCATGGGTATGTCCACGAAGGATGATGGGCGAAGAACCTTGTCTATACCCGTCGCTCGTGAGTACCTGTCGTCCGTGGGCTTGCCCATTTATCCACGAACTGAGTCACCATATGAGAATTGAACTGATAATAGATACGTATAATAAGCAGCAGCTATTGCTAGGAAATATAAAAGCATCACATTCACATATACATATACATATAAGCATCACATTCACATCAAATATATATGTTTTTAATAAAGTAATTTTCATAACAGTGCATCAGATTCACACATCACCAGTGTATCATCACACATTCAACAACTACAATGAGAATACAAATTGACAAAGTTCCTCACATCAACAAATTGTAACTACTCTAATGAGTTTGTTCACATATGAAAACATGAGTATACAGGGATAGACATGTGACTATGTATGCAGCAATAGAATAAAAAACATTAAGGAAAGATGAATATGGAGCATACCTAAGGCGTCAGCTTTCAAGAAGTAGCAATGAAAAGTTGATTTAAAGAAAGAGAATCCAACGAGTAGGTGACCGGGTGAGGGCTGAGGGGCGGCAGCCAAGTGGGGGGCAAGGGGCGGCGGCTGGGTAGGGGGCGAGCAGGCAGTCGGTTGGTGGTGAGTGGGCGGCTGGGTGGGGGGCCGAGGGACGGTGAGGGGCGTCGATTGGGTGGGGGCGAGCAGGTGGGTGGTTGGGGGCGAGCAGGTGGCTGGGTGGGGGCCAAGGGGAGGTGAGGGGTGATTGGTGGGTGGGGACGAGGGGCGGCGGTCGGGTAGGGCACGAGGGGCGACAGCTGGGTGGGGGCAAGAAAGCGGCCGGGTGGAGGGCCGAGGGGTGGCAGTCGGGTAGGGGGGGTGAGCAGGCAGCCGGGTGGTGGGAGGGCGAAGGATGATTTTGGATTTGGACTCTGGAGGGGCGAGGGGCAGCGGCTGGGTGGGAGGAGGTTGGGCCGGCGTTAAGGATGAGTCCGGGCGAGAGGAGGGGGTCGGTGCAGCGATTGGCGTTGAGGACGAGGCCGAGCGGGAGGGGGTTGGGCTCGGGCTGGCATTGAGGAGGAGGCTAGGCGGGAGGCTGTGAGGACTGGTGGCGACCAGGAGGAGGACGAGGGCGACGATCTGTCGTAAGGAGGACAGGGTCATAGGGGCAGATCTGGATGCAGACTCTAGAGGTGAGGAGGATGTGAGAGACAACAGTGGGCGTGAGGAGGAGCTGTGGCCAGGCTGGGTAGGCTAGGCGGGGGGAGGGGGCGAGCAATAGCTGACCAGGAGAAGGAAGTGGGAGGCAGCCGGAGGAGGGGAGGACTGAGGAGGATGAGGGCGGTGGATGTAAAGATTTGGGGGAGGGCTTCGGCGCTTCGAGTGTTGGTGGTGGCTCAGGAGTTGGGTTTGTGTCTTGGGGAGGAAGACTAGGGTTTTACATTTCCAGTGCTACTATTGAGTGTTAGCTGCCCACATGTCAGTGTATATCGCAGGTAAACGGGCGAGACGAGTACGGGTGGAGCTAACCCATGCCCGTGCTCGTTTACCTGATGGGCAGAGAATTTCCCATATTTTCATGTCCGTGGGTAAAGAAAATATCTCATATCCGGCTCTATTAGGGTATTTACCCACGGACACACAGGTAAACGGGCACAATTGCCATCCCTACTCATGAAGAGTAGTACTAACAGGTGGCAACCACAGAGAGGTCAGGTTCCATACTTCCCGAGTACTGATCAGAGGAAAAGCTAGGGGTTTAAGATGTAACTAATTACTACTGTGTAGTGCTTTGTTTGTACGGAATATTTAGTGGTGTCTAAACTCTAAAGGAGTAATGAAATTATTATCTGGGGAGCTAAATATTGTAAGGGTGGAAACGGGGTATAGATAATATCCTCCTAACCCAGTGTTATATTCGAGAACATGGGTTGTCATTCTTTAAAGAATGCTCTAAATTCATATTTCTGGTCTATATTTTTGTAGTATATGGGAGTAATTAATTAATACGCGCTCTTTCGTATCATTTGGGTATTCTGTAGATATTCGATAAGTCAACAATAGGGCTGGAAACGAGCCGAGCCGAGCCGGCTCGAGCCAGGCTCGGCCGAGCTCGGTCAAAGATGCGGCTCGGCTCGGCTCGTTTTGGAAACGAGCTACGCGGGAGGCTTAGCTCGGCTCGACTGGCGGCTCGAGCCAGCTCGCGAGCCCGACCGAGCTAAAAAGCAGATACAGTCTGTATGTCAATTATCAGTATAGCATAACAGAGAGCACATAACAGAGAGCAGCACAACAGAGATAAATAGCATAGCATACAGTCTGTATGTCAATTATCAGTATAGCATTTCAGATTTATGATGTATATCAGATTTAATAGTGCATTTCAGATGTAATACTAATAGCATATCAGATTTAACAGCATAACACATAAGCCAATACTTTTGTAGCATAACACATAAGCCAATACACATAACACATAAGAGCAGATACACATAACATAAGCCAAAATGGCTTGAACGAGCCAAAATGGCTTGAACGAGCCAGTTCAAGCCAAAATGGTTTGAACGAGCCAAAATGGCTTGAAGTGGGGGTCATGGCGGCGGACGGGCGGAGGGAGAGGGAGAGGGAGGGGAGGTGGGGGAGGAGGCGGAGACCGAGCTGGTGGAGGTGAGCGGGGAGGCCGCGGCGCTGGAGGTGGGGGTCATGGCGACGGAGGGAGAGGGAGAGGGAGAGGGAGAGGGAGAGGGAGGGGAGGTGGGGGAGGAGGCGGAGGCCGAGCTGGTGGAGGTGAGCGGGGAGGCGCGGCGCTGGAGGTGGGGGTCATGGCGGCGGCGGAGGGGGATGGGGAGAGGGAATTGGAGATGGGAGGGGAGGTGAGATTCCTGGCGAAGCAGTGGGGATTCATGACGGTGGAGGTGGGGGAGGAGGCGAAGGGCGAAGGCAGTGGGGAATCTGGGGATTGGGGGGAGGCAGGCAGGACCGCAGGAGTGGGGAGACGGACGGGAGGCGCGAGCCAAATGGCTCGTGAGCTGGCTCGCGAGCGGCTCGAGCTCGGCTCGTTTTTTTCACGAGCCAGAAAGGAGGCTTGGCTCGGCTCGAAATTTAACGAGCTCGAGCCGAGCCGGCTCGGCTCGTAATGAGCTCAAGCCGAGCCACGAGCCTCAAGCTATTTTTCCACCCCTAGTCAACAATACGGGTATCTGATATCATGACAATTTGTTTAAATTCCCCAAATACATGAAATTATTATAGTTATAAATTCAACTTAATACAAATATGACAGTTGAATGTGTTGTCTCCGTTCAGCAATAACAACAATGTAGAAGTTGAAACCATATATAATGGATGCATTCTGAATTAGGAATTCCACACAGAAAAACATATATTTTTGTTGTTAACGATATCCACACCAAGCAAATTTGATCTGTATCCATTCCATATTTGTATCTGAAACATTAAATTTGTACTCAGGGCATTTGCATATCTCTATATACGAGAAAAGAGGTTGGTTTATACAGAGATCGGTCATATCCGCCAGTATTCTACCCCCATCTATTTTAAGGCAGATTGAAAATCAAGGGGGTGTTTGGCAGGGCTCCAGCTCCCGGATTCACTTTTGGTGGAGCCGGAGCCATGCCAAACGGATGAAGATTCACAAAAATCTGGAGCCGAGCAGGGTGAATCCACTCCAAAAATAGCACTATGGTGGTGGAGCGGGATCCAGGCCACTCCACAGCTCTAGATCCATCTAAAGTCACAAAAATTACCCGCAAATGCCATTGGGGGTATACCCCACTCCTCCCACCGGCCCCCAATCCTCCCATTCCCGCACGCGACTCCCAGCTCACCTCTCCTCTCGCGCGACCGGGGAAAGGAAACCCTAGGCGGCGGCGGCGGCCGGGGAACCCTAGGCGGCGGCCAGATACCCGGCGGCGGCGGCGGGGACGGACCTAGGCGACTCCTCCCATTCCCGCACGCGACTCCCAGCTCACCTCTCCTCTCGCGCGACCAGGGAAAGGGAAACCCTAGGCTGCGGCGGCGGCCGGGGAACCCTAGGCGGCGGCGGCCAAATACCCGGCGACGGATCTACCCGTGAGTCCATCCCTCTCTCCATTTTCTTCCACTCCCTCTCTCCATTTTCTTCCATTCCCTACTGTCTCCGCCCGCCTCCTTCCCCTCTCCCCTTCCCGTCTCCCGGCGCCGCCCTCATCCGCCGCTCAGCACCGCCGCCGCCGCCTCCTTCCCCTCTCCCCTTCCCGTCTCCCGGCGCCGCCCTCCCCCGCCCTCAGGACTGCCGCCGCCCGCCTCCTTCCCCTCTCCCCTTCCTGTCTCCCGGCGCCGCCCTTCTCCGCCCCTCAGCACCGCCGCCTCCCACCAGATCTCCGCCGCCGCCGCCTCTTCAGTACAGGTGATCCTTCTTTACTCTTTACTGCACTTCTCAACTCCTTTTGATGTAAAACATTAACCCTAGTTGATCAGTACAGGTGATTCTTGTTCTTTTTATCAATCTAATGATCTGACATGAGGATTAGCAGAGCCAGTGACATGAAGCACTTGATCCTACTCTAAACAAATGGAATGTTTTGTATTTTGCTTGTACAGAGGTTCATGGCAGTGAAGTAATGGAATGTTTTGTATTTTGCATCCATACATACAGACAGAGGTTCATGGCAGTGAAGTAATGGAATGTTTTGTATTTCGCACCCATACATGGCATCCATACATACAGACAGAGGTTCATGGCAGTGAAGTAATGGAATGTTTTGTATTTTAGCAACCATGTTTGGCCTGGCATAAATTTGAATGGCAGTGAAAAATGAGAATCTGCTGTGAGCTACTTGGCAAGTTGTTTGGCAATTGGATTGCTTCAAGTTTAGCACGCTCTCAATTGATTTGGACATGCCCATCTAGTTTTTGCACATGATTCACCTATCAAATTTGGGAACCAATTCTCCCATGCTCATTTCTCTTACGAAGATGGCTGCTCTCAATGATTTGCTGCTTTCTGTTGAGAAGAAAATGATAATAACAAATGATTGTGCTAGCTGCTTTCTGTTGAGGACTTGTTGGACTTGTTCCCTATGTTTAATATACAAGATCGTAGTGCCTATGTTCTTTATTTTTGGGGTATGTGTGGGGGTGGGGGATGCCTAACACTGTCGATGCTGGTCCCAAGCCCGGATAAAAGTGGAGGGGGCATGAATTCAATGTTTTAAGTTGTGGTAATTCCAATGTCACGGTAATTCCTTTGTTTCCATTCACTTGAGTATGTCATCCAATGTCACAGTAATTCCTTTGTTTCCATTGACTTGAGTATGCCTTGTGAAAAATAATATTAGTCACAAACTCAATATCAGTTTCGTTCATACAGAAAAATAGTCAAAGGTTTAGATAACTTTGTATTTGGCTCGCACCATTCTTGGCACACCTTTCACTGGACCACAGGAATATTGCTCACCTTGCAAAAGTAAAGATAATGACGAAATCTGGAAAATGGGAAAACTTAGAAATTCCACAGAGGCTAAGTTTGTTGCTCGCAAGTTTGCTATAATCTGCGGTGTTAGATCAATAGTTAATTGTAAATCAATCTTAGCAAGGATGGCCATGTTAACAAAAATCCAAGCAATCTACTGTTCTGGAATTGGTGATGGTTTGCATATGTTCTGGAAACTGCGAGTGTTTAGAAATTAAAAGGTATTTTCGTGTATTTATCATATCATAAAAAGTATCATTATTTATCTATTTTAATCATATTCATTTTCTTTTAATCATGTATCCGAAATAAACAAAAAACAAGCAAAAAGATAATTGTGTGAAAACTAGGGGTAACATGGTCTATTTTCATCAAATCCCCCCTTTTATGAATCTGGAGCTAACCTACTAGCCAAACGTTTTTCAGTGGCAGCTCCAGATTCTCAGAGAAGTGGATTCTCAGAGAATCCAGAGCAGAAGCTGAAAAATGAGAATCTGGAGCTCTACCAAACAAGCCCCAAATAAGAGGCAATGCAAATTAAACCCTACTCACCAAAGACTGTCCATGCATGGTCAAGCTCAAGATGCTACGTGAATATTTTATACATAGCACACAAATTTGCAATCGTGCATGCAAAAGGTGTCAACAGCTACATTCCTGTAAAATCTACTATTCCTCCAAGCTTCTATATATATATATTTCATTCTCTTTGGCTCCTTTTTATATATATAAGTTAGGTCCAAATCCAATAACCTATCATAACCTTTTTGGCAATTGGAAGGTACGCAAAACAGATCGGTGTAACTGTTCATGGGTCTACACATGAGATGCAGCCTACAGCTAGCAACCGACAAGTACCTCACGGCCACCAAGTGGCGCCTGCTTCCACTTTGTGCATGTACCCTATATGCTATACTGATCTTTCTTTTTTGCTAATCAGGAGCTTAATTCTCATTCATCAGGAGTACGATACTGATCACTTATTAATGCTAGCCACATATGGAATTAAACAAGTCTGGTTGATGATTCGCCTAATTTTGTGAATTAATTAACCAGCTGGCTAGCTAGCTATAGATTTCACAAGCTAGGTATATGCATGCACACATGGCTACTAGCAAAGATACAATATTAGCCATACAAAATTAATCTTCCATGCACGTATTACGATCACACTCGATGGCTTCAGAGAACTGGAAATGCTATGACTGACTACTAATACTATGCGAGTGATGCATGGCTAGGATTTAGGGTCTACATTGGAAGGCTTGCATTGGACAACTTGTCAGCATCAAGCACGGGGTAGATACCAGAACTAGCTACTTCTTTTACTGAATTTTGACAAAAAAAAGATACCGGCCGGCCGATCCTTTCTGCTGCATGAGGAACAGAAAGGTTGGAACAGCCCGCCCATAAATTTGCGTAGGGGTTTATACAGGAAAATCAACAAAAATGGAGGACCAGGTGTAAGGAGAGGAAAAGAAGAGGCCTATGCAAAGAGTGGGGAGATGCAACTAGAGGAGGAGATGCAAAGGGAGGCTGCTTTTTTCTCATGAATGCATGGTGGGGGAGCTCCCTCCAAAAGAAGGGATGGCAGGTAGGCAGAAGAGGACGACCATGCACCCTGGAGCATCATTAACTAAAACATGCATGCATACACACATGCATGTGTGTGGCTAGGTGTAGAACCGCAATGGCAACAAAGGATGAATAGCACCTTACAAAATGTTTCCCTAATTATTCTCAAACTCCACACTCTAGTAGCTATAGAGCTATAGATATTAGAATTGAAAGCCAAGAACAAAGCAAAAAAACTCAAAAACCAGAGGACAAGGTTATGCACTAGAGCGGTATGACCGGTGGCTACACGGCAATCTGACGGTGGTGCTCTGGCAGTCTGACCGGTGGTAAGATTGCGGTCTAACCGGCGAGCGGTATGATTGGGCCAAGGAGCGGTATAACCGCTCCCTTGTTTCCAGAATAGAAAATTAGCTTGAATCCAAACCACTTTGGCGCAACTCCAAAAATCCATAGCTAAATGGGATAAAACTTTGTACACACCTTACTTAGGGACTCAAGAACTTATTCCAACCAAGGATCACTTCAACCATTATCAAAGTTTGTACATTTCTTAAGAATAAGAAAAGTTGAATCAAAATCGGGCAATAACCGAAAACTTAGGATATGACTTGCTCATGGTTACAGGATGGCTAAGATAGCTTTAAATGTATTCCCATATGTTGAAACTACCAAAATATTCCAAAGATTCAAAGCAAAAAACCCTTGAGATCAAGAAAATTCAAGGTTAGGCCAAAACCGAGCAACATTGAAATCCGTGAAGACCTATATATTGTCTAGATGGATAGAATTTGATCTCCATGAGACATTTTTATCATTTACATGTCTAGTCTGACTACCAACCAGGGTTTGGCCAGACTAGTCACAACCAGTGCAAAAATACCTGTTATGAAAATATGCAACCGGCAACAAAACACCAGCCATACCGACCAGCCGTCTGACTATCATAGTCATACCGGCGATTTGACCAATAGCAAGCCAACGGTCAGACTGGTGGTTAGCCAGTGGTCAAACCGATTTATTTGGCAATAAACCTAACAAAATGTAAACTTTGTAAATTTCAAATTCCAACTTCATAAACTTGACAATGATTCATCACAACATTATCCTAGACATTCTTATATGGTCCCTCACGAGGCATTCAATCTCATGGTGTGCATGAAAAGATATCAACGCTTCTCTTTGGAAGCTAAGTCGTTTTCCTAGATGTAGCCACTGGATAAGGAGGTACTTATCTAGAGATCATGCGCCAAGCTTTTAACTTATGATTTATGACTTCCTTTAAACAAATAAACGGGACGGCTTCTCCACCATTGTTTCACAGCAGCTTATCAGGACGATCTTTTTAAAACAGCTTATCGACATTCGGTTTGTTCACATAAGCACTCGCACTAGGACAAAAAACTATAAGCCATAGCCATAAGCTCCATCTGAAAAGAACCCACCCAAACTAGCTTATCACACTGTTAGTTAAGGCATAAATTATAGATAGCTTTTGAACTATATCAAGGGAAAAAAAAAGTCGAACCATGCAAGTGCGTATTGGGACGGAAAGTGATGTACCTATGGCCAAATCCGACTTCTAAAGATTCTAGGTACATACTCTCAAATGATCGGTAGGTGCAATCAATTGGGTATGTATCAGTATTCTTGATAAAAATCATTATGGGTTTCAAAACTAAAATTATTTATTTTCATCAGATAAAACATTTTGAACCAGAAAACTAGAAAAAAAACGAAGTCTTAATCTAATGAAATCTTAAACAGTAGGTCATGAGATGAGGAAAACTGTGAAAAGAAGTGGCTATAATCGCATGAGTATTTCAACGACCATAGGTTAGTTAAGAATATTCTTATTCTGTTGGACTGATATGAAGTGTGACATTAGTTAGTATTTCGAAGAATTAATGCAGCGTATGAGGTAGAAATAACTAGCATTAAAAAAAACAAGGTCGAAATTAAATATCAACCACCAGTTTAAATTTGGATGGTGTATGTAACGCCCCGTTTCCAGGGGCGCCAAGACCCGGTATTCCGCAACTACCCAAACTTGGCCAGTTACGGAGCGTCAAGCAAAAAAATATCATCACAGAACATGCTTACAATAAAAATACCAACTTAGATTATAATATATGCTTTAACAACCAAGTTTTACTGCAGCGGGCGTGCAAGCCCGAAATATATTACAATACACAAAACACCAGGAAGCTCGAGCGCAACTGAGACCTAAAACCACGAATCCTCGTTGAAGAACGGTTCCTCAGGAGCATCCTCGACTGGCTGACCTTCACTGGCTTCTTGAAATTCTGAAGGGTTTAGCAAGCCTTGAGCTATCCAGCGCAGCAAATTACAAGGGAAAACCTTAACTTAGCTAAATTGCACGGATCAATAAGGAATGGGAGTATACTTGTTTTATTAGTTGAAGTGGATGCACTTTTATTTGTAAACCTCTTTGAAAACCAAAAACCAAAGTCTACTCCTTAAGATTAAGGGGGTTTCTTCAAAGTTGATTATTCAACTAATCAATTTAAATCACTTATGGAAACTATTTATGCTTTGCTGCTGGAATCACCCAATAGACACAGCTCCATTAACCAGGAGCACGGCGTATTCGAATACCTTTTTGTTGACTCTGCAGAGTTGCCCAACTTTACCCACAATTATTCTTAACCCTCATTACTGAATTAAGGAACCGGGTCGTTTCACTGCTCAATCCTTGGTATACACTCTACCCGATAGGTTAGGGGCTCACACAACTTCGGGTATCCGCTGGTCAGCACGGAACACCAAGCCCGAATTGTGGAGACCTATCGTTGTCTAGTTTGGATCTGCCGATTCACACCAACTACCAATGTAGGGTTTCACTCGAGTTGAGCAGCTACTAAACTAGGGTTGACAAGTCAACACCTGTGGTTAAGCGACCAATATGTCATTTGCTCAGTGCAAGGGTCTAGTCCTTACATTTTTATGAGGCAACCAACTTCCAACTCAGGGTAAAGTGGTGGGCGAAGATCGTCTCACGGTGTCCCACAGCTCCTTTACCCTAGACCCCGACTTTTTGAATCTATTGGTCTGCGACCACAACCTTAGTAGTGTAAAAATTGCATGAAAAGAAAAATATACTACAAGTATTGTACCATATTTAAAGCAATTCTAGGGTTGACAAAGGTAGGGCTACAATTCAATAAGGCATTTGTCAGTGGTAGGTATTATCTAAATATCAGGTCATTCTAAATATTTTATTTTAAGCAATTAACCTTTCACAATTAACAATAATGCAAATACCATAATTACATAATTTAAATGGCATGGGATTCAAAATGGTCAAGGATTTGCAACTTGCCTTGATACTCGACTAGCTTGGTAACCTTGTAAACCGCGCTTCCTTGATCTTGCCCTTGAACTGTCGCCTCTGAAACTCCGAAGCTAACGCAAACACACAAAAATAACATAAGTCTGGCTTGAGCCTAATCAAGCGAGGAAAAATAAATCTATTAAAAGGAGTAAAATGCATTAAAATTCAAATGAGGATTTTTGAATTTTTCTGGGAAGAATTTGGCGGATTAGAGGTCAACAATAGGTCCAGGGCATCAAAATGAGCA
Source organism: Dendrocalamus latiflorus (assembly GCA_017311315.1). Taxonomy (NCBI): domain Eukaryota; kingdom Viridiplantae; phylum Streptophyta; class Magnoliopsida; order Poales; family Poaceae; genus Dendrocalamus; species Dendrocalamus latiflorus. The sequence goes on along the minus strand of CM029647.1, from coordinate 31,108,354 downwards.
AGATGGTGTAATTTGGGAATTTTTAGGATTTTCTAGAATTTTCTGGGATTTTATTTAATTTTCTGGATTTTTGGAAATTAGAAAATCCTTATGAACAGTGTCGGGCCAGTCTTTTGCTACAGTGCAGCCCGAACACAAATTCGGTCTGTGCAGTCGAGCGGGCCGTGCGGCCGAAGGCCTAGCGCGCGCGCCTCCCCGCACTGGATGGCCAACGCGTGGCTAGTGCGGGGCGGCACCGATGAAGTGCGAGCAAGCGTTCCAGATCTGATGTGTTAAGTGGGATCGGACAGCCGAGGAAAGAGACCAACCGGCGGCCGAGGTTAGAAGGCAACGAAAATGTGGACGGCTGAGATGCGTCCACGTAGTCGTTGTCTACCTCCCGCTCGTCATTCTCGCTGAAAGGCTGAGAATGATGGCACGAGCAGAATGGCGCCGGCGGCGCTTTCCGGTGGAAACCGAGGGTGGCACAAGGTACCTTGGGAGGTGAGGGATCCATTTCAGGGCTTTGGGAGGGATAGGGAGGTCTGATGGCGGCGAATGGCCGGAGAGAAGAGGGCGGCGATTTTCTGGCACCAAAGGCCATCGGCGACGCTCCAAGCAATTTGGCAGCGTTTGAGGCATCTCTGGGGTGAGGGGAACTCAATGGTGGTGGTGGTTTGAGCTAGGAAGCTCTCTGGCGGGCTGGTCATGGTGGCCCCCTTTCGGTCGACGGCGAGCTTCACCGCCAGGGCAGGATAGAGACGCTCTCGACCAACAGGGTCCACCATCGTGTTCAGGAAGCAAAGGGGAGCAAGTCAGCGAATGCAATCGGAGTTTAGAAGAGAAACGAAAGAATGAAGCTCGGGAGATCACCGGAGTTGAAGAAGGTGATTGGCGGCGATGTAGCGGCTTAGAGCTCAATTGGCTGCTTGGGGAGCATCTAGGGAGTGTGGGGAAACTTCTGGCGGAGGTGGTTCGGCTTAAGAAGGCGCGGAGGGAGCTGGCGACAAGGGAGCAGGTCGGGGCTGCCCGAGGGTAGTAATGGCGCAAGATGGGTGGTGCTACGGCTCTGCAGGCGCCATGGGGAAGCTGCAGGGGTGGGCGGGGAGTCGAGTCCGAGCGATGGGGCGTGACAAGGTGCTGCGACGAGTTAATGCGCGGGACGGGAGTGCGGGAGCAGGTGAGTGGCAGAGATGGGCAGCATCACATCGTGTGGAGGAAGGAGAAGCAGGGGCTGACGGGGTGGGCCACAGGTGGCAGAAGGGGAGACTGGAGTTGGGTGTAGTTGGAGGGGCTGCGCGCGTAGCGTGGGCGCAAACAGAGGGAGAAGGTGGAAAGGGAGAGGGCGCCAAGGAGAAGAGAAAGCGCAAAGCCGAAAAGGGAAGCGGTTTTCACCGGGAATTTCCGAATTGGGAAAGGATTCAAAATTCACTCAAAATTTGAGGAAAAACCATAAAAATGTTTGAAATTTTCTAGGGCATTTCAGTGTAAATCGAAGTGGATTCCCGTATCACTAGAAAGTGGCAGGACGTAAGTGTAAGTGGAATTATTCTTGGGGAGTTTTCGAAAGTGTTGGTGGCTCTTGGTGTTTGATATGAGCCATCTAGATTCAATCCAATGGCTAATTAAGAGTCCTAAAAAAATCCAATGGCTAAGATTATTATTTTTCATTCCTTGTTTTAAGGCTATTTCTCATTTGATAAATTCCCATGAAGAATTAGTATTTTATCTAGTAAAATATACTTATCTCGTCCCTGAATTTTGTCATAAAATTAGATATTATATAATTATGGGACTGTAGTATATATGTTCGATGGAGAAATATATTTTTCTTACAAATAATCTTAAGAAATTAGGAAGTGCTTGGGTACTCCACCTAAATAAATTTGATGGACTTTTAAGCAAATAAATAGTGGATATTCAAGAAAAGCAACTCTATATGTATACGGATGTCCATATACTATCTTATCCTTCCAAAGTGTCTTAAGATTCGTGCAAAAGAAAAGAAGATGCGATAATGGCTTGAATTTTGAAAGTTTGTATGAATCTCGAGACACATTTGATGATGGTGGTAGTATATGGACATCCATATACAACTGGAAAAGCCATAGTCCCATACATTTCCATAGTTTTCGTGTTATTTTTTTTCTTATTTGAAACAGGAAGTTATAGGTTCCAATTTTCGTGTTATATTTTTTTCTTATTTGGAACAGGAAGTTATAGGTTCCATGTGTGTAGGGCTCTCATATTGAGCAACCTGGAGTAGTGTCAAAGGATTCGGCCTTTTAATTATTTTTCTTGTTGAAACTCAATGCTTTTGTACGTTAGCCTTTTCTCCACAATGGATACACAACTTATAATTAAGGACCTTTACTTAATTTCCTTCCTTTTTTGAGAACCACAATGGAGGACCTTATAATCAAATATTTTATCTGCTAATGATCTACACAGTGCATGTGAAAATTGAAAAAGGTAGACATGGAGGTCAACCCGTGATCCTTGCTTTCTCTCTCCTCACACGCAGGGCATAGTAGGTCGTCTCTCTCGTGCTTGCTAGCTATGTGCATTATTGTGATCACTAGTGGGCATGGAGGGCCCCATTGCAGATGCTGTGTTGAAGCTCCCAGAACATTCCCCTTGAGAACGAAACCCTGAACTCTAACCCCCTTATCATCATCATCAGAGATCTCTCACCTCTGCTCACTTTCCTTGGTTTCCACGTCTCAGGAGCAGCTCTGCTCGCCTGAGTCTCTGACCATCCAACACACTAGCTAGTACAAGCTGATGAGCACTTTCTTGTGCCTTATGACTCGCACATTGGAATATTATATGCGCAGATATACATTATTGTACCATTAGCTGCCCCCACAACGAGAGAAGAAAGATCTAGGCGTGTAGCCACCAAATGAGGTCCCTTTCGATCCATCGCCTTGATCAGTTTGATCGTGTATGTGCACATCTTCCCGCCTATAAAAGGGGAGATTGCAAGGTCGTCGAGCAAGCAAACCCAGTAGTATTCTTCCTTCCAGCAGCATATACCTGCAAGGATCTTGCTGCCTAGCTAGCTAGCTAATTTGCCTTTGATCGAGTGTTCAACTACTGGGCTTGTACAACGTTGTTCGTCCACAAACTAGCATAAATGGTTCGTCAAAGATGTTTGTACATACATATGCATGTTGTTCATATGTAGCTTAAGAATTAGTGCCATAACTAATAGTGATAGTAATACCTAGATTTGCATGCAGTGCTAATAGTACATGGGTTGTTTACGTATAGGATGGGAAGATGGAGAGGCCGTGGAGCGGCGGGAACCTGCAGGTGCAGGACGCGCTGGACTACCGGGGTTGCCCGGCGAACAAGGCGAGCACGGGCGGGTGGGTGGCGGCGGCGCTCGTGCTCGGGATCGAGCTGTGCGAGCGGCTGTCGACGATGGGCATCGCGGTGAACCTGGTGACGTACCTGACGGGCACCATGCACCTGCCCAGCGCCGAGTCCGCCAACATCGTCACCGACTTCATGGGCACCTCCTTCCTCCTCTGCCTCCTCGGCGGCTTCCTCGCCGACTCCTTCCTCGGCCGCTACCTCACCATCGCCATCTTCGCCCTCGTCCAAGCTCTTGTACGCTCTCATGCACCTCTCATGGTTTCACGTCACATTTGCATATATATATGCGCGCGCGTTCTCCTAACCATCGTTCGTTCGTACGTGCAGGGCACGGGGCTCCTTGCGGTGTCGACGAGGCTGCGCCAGCTGCGGCCGCCGCCGTGCGGGGGTGCAGCGCCGTGCGAGGAGGCCACGGGGCTGCAGATGGGCGTGCTGTACGTGTGCCTCTACCTCATTGCGCTCGGCACCGGGGGCCTCAAGTCCAGCGTCTCGGGCTTCGGCACCGACCAGTTCGACGAGCGCGACGACCGCGAGCGCACCGCCATGGGCTTCTTCTTCAACCGCTTCTTCCTCTTCATCAGCTTCGGCACGCTCCTCGCCGTCACCGTCCTCGTCTACGTCCAGGACCACGTCGGCCGGAGCTGGGCCTACGGCATCTGCACCGGCGCCATGCTTGTCGCCATCGCCGTCTTCCTCTCGGGCACCAGGAGGTACCGCTACAAGCGGGGCTCCGGGAGCCCCATCGTGCACATCCTCCAGGTGCTCGTCGCCGCCGCCCGGAAGCGGGACCTCAAGAAGCCGCTGAGTGCCGCCGCGCTCTACGAGGACCGCCCCGACCACGGCCGCATCACCCACACCGCCCAGTTCCCGTGCCTGGACAGGGCGGCAGTGATGGCCGGCGACGACGACAACGAGATGGGGCCCGACGGGAGGCCGGCGACGAACCCGTGGAAGCTGTGCTCGGTATCACGGGTGGAGGAGGTGAAGATGGTGGCGCGGCTGATGCCGGTGTGGGCGACGACGATCCTGTTCTGGACCATCTACGCGCAGATGATCACCTTCTCCGTGGAGCAGGCGACCACCATGGACCGGCGCATGGGCGGCTTCGAGATCCCGGCCGCCTCGCTCACCGTCTTCTTCGTCGGCGCCATCATGCTCACCCTCGCCATCTACGACCGCGTCTTCATCCCGCTCTGCCGGAACCTCACCGGCCGGCAGGGTTTCACCAACCTGGAGAAGATCGGCATCGGCTGTTGTAAATAATCTTGTTTTAGAGTCATGCGCAAAATTTGGGTGTAATCGAAGTCGAATTACAGCCGAAATTCAAAGTCGTAGGTGGAAACCAAGTCGAAGTCGTTTTAGACTCGGAGTCGGAGTAGGTTTGAGAACCCGTGTTGAAGTAGGACAGTCGGGTATAAAAAGAGGCCTAGAGCCATGTATTCGATGTACCAAGCCATTGAGAAAAGACCAAAAAGAGGGAGAAACACAGAGTATTGTTTTGTCGTGTGTTTGTGCAAGACGTGGTCGGAAGGACTCACGATCACCGCAAGCGTGATCGGGAGGAGTTACGACCACGGCAAAGTTCCAGCAGGCGTAGCAGGGAAGGCTACGACTACGGTGAAGGTGGTCGTAACGAGCTACGACTACACCTGGAAGGCCAGAACGTGGTCGTATGTGTGTTCGACCACGGTGAACAGTGATCGCCAGCATCACTGCGTGATCGTAGAAGGCTTCGATCACGGTATCTGGAGCGACTGAAGGAAGGCAGCAGCAGCGATATCGCAGAGCGGTCGTAAATTGCTACAGTAAATTTACGACCACGTTGAAAAAGCGATCGGAAGAGTTTGAAGCGTTCGGAACTGGTCGTAAGTACTCTGAACCGATCGTATTCGATTCTCACCGGTCGTAAACGACTCTAACCAGTCGTAAAAGGTCCTGGGAGGTCGTAAGACCTTACAACAGTTGGTATCAGAGCCTGGTGAACCATGGCGGAGGCTTCAAAGGTGAAGGAAAGCGTGTCGCTGCAGTACCCGATCCTCAGTTCGGACAATTACCCGATCTGGGCGATGAAGATGAAGGTCAACATGATCGCACAGGGAGTCTGGGGTCCAGTTGAACCAAAGGAGAAAGACAAAGTCGTTGATGAACGACTCGACAAGATGGCGATGGCGGCGATCTATCAGGCCGTGCCCGACTCGATGATGCGGCAGCTGATCGGTAAGGAGACGGCGAGAGACGTCTGGACTACTCTGCAGATAATGCACCAAGGAGTAGATCGAGTGAAGGAAGTTCGACTTCAAACTTTACGCAGTGAGTTTGAATCTTTGAAGATGGGAAGAGACCAGACTGTGGAAGAATTCTCTGGGAAGTTTAATGAAGTCGTAAACGAGATCAAATCTCTCGGCGACGACTTGAAAGATGAGGTGGCGGTAAAGAAGTATCTACGAGTACTGCCGGAGAAATTTCTCCCGGTCGTAACTACGATCACGTACTCACAAGACCTCTCGAAGATGAAGGTCGAGGAGGTAACTGGGGCGCTCAGAGCACACGAGCAGCTTCTGAAGAGTTACCAAACCGACAATGAAGGAAAAGGGCCTTACAACCAACAAGCGTTGTTTGTAAAGGATGACACAAGAAACCGAGGAGAATCGTCATCAAGGGGCGGTCGTGGACGTGGTCGTGGCCGCGGCGCGTCTCATGGGCGAGGACAAGGACGAGGCTATGGCCAGAGTGGCCGTGGAAGAGGTGATCGAGGAGGTCGTGGTGGTCGTGGAGATGGAAATCATCAGACGGACAAATCTGACATCCAGTGCTACACATGCGAGAAATTCGGACATTACGCTGCCGAATGTCGGAGCCACATCCAGTGCCATAACTGCAAGAAGTATGGTCACTATGCTGCGAATTGCCGGAGTAAGAAGAAAGTAGAGGAAGCAAACCTGGCTCAAACAGATGAGCACAAAGAGCCGACATTGCTGTTGTCGCTCTGCACTGCAGACGAACCGACAATGGTTTTATTAAACGAGGAGAAAGTGTTTCCGAGTCTGTTGGAGAAAGGAGAGCAGACTCAAGAGCGGACGGCAGACTGGTATCTCGACAACGGAGCCAGCAACCACATGACGGGTACGTACTCGATGTTTTTCGAATTAAATAAGAATGTGCTTGGAAGAGTACAGTTCGGAGACGGCTCGACCATTCAGATAAAAGGGAGAGGCACGATCCTGATGCAGTGCAAGGATGGAAGCCAGAGGAGATTGTCAAATGTATACTACATTCCAAGTCTACGAAGCAACATTATAAGCCTTGGACAATTGACTGAAGAAGGTTGTCGGATTGAACTCAAAGACACCTATCTGAAGATGTACGACCACACTGAGCGACTACTGATGAGAGTACAGAGAACGGTAAACCGTCTGTACAAAATTCAAATTGAAGCATGCAAGCCAAAGTGTATGAAGACTACAACCGGTGATGCGGCCTGGCTTTGGCACGCAAGATTCGGACATCTGAATTTCCAGAGTCTCAACACGATGGCTGGAAAAGAGATGGTGGTCGGATTACCGACAATCGACCACCCGGAGCAAGTCTGCGAAGGCTGTCTGGTGGCGAAACAAACTCGTAGCGGTTTTCCACAGCAGACGAGTTTCAGAGCTTCGAAACCACTCGAATTGGTTCACGTGGATCTGTGCGGACCAATCACACCTCGTACAGATGCTGGGAATCAATACTTCATGTTGATCGTGGATGACTATTCAAGAGCCATGTGGGTGTACATGCAGAAGAGCAAAGATGAGGCAAAGACGAACTTTCAGAAGTTCATAACTCTTGTCGAAAACGAAGTCGACAAAAAGGTGAAGTCGGTCAGGTCAGATCGAGGAGGAGAATTCCTTGCAAAAGAGTTAGACTCGGTTTGTGAAGAGAAGGGTATTGCGAGACTCTTCACGGCTCCGTATTCACCTCAACAAAACGGAGTCGTAGAAAGAAGAAACCGGACTGTGGTCGAAACAGCACGAAGTCTGTTGAAGAGCCGATTCCTGCCCGGGAGACTTTGGGCAGAAGCAGTACGACATGCTGTCTATCTGCTAAATCGTGCGACCACGCGATCACTGGATGGAGTCACTCCATATGAACAGTGGTCGGGAAGAAAACCCAATGTCGAGCACCTAAGGGTTTTCGGATGCTTAGCCCATGTGAAGCCATCCACTTATCTCAAGAAGCTAGACGACCGGAGCCGACGGATGATCTATCTTGGCTCGGAACCAGGCACCAAGGCGTACAGGTGCTATGATCCGGTCGAAAGGAAGATTCATGTGAACAGAGACGTGGTCTTTGAAGAAAACAAACATTGGGAGTGGGAAGAACACGAGGACATTGAGAAAGACATTTCGAAGTGGGTAACCTTCGAAGTCGAAGAAGTCGATGCTGACAATACGGAAGAAGCTACGACCACATCTCAAAGCCAAAATTCGACAGGTGCTGATGATCAGGAAGTCTCACAAAATGAAGAAGAGTCTGATGAAGAAGATTCGAGCGATAGAATACCGAAGATGAGAAGCATAAGTGAGATTTATGCACAAACTGAACCAGTGCAGTCTGAAGAGCTACTGCTTTACACGACTGCAGAAGAACCTGGAAGCTATGAAGAAGCAAAGGGAGATGCATACTGGAGAGCAGCTATGCAGGAAGAGCTGAAGTCGATTGAAGAGAATGACACATGGGAACTCACCGATTTGCCAAAGGGTCATCGAGCAATCGGTTTAAAGTGGATCTTCAAGGTAAAGAAGGATTCCAAGGGAAAAGTCGTAAAACACAAAGCACGACTTGTGGCGAAAGGGTATGTTCAAAAACAAGGCATCGACTACGAAGAAGTCTTTGCCCCAGTAGCTCGTATGGAGACTATACGACTACTTCTTGCGCTAGCAGCAAACGGTGGATGGGAGATTCACCACATGGATGTGAAAACGGCGTTCTTGAACGGAGACATTAAGGAGGAGGTTTATGTCTCTCAACCACCGGGTTTTCAATCCAAGGAGCAAGCTGAGAAAGTCTTGAAGCTGAACAAAGCTCTCTACGGACTTAAGCAAGCACCACGAGCATGGAATTTGAAGCTTGACAAAAGTCTAACGGCACTCGGGTTCAGAAGAAGCAACTCTGAACATGCTGTGTACACGAGGGGAGATGCGAAGAACAGACTGATCGTGGGCGTTTACGTAGACGACTTGATCATTACTGGATCGAGTTCAAAGGAGATTATGAGGTTTAAAGAAGAGATGAAGAGGCTGTTAAAAATGACCGATTTGGGACTTCTGTGCTACTACCTCGGCATTGAAGTAAATCAAACCGACAACGGCATAACACTTTGTCAGTCGGGATATGCTCGAAAGATTCTGGAGAAGTCGGGTATGGAAGAGTGCAATCCATGTCAAACTCCAATGGAGAATCATCTGAAGTTGAGCAAGACAGGCCCAGGATCACCAGTTGATGCCACGACTTATAGGAGCATTGTCGGAAGTCTACGGTATCTGGTGCACACCCGACCAGACATCTTGTTTGCGGTCGGATACGTAAGTCGTTTCATGGAGAAACCAACTCAGGAGCATATGAATGCCGTGAAGCACATCCTGAGATACATCAAAGGTACTTTGAATCTCGGGATTCAGTACAAGAGAGGAGGTGGAAAGTCGTTGCAGCTGACGGGCTACAGTGATAGCGACATGGCGGGAGATGTCGACGATCGAAAAAGCACGACAGGCATAATGTTTGTGCTTGGGGAGAGTCCGATCAGCTGGCAATCTCAGAAGCAAAAGGTGGTTGCATTATCCTCATGTGAAGCCGAGTACATCGCAGCGAGCGCAGCATCTTGCCAGGGAGTCTGGCTCGCTCGACTGTTGAGTGAATTGTCAGATGAAGAAATTCAGAAGGTAACGCTCAGGGTTGATAACAAATCGGCTATTTCACTGAGCAAGAATCCGGTTCTACATGATAGAAGCAAACACATAGACACAAGATATCATTATATCCGAGATTGTGTCGAAGAGGGGAAGATCGATATCAACTATATCAGAACCGAAGAACAGAAAGCAGACATATTGACAAAGTCGCTGGGGCGGATAAAGTTTTCAGAGATGAAGAAGAAGATTGGCATGATCGAAGTCGGAAAAACAAGATTAGGGAGAGAATGTTGTAAATAATCTTGTTTTAGAGTCATGCGCAAAATTTGGGTGTAATCGAAGTCGAATTACAGCCGAAATTCAAAGTCGTAGGTGGAAACCAAGTCGAAGTCGTTTTAGACTCGGAGTCGGAGTAGGTTTGAGAACCCGTGTTGAAGTAGGACAGTCGGGTATAAAAAGAGGCCTAGAGCCATGTATTCGATGTACCAAGCCATTGAGAAAAGACCAAAAAGAGGGAGAAACACAGAGTATTGTTTTGTCGTGTGTTTGTGCAAGACGTGGTCGGAAGGACTCACGATCACCGCAAGCGTGATCGGGAGGAGTTACGACCACGGCAAAGTTCCAGCAGGCGTAGCAGGGAAGGCTACGACTACGGTGAAGGTGGTCGTAACGAGCTACGACTACACCTGGAAGGCCAGAACGTGGTCGTATGTGTGTTCGACCACGGTGAACAGTGATCGCCAGCATCACTGCGTGATCGTAGAAGGCTTCGATCACGGTATCTGGAGCGACTGAAGGAAGGCAGCAGCAGCGATATCGCAGAGCGGTCGTAAATTGCTACAGTAAATTTACGACCACGTTGAAAAAGCGATCGGAAGAGTTTGAAGCGTTCGGAACTGGTCGTAAGTACTCTGAACCGATCGTATTCGATTCTCACCGGTCGTAAACGACTCTAACCAGTCGTAAAAGGTCCTGGGAGGTCGTAAGACCTTACAACATCGGCCTGGCCTTCTCCATCATCGGCATGGCCGCCGCCGCCGTCTGCGAGAAGAAGCGCCTCGCCGTCGCCGCCGCAGCCACGGCGACTGCCACGAACGGAATCAGGAACCCAGCGCTGCCGATCAGCGTGTTCATGCTGACCCCGCAGTTCCTGCTGGTGGGCGCCGGCGAGGCTTTCATCTACACGGGGCAGCTCGACTTCTTCATCACGCGGTCGCCCAAGGGCATGAAGACCATGAGCACCGGCCTCTTCCTCACCACGCTTTCCCTCGGATTCTTCCTCAGCAGCGTGCTCGTCTCACTCGTCAAGAGCTGCACGCACTGGCTCGGCGACACCATCAATCGCAGCCGCCTCGACAACTTCTACTGGCTGCTCGCCGCGCTCAGCGTCCTCAACCTTGCCGCCTACCTCGTCTGCGCCATGTGGGCGACGCCGGCCGCCAGCAGCAAGGCGGAGCAGCTGCACGCCGCCACGGCCGCCGACGAGAAATGCTAGCCAGACTTGCACCGATCGTTATTTGCTATCGTTATACACTTGACGTGCATATAATTTACAGGCTTTTATAGATTGTGTGTGGGCGTGCAGCTTCCATGTAATTCAGTATGTTAAAGTTGTTCACTCCTGTTCATCATTGAAAACAAGAAATGGCTTAAATTACTAAGAACCCTTTTCATTGTTGCAAATATTCGACAAAAGGTTCTTTTCAACAATCAGATTAGTTCCCTTAAAAAAATCAGTTGATTCTGGTTTCTGACATTGCAACATTGACTCTAAGACTACATATAACTTCCATGGGCAACAAATGCAACCCACATATATAACTGATCAACAGCATGCTAGATGGGGCAGAGTGAGATCGTCTCCCAGATTCGCAAGCATGTATATACAAAGTTAATAAAGTACAAAATGAATTCAAGCGTAGGGGAACAGAGCTCGCTGCCTTACTCCCCTCATGCATTGAACTACATCAGTGAATCATATAGACATAGTTGCAGTAGTAAGACCTAGCCAAAAGCAGTACTATTGTCAGCATGTTTACCACAGTGCAGCAGCAGTGCTGTTGAAATCGCGTTCAGCAGACTCGAATGACTCCTCGACGAGCATCGACTTGGAGCTTTGAAATCTTCAAACAATTTGCTGTGTTCTGTGCTGAAACTTGTTAGTATAATCCGTTGCTGCTACGTGTTTGTGTTGAACACGTGATCGTGTTTGTTTCGGAGTCAGTTTAGGAGTTTGATTTAGAGTCCGATTAAGAGTTTGTTTCGGAGTTTTTAGCCCAGTTTAGATCCTTGTTTTTGCTATAAATAAAGAGCCAAACAGGTGTGGTAATCAGGCAACACAAAAACATTGTGTCTTCATCTGTTCTTGCCTCAACGTTGTGAGTTCGTGTGAGTGATCGTGATCGCTTTGTCAACATTTGGTATCAGAGCAAGGCTACTCGAACCTTGCACAATGTCAGCTCCAGTAAGCAATGGTGATCGGAGTCTATCGCCGCGCCGTGGAGGCCAAGGGCGGCGCTTGGCCTCGCCGATCGTCCCTCGTCGTGGTCACACTCGTGGCCACGACATGGTGATCCAGAAGACGGTGCGGGAGGTTGGAGGCGCGTCCTATCCGATGCTCATGCGCGACAACTGCACGGATTGGTCACTCGTAATGAAGGTGATGCTCCAGGCGAGGGGCTTGTGGGACACCGTCAAGTATTGCGACGCCGATCTACAGGAGGATCGTGCGGTGCTCGAGGCGGTCCCGCAGGAGATGATTCGCATGCTCGCCATCAAGCGATCGGCCAAGGAAGCATGGGACTATGTCAAGTCCATACGAATTGGCTCCAATCACGTCCGCAAGTTGAAGCTCCAGAAGCTGCGCACCGAGTCCGAGATGCTCATGTTCAAAAAAGGCGAAGATCCTGAGGATTTCACACTTCGTTTGAGCTGCTTGGTCGACCAACTTTCAAAGTACGGCGAACCCATCGACGAGCAAAAGGCCGTCGAAAAATACCTTCGCGTCGTCCCGCCCCGGTTTGGTCATGTCGTCTACACCATGGAAACCATGCTTGATCTCTCCAAGCTGTCCATTGATGAGGTCACCGGGCATCTGAAAGGTGCTGATGATCGTTGCATCCCGCAACTGGCGCAATCGACTACTACCTCGGAAGCTAAACTCTTGCTGACCGAGGAGGAATGGATGGCTCGCCTCAAGGAGAAGAAGAGCGGTGAGAGATCGTCAAGCAAGCCTGGTGGCAGCGGCCGTCGCCGTGGCATGGGTAACCAGCACCGCGACGCCGGGCATGACGGGCATGAATCAGGGTGCGAGCGCAACGTCAGTCGCGACAAGTGCCGTAACTGTGGCAAGACTGGCCATTGGGCCAAGGATTGCTGGCAGCCACAGCGCGAGCAGGTCAATCTCACCCAGGAGGATGATGAGGAGCAAACGCTGCTCATGGCGCAGGTGTGCGCCCTCACTGACGACGTTGAGCAGATGCCGCCAAACTTCGTCAAGCTCGACGAAACGCATGACCAGGTGAATCTGGGGTGCGATGGAGAACAGCGGGGCAACGTGTGGTACCTGGACACTGGGGCCAGTAACCACATGATCAGTTGCGATAACTTCCTCACGGAATTGGACACGGGCGTCATCGAATCGATGAACTTCGGCGACGGCTCGGTGGTTGACATCCACGGGCGCGGCATGGTGCTGTTCACCTGCCAGAACGGTGAACACCGGGCAATTAGCAACGTCTACTACATTCCCAGGCTCAAGAGCAACATTATCAGCATCGGCCAGCTCGATGAGTGTGGCTGTCAAGTGCTGATTGACAGGGGAGTGCTGCGGATCTACGATCGGCAATGTCAACTGCTTGCCAAGGTGAAGCGCGCCAAAAACCGCCTGTACATGCTCAACTTGAACATTGTGAGGCTGGTGTGCTTAATGGCGCGGCAAGATGATGAGGCTTGGCTGTGGCATGTACGGTACGGCCACCTCAACTTCGATGCCCTGAAGAGGCTAGCTCAAGACAGGATGGTGCACGGACTCCCGGTGATCAATCATCCCAGTGAGGTTTGCGACAGCTGCCTCATTGGCAAGCAAAGGCGCGCCTCGTTTCTGGCAGCGGCCCACTACTGTGTCGAGGGATTGCTCGACCTCGTGAACGGCGACCTGTGTGGGCCCATCTCACCAGCGACTCATGGTGCCCGGCGCTACTTTCTCCTTCTCATCGATGATTGCAGCCACTACATGTGGCTTAGCCTCCTGACAAGCAAGGATCAGGCACCTACCGTCATCAAGCAGTTCAAAGCCAGTATTGAGGTCGAGATCGGGTGGCGTCTGCGCATTCTACGAACTGATCAAGGGTGGAGTTCACCTCAATCGAGTTCGGGCAGTATTGCGCGGATCAGGGGGTTGCACGGTAGCTCATAGCACCATACTCGCCGCAACAGAACAGTGTCGTCGAGCTGCGCAACCAGACAATCGTAGGCATGGCGCGCTGCTTGCTCAAGGGGAAGGAGATGCCGTTTGAATTTTGGGGGAAGCGGTGACCACTGTTGTCTTTCTCCTGAACCATGCGCCCACCAAGAGCTTGGACGACATGACATCGTTTGAGGCCTGGCACAGGAGGAAACCCAACATCTCCTTCCTACGCACATTCGGATGCATCGCTCACACCAAGGTAACTGACCCGAATCTAAAGAAGCTCGATGATCACAGCGTGAAGATGGTGCTCCTTGGGTTCGAGCCAGGGTTGAAAGCATATCAGTTGTTCGATCCAGTTGTGCGCCGCATCCATGTCTTCCGTGACGTGGTGTTCGACGAGAAGGCAAGCTGGGATTGGGCGAATCCCGGCGAGTAGCAGAAGACGTCCGCTGGCACGGTTGTCGTCGAGCACGAGATCGTCGCTGGTCCAGTGGAGGTTCCTGCGCAGGGGAGCAGCTGCACATGCCATCTCCTCGCCAGGACTCGCCACCACCGGGCGCTCCGGGTCATGCACCTGGTGTGCGGTTCGTATCGCCCAAGCCTGAGGCTCTCGTCGAGCTCGATCACGATAATGATGGCGGTGCTCAACACTAGTTCAGGATGTTGCGGGTCATCCTCGGTCCCGCACCCGCTGGTGCCCTGACACGGTTCTTGTAGCCAGAACCAGTTGCCCCTGCCGAGTTGCACATGGTGAGTGTAGAAGAGCCGGCTATGTTTGGCGCAGTGGAAAGCGACCCATCTTGGCGTCTGGCCATGCTAGAGGAGATGAAAGCTATTGAGAAAAACAACACTTGGGACCTCGTTGAGCTTCCTGCCGGGCATCATGCGATCGGGCTTAAATGGGTCTTCAAGGTGAAACGAGACGAGCATGGCGCCATCACCAGACACAAGGCGCGTCTCATGGTGAAAGGGTATGCACAGCGTGAAGGGATCGACTTCGAGGAGGTCTTTGCCCCTGTCGCACGAATAGAGTCGGTGCACTGCTGGCTTTAGTAGCGCACCAAGGGTGGTGCGTGCACCACATGGACGTGAAGTCCACGTTCCAGAAGGGGACCATGCAAAGGAAGTCTACGTCGAGCACCCACCAGGTTTCGTCATCAACAAGCAGGAGCGTAAGGTGCTCAAGGTACGCAAGGAGTTGTATGGGTTGCGTCAAGCACCGCGCACTTGGAACGCCAAGCTAGACGCCAGTCTCCAGGAGCTGGGTTTCAGCAGGTGCATGGATGAGCACGCTCTGTATACACGGCGAGCGCCCGGAGGAGCATTGATCATCAGCGTCTACATCGATACTTAATCATCACCGAGACAACTCAAGCAGGCATCGACAAATTCAAGCGTGAGATGATGTCCATGTTTCGCATGAGCGACCTGGGACTGCTCACCTACTATCTTGGCATTGAGGTATGCTAAAGCATCAGCGGTATCACGCTCTGTCAGAGCACCTACGCCGGGAAGCTCCTAGAGCAGAATGGCATAGTAGAGTGCAATCTTTGTCACACGCCGATGGAAGAGAGACTCAAGCTATCCAAGGCATCAACGGCACCGCCAGTGGACGCAACCCGCTACCGGAGCATTGTAGGGAGCCTAAGCTATCTGACTCATACCCGGCAGGATATCACGTTTGCCGTAGGGTACGTGAGTCGGTTCATGGAGGATCCACGGGAAGATCACCTCGCTGCAGTGAAGCACATTCTCTGGTACATCGCCGGAAGACGGGGGTTCGACGTCTCCTACCCAAGAGAAGGAAACAAACTAGCCTTGTTAGATTACAGCGATAGCGATATGGCCAGAGACCTTGATGGGTGGAAGAGCACCACTAGCATCTCTTCTTCCTCGGCATGAGCCCAGTCTCCTGGCAGTCGCAAAAACAGTGGGTTGTGGCTCTCTCCTCATGCGAAGCAGAGTACATCGCCGCGACGACAGCAGCCTGTCAGGGCATCTGGCTTCACCGGCTACTACAGGAGCTCTTGGAATAGAAGCTTCCAGCACTAGAACTCAGGGTGGACAACACGTCTACCATCGCTCTTAGCAAGAATCCAGTCCTCCATGACAGAAGCAAACACATCGACGCTCGATTTCACTTCATCCGTGAGGCGGTCGATGAAGGAAAAATCGTTCTCGAGTTCACTAAAATTGGACAACAGCTCGCGGACATCCTGACAAAGCCACTCGGTCGTGTTTGATTCCTGGAGCTTCGTGACAGTATCAGCGTAATCGGGATCAAGTGAAGGCAACAGGATTAGGGGGAGTTTGTTAGTATAATCCGTTGGTGCTACGTGTTCGTGTTGAACATGTGACCGTGTTTGTTTCGGAGTCAGTTTAGGAGTTTGATTCAGAGTCCAATTAATAGTTTGTTTCGGAGTTCTTAGCCTAGTTTAGATCCTTGTTTTTGCTATAAATAAAGAGCCAAACAGGTGTGGCAATCAGGCAACATAAAAATATTGTGTCTTCATCTGTTCTTGCCTCAACGTTGTGAGTTCGTGTGAGTGATCGTGATCTCTTTGCCAACAAAACTAATTTTGTTGTTGATAGTGATCGGTGTTTGAGTACTGTGTGATCAATGCTCGAGTACCGTGTTGTAGTTATATGTAGTTGGTGTTCGAATACTGTGTGGTCGGTGCTCGAGTAATAGGTAGTCATGAGCAGAGTACTTATGTGTTGAGTACTGTATAGTCGAAGATCCTGGAATTGGAGAGTAGTCGGAGACTCCGGAGTAGAGTACTCGTATGTTCAATACTATGTAGTTGTGTGTCGAGTACTAAGCAGTTGTGTATCGAGTACTCATGTGTCGAGTACCAGATAGTCATGTATCGAGTACTCATGTGTGAAGAACTAAGTAGTCATGTATCGAGTACTCGTGTGTCGAGTACTAGGTAGTCGGAGTGAAATACTCATGTGTCGAGTACTTGGTAGTCGCAGTCATAAGTCGATCTGTGCAGTGATCATAACTGCAGTGATCATAGCTGCAGTGGTCATAGCTGCAGTGGTCGTAGGTCGGTAGTTGTAGCTACAGTACCCAGTCGGAGTTGCGGTCGAGAAGCCGTGGTCGAAGTACTCGTAAGTCGAGTAGCAGATCAAAGAGTTGTGGTTGAAGACACCATAATCGATGACACTGTAGTCAGAAAGCCATCGAAGAGGCTTAGTGGTCGTGAGTTGTCACTATGAGTCCAAGTAACGGCTGAGTAAATGAGTTAGCAGAGTAGTGGCTGTATGCAACAGAAGTATTAGTAGTTGCATTTTTTCTATGTGAAAGTTAGTATTTACTAGTGGTAACACACCATTAAAGACTTGTAACTGATTTGTTGTATTCAGTAGTATTAGTAGTATAAATAAGAAGAGAAAATTGAAAAGCTATATGGCATTATGTAATGAAAAAACTCTGTGTATCTGAGTTGATCATAAAAACTCTGTGTGTCTAAGTTGCTCAAAAATGTTCGTATATATTACGTTAGCTAAGTGTGCATTTTGATTCGTCCAAACCAACATTTTGCGCGGCGAACGATGCCGCTTCTCTTGGAAACCCAAAAATTATCTGCTCCAGCTCCTTGATGCATACGTCGAGCACCTTCAGTCGCTACTCCACTTCGCTGTTGGCTACTTCTTTCTCAAGTAATTCCTTATCCAAACTTGCCTTCTTGCCCTTGCGATCCATCTGACGATTTTTTATACGGAGCAGGTTTTCGAGACAAGCCTTCAGGGTGCCAACTTCAAACCCATTCTCTTCCAACTCTGAGAGGCTGCTCATTTTATCCTCAAAAACTTGTGCTGCTTCCTGAATGCGCATATTCTCTTTGCTTTCTTCCATGTTAGCAAATGAGACCATGAGTCCATGAGCCTTTCCTTCGCGAAATTCTAGAGGACAATCCTGCAGCTCACGGAAGTGTGGATTCTGTGGTAGCCTTGTGAAATCTTCCATTTTGTCGTAGGATCTCAACAGCAACAAACTTGTGACAAACTCACGAGGAAAAGTGATGCTGTTAAGTGTCGGCATAAATACCGACGGATCCATTGTCATACCAGGATGCACAAATGAAGATGGCCCTGCTGATTTCCATGAAATTGGCACTAGATATGGCTTCAGAGGATGTTGTGACGACGGATTGCATTCATGGTGTAATGCATCGGCAATCTCCTTGGCTGTTGCAAACCATCATTCTGGTCAGCCACACTAGAAGGAAATGATTAAGATCTATCCCTAACAGAGCTTTGGAGCTGAAGGAAGCACTTTTCTTATATTGCAAAACTACTACAGACGATTCAAAACCATCATCACAAACGGTTCCTGAACTGTCTACGTTTATATGTCAGTGATAATAGCTGGTTATCACAGACGGCTCCCACACTGTGAAGTCGTGGTTACTCTTAAGTAGGAAATCAAGATATATTACCTTGCTCCACTTTGGTATAATCAAAATTAGAATCCAGTGAGACCTAGTTGTGTAAGTTGTCATAGTGATTAATCCTATGTTCATGTTGCGTATAAAGTACAAATAAAACTTGCGTGGCAACTAGTGAAGCACTTATCCTTGGTTAAAGGGTACCATGATGTACTCCTTATCACTGTGAGCAATCAATCCGCTCGTTATGTAATCTTGGACGAAGGATGTATTATCATTGATGGATTGCTCAGAGACCAAGTGTGGGTCGAGGAAACCCACTGGTTGTCACTGTCGCTGGACTTGTTGGATCATGTATCTATACATATGCAAAGAGTAATGACATTTATTGGTATGACGTGAATGTAGAACTTCATTGTACAGTACACTTACAGTGTCCAGCATCATAGAAGTGAGGCGTCGAGTTCGTCAAGGTTGAATAGTAAGAATAAGTCTTCGAAGGTCACAACGAAGTAGCCCATGTCGTGAAGGAAATACGCCTCCGTGTATCTCACAATGAATCCACTGTGCCGGTTTGGCTTCATGTTGGACCTCTATATGTACCAGGTATGCAATGTATTGCAAACTAGTCCAAATCTAGGTAATTGTGACTCAGGGACTAACAACACTTCGAAAATGAACTTCCATTGCCCAAGAGGTGCCTTAATCTTCTTTGGTTGGATCTTAGCGTCTCACTTATGATACATTTTTTGTGTCGTCTCCACAGAAGCTGATGCAACAGGCTTCAGAAAAGGAGCTGGAGGTGGAGCCATGGGAGACAATGTGACAGGTCCAGAGCGATATCCCACTTGGGCCACTAGATGTGGAGATCGCGGTGTGGATGAGTCGAGGGCGATGTCCCTCTTGGGCCACTAGATGAATGTGTGGACGACATCCCCTAATGTTGTAATCTCTTCATTTGGGGGCTTCTCAAGAGGGACGGTCCTAAAAACATCATTAATCATGTCCACCTGAACCTTCATGAAACCGGTTTCTAGTTGGGCATCGTGCACCAACGTCCTTGACAGCCATGGATACGCCATTCCCCACCCAGTATCAATGGAAATGGAGCCAACAAACCTGACTCTGAGGATGCAACGCGTGGGCTCCTACATAACGATACACGATGAGCTAAGGCATCCTGCAGGTAGATCTATCTATGTAACATTCTAAAGAGGTACATTATATGGATGTCATCGATAAGTAAGTGGGCATCGTTATGTTGAGTAATTGGATGCATAGCTACTCCGACGTTGAGGGGGACTGGGTACTGCATTAATAGGGGTGAGCTACGATTGGTTGCAAACTTATCTCAGTTCTTCCCTCAATGATCTATCTCTCCTCGAAGTGAGGCAGTCTTCTCTTGAAGTGAGGCAGATAGCTGTTCCCCAAGTTATGCACAAAGCACGTATTTTTTTGTTCGTCGCGATAGGCCTTGGATCTCTTCCTACTTCTATATGTCTGGGAGTCATTTGGGAATTCGTGCCTCTAAGATACGTAAACCCTCAGGTCTCGTCTGCGACCTAGGTGCTTCTTGTTTCCTAGGGCCTGTGATAGTATATCTCTCCCTGTATTCTTCAAAGTAGCATTGGGAAGATTCGGTAGTCAATGATTGCAGTAAGAGGCAATCATGTTATTTTCGAACCAATGAAGTTCAAGAGGTACCAACAACTATATAGTTTAACATATATTACCAAGCTTTGGGACACTTCCTCATCTCCAGGGTTTTTAAAAGAGGAAACACCTGAAGACGTGGTTGATGACCTCACTCTTAACCAGTTTCGGGCACACTCGTTTGTGATCCCAGCAAATTGCAAGGAGACCTCTGATCGGATTGCGACCTCGTACTGCATCCTCTATTGCGGGATTTTACCTGTGTACCCAGCAGTGCCGAGTCTGTGAGAGTGAGTGTTTTGTGACTGAAGAGCCTTATGCGCCGCACTTTGTTGTTCAAATTCAATTGTTGTCTTCATCTACATAAAGGCCTCCCATGTTTCCGGTGACACGAAAGGATACCTTGTAAAGGACATGAGATCCTTGGCCACGTACTGTGTGACAAGAGTGCTCTTGAAGTTCTTTCATGCTTTTCCTATCACAAGAAGCGCCTGCCATTGCATGAGTCCCTGTACTTCTACTAGGATGTTGAACGAATTTGTTATTTCCGTCCACAGCTGATTTTTCTAATCCTTTGCCAAATCTTTCTAGCTTACTATGGTGATGAGGACCTGTTGCCTTCGAATAATCCCGCAGGTAGTCGAAAATATTGCCGTTGCTTTCTTCAGTTGAAGAGGGACCCCATTCGGAGAGACCACCGTGATGGTCATTCGGCCCTCTAGCCTTTTCGATTCTCCTCGGTCACGCTTAGTTATCCCGATCTTTGGAGCATGAGACCCAGATGACGATGACGATAACTGTGTGGACGTCATCTCTCTTATAAGAAAAAACTAACTGCAGTGAGCTATGAGCATAAACAAATTAAGTTTTATGAATCAAATTACACACACAAGTGTCTCAAGGTCCCTTTGGAATAGTAATATACCATTCCAAATAGATATTGTAGCTAACAAGTGAAGCATATATCATAAAGTACTAAAGATCATAAAATAAAGTTCTATAAATCAAATTACACACACCAGTGTCTCAAGTTCATTGAACCTGACACACTGGAGTGTGTAACTTGCTTCATGCCCTTTGAAGGTCTATGTGGCATATATTATTGCTATAAGGTCCATTTGGAACAGTAACATGCCATTCCTAATAGATCTCGTAGCTAACAAGTGAAGCATATATCATGAAGTACTAAAGATCATAAAATGAAATTAGCCAACTACTGAAAATCACAAAATAAATTAGCCAACTATTGAGACAGACCACAAGATTGACAAATGACAGTAATAGTAACAATTTAGAGTTTAAGCTTGAATATCCTATTTTAGTATTAGATCTTGTAGTTAACAAGTGAAGCATATATCATGAAGTACTAAAGATCACAAAACAAATTAACCAACTATTGAGATTAGATCTTGTAGTTAACAAGTGAAGCATATTTCATGAAGGACTATATATCATAAAGTATTAGACCAGTATCATCATCGAGCTAATATCCGAACCCACTTTGGGATTTGGGTTTCGTACCGTAGGGAGGAGAGGCGGCTAGCTCGGGAGGGAGAGGCGGTGTCACGAGGGAGAGGCGGTGTCCGGAAGGAGAGGCGACTGACGTGGGAGGGAGAGGCAGCCGGCGTCGGGAGGGAGAGGCGGCCGGCATCGGGAGGGAGAGGCGGCCGGCATCGGGAGGGAGAGGCGACCGACGTTGAGAGGGAGAGGCGGCTGGGGTCGGGAGGGAGAGGCGGCGTCGGGAGGGAGAGGCAGCGTCGTGCACGAGTGAGCAAAAGAGAGGTGGTGTCCGAAAGGAGAGGCGACCGACGTCGGGAGGGAGAGGCAGCCGGCGTCGGGAGGGAGAGGCGGCTGGCATTAGGAGGGAGAAGTGGCTGACGTTGGGAGGGAGAGGCGGCCGATGTTGAGAGGGAGAGGCGGCCGGTGTTTGGAGGGAGAGGCGGCCGGTGTTTGGAGGGAGAGGCGGCCGGTGTCTGCAAGGAGAGGCGGCGTCGAGAGGGAGAGATAGCGTCATGCACGAGTGAGCAGTTAGATCTAGCAAAACCTACCAGGGACGGCGGAGACGGAGTGCATGAGTGAGGACTCTGCGAGCAGAACCTATCATTGGGGTATATTTATAGAGAACTATCATAGACGGTTCTATAAAAGAACCATCTGTGATAGTATCATCACAGATGGTTTGTTCCGATAAACCGCCTATGATAGTTCCCTATTCGTTATCTAGCCATAAGAAATGCATGCTGGCCATGCAGTATGAAAAACACAAGCATAATCATAAATATAACTATTTCTTAGTTACTAAATCAATTACAATTACAATGGAATATAATTCCATAATTACATGCCGAGTTTCCTAATTATGATTACATTGCAACAATTTCCAAATAGGTGCTCGCTGTGTGGGATCATTGATTACACTTGGCTATTTCCTTTTAAATAAAGCCCTTCACGATGATCAACATGCATATAACTTGCTTCATCCCCTTATTCTTCCTCAAGCCTGATGCCGTCTCCGAATGGAGGCAACTCATCAAATTGATTGTACTCTTCCTCATTCACGACATTCTCAACTCCAACAATCCTTTTTTCATAAAGAACTACATGGCGCTTGTTATTTGCCAGATCAGTTACATAAAATATTTGAACAACTTGCCTCACAAGTATGAATGGTTTGTCTTCGTATCCTACACATTCGAGGTCCACGGTAGTGACGCCGTACTTGTCGACCTCTACACCCCATGAGAGTTGGACCCAACGGCACTGAAATAGAGGAATCTTGAAAATTATGTAGTCAAGCTCCCAAATCTCCTCTACAAGCCCGTAGAACGAGCTTAGGCCAGCAGTACTGACGTGCGCATCAAAGGCATCTATGCGGACACCTAAGTTTTGTACTGTGCCCTTTCTATCCTGATCTGTTGTATAAAATATGTAGCCATTAATGTTGTATCCTTGCCATGTTACAATTGTAAATTTTGGCCCTTTTGCCAACCATTGTAGTGTTTCACTTGATGACCTCCCAGTCAATTGCACCTTCAACCATTCGTTGAATTGACGGTTGTGTTGTCTCGTGATCCAAACCTCTGACTGGCCTGCATTCTCTTGGCGTAGCATGTCCATGTGCTCTTCAATATACGTGATCACTTTAGTCATGTGTTGTAAAACCATGAAATGGGCTTAAGCATACGTATCTCGATCCAGAGTTATTGCTTTCCTTTTGATAGTCCCGACACCCTCAAGCCTCCCCTCATGACGAGATAGAGGTATACCTATCAGTTCGACCTGAGCCATGTAATCGATATAGAATTCAATGACATCTTTTTTTCCATCAAATTGTTTCTTCATCTTACGGTATGGATGATACTTTGGAAGGAACCTACGGTGACGCATGTACACAGTTTTGCGTGAGTTGTTCAACCACACACTCTCGGTACAATCTAAGCAGTGCGGATAGGCTTTAGCTCCTTTTGTACTCAACCCTAACAGTTACCAAGAGCATAAAAATCATTAATGGTGCAGAACAACATGGCGCGCAGAGTGAAGTTCTCTCGTTTGTCCGCATCCCATACATGTACCCCTTCATTCCACAATATCGCAAGATCTTCCACCAATGGTGCTAGGTACACATCAATATCATTCCCAGGTTGCTTCGGCCCTTGGATAAGTAGTGATATCAAAATATACTTCTGCTTCATGCACAACTAAGGAGGAAGGTTGTACATGCACAGAGTCACAAGTTAGGTGCTATGTTGGCTGCTCATGTTACCAAAAGGATTCATTCCATCTGTACTCAACTCAAACTTTATATTCCTCGGTTCCACACCAAAGTCTTTAGATTATCACAATCAATGCATGGACAGTACATATATTCCATCCCCTTCTTCAACATATCCAACTCGGCCCCTCTTCTAAAAGCAAACATGCTATTAATGTATTGTTCGCTCACACGGTTCTCAACGTACATACAGCTTCGGTCCATCTACGCTACACATGTAACAAATGGGTGTCAAGTTGGATTATTAGCACTACTATAGAAAATCAGGCTAACTACTTAATTACACACATCTATATTTGGTAGCTAGCTAGCCACGTATTCATGAAACAATAATGTTAAGCAAGATTATATTGAAGTAAACTAGGAATACTTACTCATTCTGAAATTAAGCAAAGTACTGAGAGACCATGTGGAGGTCATCCCATGTGTGTGATGAGTAATTGACATCGGTTTAGGAAAGTCGAGTTTGATTTGGTTGGTTCGGACCTTGACGTTGTGTGGTGCAATCGGGCTCGGTCGGACTTGGTCAAACTTGGTCGTATGAGATTAGGATGTCTATTCTTTGATTCGACAGGTTTGGACTTCATCATGGGTAAGTATGATGCTTTTATGCTTTCATGTGTCGAGCGGTGCTATTTGATGTGTTTCTTGTCTGTGATGGCCGCAGGACGTCGAGGCGGAGTCGTGGTGAGACACGAGGTGACCGGACTAGACGCAGGTGGCGTTGAGGTTAGAACGGTCGGATGTGCCGAAGACGGCGTGAACTCGAGGTGGTTGTGAGTCGTGGATGACAAGGAACGCGGAACCTTCCTGGAAGGTGCAGGAGGGGCGAATTGGTAATTTCGCAAGGCTGCGCAAGCGGGAGACGGTTCCGTTCGGGTTTAGCGGGCGTAACGGGTTGGAAACCCGTTAGCCAAGGGCTATAAATAGGATTGAGTGGTTGCATGTATTCCCATGGCTTTGGGAGAGAATTAGGGTTTGCTAGAGTCAAAAGAAGCTTTGAGAGTTTGTTTTGGCTTTAGGCTTTAGTTAGCGGGAGAGGCAGAGTTCTGTTGTGAAGCTTGTCTCCTTCGTAGTTTCTCCTGTGTGTGTCCTCTCTGTTCAAGAATGTAGTGAGTGTGTTCTTGTGTTTGGGAGGAGAGGGAGAGGATGGATTGAGTCCCTTGTAATCATTCCTCTTGTTCTAATGTCCATGCGTATGGGGACTCCTATGTATTCCTTGTTTGGTTGGAATGAAATTCCTGAAGTTCTTCTCTCGTGCTCCTGTTTTCTCTTCGATGCCCTCTATGCTTGATTCTTGAGATTTTCGATTTCTTGTTATTTCTTGTTGAGAAGGGCCAAAATGGGTTGCTATGATCTAGGAGATGCTCAAAAGCCATTTGGCTAGTCAATCCTAAGAGCATCCTAAGAGCTATCATGGCCAAAGGATCAAAGATTGGGGAGTAATTTGGGTTTTGGCACAGTTCTTGCAAAATTTCAGATTCTTCCAATAATCTGAAATTCTTGCTTCTTGGTTTGATTTCCTTGTTACCCAAGCCCTCCTTGCTATTTAGAATATTGTTGTGGTACTCTGGGACAAAAGGAATGGAAGAAATCCACTTTGTTCTTTGATTTTTGAAGATCTAAAATTATACTCAAGTTTCAGAATTTTCAGAGTACTCTCGGGCTGCCTGGTACCAGAGGAGCGGTCTGACCGGCGTTCATTATGCGGTCAGACCGGCCACTCAAGGGCGGTCAGACCGGCGGCCAGAGAGCGATCTGACCGGCCCTCAAGTGGCGGTCTGACCGGCCCCCTGTGGCAGTTACTGTGACTTGTTGTTTTTCAAAGAGTGTTTTTGGCTCCTTGATTTCTCTGTTCTCTGTGTGCATTTCCTTTGATTGCTTAAGTTTCCAGAGAGAATAATCCTTCCTTTTCATAGCTTTTCATAGCTATTGGAGAGGCGATTGTCCAACAAGTACCATTATCTTTCTAAACCTAGCTAGCTAGATCTAAACAGAAACCTAGCTATGATGTCTTTCTATTACAAGGCATATAAGTTATTAGAAGCAATTAATTGAGTACTAACCTCTAATCACCAAGAAGACGTATATAGATCTACAAGTGATATGTTTTCACCAAACTCCCCAAAGTCGGCTGCCTCGCTCCACCGATGCAGCGCAATGAAGACAGATCTGTGTCGAGACCACATACACCTGCTATTTAATAGCATATATTATCCTAGATGGTTCCAACTAAAAACCGTCTGTGATATGACACTATCACAGACAGTTTGTATTAATAACTATCTATGATAATTCATAGACGGTTATTCATACAAGCTGTCTGTGATGTCCGCAATATCACTGATGGTTTGTTATAAGAACCGTCTGTGATGTCCGCAATATCAGAGATGGTTTTTTATACGAATCGTCTGTGATGTCTGCAACTTTCACTGACGATTATTAACATGAATCATCTGTGATGTCTCAATTGTCACAGACGGTTCATGTTAATAACTATCTGTGAAAATATCATAGACAGTTGTTAGTATAAACGTCTGTGATAGTTTAAGCACAGACGGTTCCCTATAAACTGTCTGTGATGTAGCCATCCAGTATAGCCTCTTTTGTAGTAGTGTAACAATTAGTAATGTGGCCCATACACTTACGCGACTAGATTTGTTTCAGATATTTTAGTATCAAACTTTATAATTTCGATGTTTGATAATATGTTTACATATCTCATAGGTTATTTAAAATTTTAAGACATCATAAATATTATAAATTATGATAGAAGCTTTAAAAAAATATAGCTTAAAGAATGTAATTGAAGTATAAGCTTGATGGAAGAAAATTATTAATCATACTAAATTGTTGAGATTCTTAAAAACGTAAGCACTCTCTATTATGCATGGATCATGTAGTTGCATATCCTTATTCTTTCTCCATTAGTTACTATTTTCAAAAAAAATATGCATGCATATGTACCTCTATTTAATTTCAAAGCAATATATTGATTATATGTGTGGTAAGTTATCTTATTAGTTTACATGGTATTAGAGTATATAGCTCACGCATACACCGATGCACCATAGGCAACCTATCTTAAATTTATAATCCCTCACATGCTGGCTACCCTACCAAACCATGTGTCTTCCATCACTTTTCACCACTATAATTTTTCTACCTCAACCTCCAACAACGTATTTAATTCCTGATTAGTCCCTCTTAGTTGTTACCCACTCCAATACAATCTCTTCGCTGCTACCTATTCCAATACAATACTCCACTACATAGTTATCTTCTTTTTTTCTCTAATTGTTGCTTAATGCTGACGGTTGCAGCATCAAACATGCATAAATGTGCAACCGTCATTGAACTCTACCAAGGACAACGGTCATGCTTTCGCGGGTGGCTCTAAGCCTATTCCCTATGGTGTACCATCTCTACTTCTGTTTGTATAGATGCATGCACATGCATGATGTTATAAGTGTTTAATGTCCCCCTTCTGTTATATCAAGCGCTGCTCTTCTTTGACATTGGCCACCTCAACATTGTAGTTTCCTCACCAACCACGGTGACTTTGTATCTTTATTGATGCCGACATGTCTACTTTAGTCGTTGTCTAACGATTTGGAGAATCTTCTCGCTATCGTTGATGACGTCGTTCTCCTCACTAGTGATGACACGTTTCTAGCTATCTGATGGCCCCATATCATTATATTTATCTTTAATGCAAAGCTTCATCTCCTCCCTACCGAAGCTTTCCCATTATTAATCTTATTTAAACACTGGCATTTTCAATAATGTTGATGCTAACCACTCATCGTTGTGCCCTTTGGCTCCTTTGACTCTCATAGTTTTCTTCAACGACTTTGACTAGCAACACGATATTTTCCTTGTCGAACAGCTAAGTGGGCAGCACAACATTGTCCTTATCTCCCCCGCCATTGCCTCTGCCCTTCGCTTCCTGATAGGTCAATGTCTTCTTGTCAAATAAATCAACACCATTGCACTCTTTC
This sequence comes from Dendrocalamus latiflorus, assembly GCA_017311315.1. NCBI lineage: Eukaryota > Viridiplantae > Streptophyta > Magnoliopsida > Poales > Poaceae > Dendrocalamus > Dendrocalamus latiflorus. The sequence goes on along the minus strand of CM029647.1, from coordinate 31,080,866 downwards.
GTGCTCTCCACTGATACTATTCATGCTATCTTTGTTATGACTTTTATTTCATTAAAATTTAATTTTTTTTATTGCAAATAACACACAAATCAAACTGCTAATTTTATTTAAATTATTTTAAGATTTAGGAATTTTACTTTGCAATTATATGGAAATTAAATTGAAATTTTCTACAATTTTTTACTTTGAATTTCAATTATTTTTTGTTGAACTTTATATACAAATCCAATTACAATTTTTATTTATTTTTATATGCAATTATAATTACTTAGGGATTTTACTTTGGATTTCGTATCAAAATCAATTTGCTAATTTTATTATATTTTTCTAAATTTCAATTATTTTTGGAATATTTGTTTACTTTTATTCCAAATTACTTTTATTTAGGGATTTTACTTAGTAATCTGTATGCAAACCAAATTGATGATTTCATTTAATTTTATGATTTTTCTAATTTAAAGATTTTACTTCGAAACTGTGTGGAATTTGTTTGCAAAATTTATTTTTTATCTATTTCAATTTTTATTTGGAATTCATATGCAAATCCAGTTGCAAATTTTTGTTTAATTTTTATCTGATTATAGTTATTTGTATATTTTATTTTGGAATTTATATCAAAAAATTACTTATTTTATTTTTTTATTCCAAATTTTAGTTATTTTTTGTTTTACTTTATATACAAATTCAATTGCTAATTTTTGTTTAGTTTTGATTCTGAATTATTTTATTTAGATATTTTACTTAGGAATTCGTATAAAAAATCAAATTACTATTTTTATTTATTTGTTATTCCGAATTTCAGTTATTATTTGTATTGTACTTGACATAAATTCTTTCTTTTAATCCAGACTGTTATAATCTGGAGCCACCACGATCAACGGTTTCCTCCGATTAACTTGGAAATTTCTACCCTTTGGGAGCAAGCGTGGTGACTCCTTTTGTCTTATTTCGAATTTTAGTTATTATTTGGATTGTACTTGACATAAATTTTTTCTTTTAATCCAGACTGTTATAATCTGGACCCACCATGGTCAACGGTGTAAATCTTTTTTTTCTTCTGATTAATGTGGGAATTTCTACCTTTTAAGAGTGAACATAGTGGCTTTTTTTATCTTTACTTTAATAATATAATAAATTGGAAGTTTTAGTATTGTCTGAGGAAATGTAATTTCGATCAAGATGAGCATGTGCTCCCTGAGGATGTTCCCCCTCTGTTTGTGTTTTGTTGGCTAGTGATTTGGCTAGTTTCACGTTTTAATAGAATCTCAGTGTTCCATCTAAAAAAGCCTAACCCATAAAATTACTGGTATATGACAAAACAGGGCAAATTCACCTTAGGCTTTTTTCAAACAACAATAGTTTCTAATTTTTAAAAGTTAAAAGCCGTTTAGAACATATTAGTTTGTTAACATAATTTTTCCCTCTTTTTCTTTTTTCTTTGCATTATCTATTAAGATATAATGATATTTTTATTGTTTTTATTTTTTCTTAATTGAATATAAAAAACTAACAGTCGTATCACTTTATCTAAAAGCCATGGCACTTTAAAACATGCCTTAATTCTTAAACACAAAGGCCAACATCCCCGTGCGCAGTCCACGCTAGGGGTGCAAATGGGTTGGGTTAATCCTGATCGATCCGGTACCGAATTCGACTTGTACTAGATCCGGGAAGAAAATGGAAAATTTGGGCATATCGAATAACGGTACTGGATATGATGTGCCGGATTCGGTACCAAAATCAGGACAACAAATATTCGACCGAATTGCCTCGATATCCAAATATTCGGATAATAACCGGCATGATATTTGGCAACCTGTCCCAGTAACCCTAAATCCCTAACCGACTAACCCAGCAACCTGAGCAGTCAGATGCAGTCGGTGGCCTCCACTCCACTGCTTGTCTTCGTCTTCAGTGATCCAGATCTGAAACCGAATCCCCATCCTCCCCATCCCATCTGGGCTCCGGCGGCCTCCAGCCCTCCACTCCTCTAGCCCTCCCCTCTAGGCCTCCATGGCTCAACCACTGGCCGTTGCATCCACTCCGGGCACGCCGTCCACAGGCATGGACCATGTTGCATCCAGACGGTCGCATACTCGCATCCACCCCAGGCACGCTGGCTCCATGCCTCCACCTCCTGGGTCTTGACGCTGAGTCCCCGTCGACCGCCTCATCCACTCCGGCACGTCGCCCCACCGCCTACCGCATCCACTCCGGGCACGCGGATTCCACGCCGCCACCAGGCACCGAAGGTATATCTTGTGTTTGGCATCCAAACTTAGGTGACAACTAGAATATTTGAATGACAATTATCTGAATGATAGAGAGTAGTTTCTTGAATCAATGATAGAGAGTAGTTTCTTGAATCTTTGCTCATTTAGTCATTTTGTTTCTTGAATCCATTGATCAGTTGATCGATTCATGTACTCATACAAAACAGGAAGAACAAATACTCAGTGAATTTTGATGGCATCTGAAAGTGGAAGTGTGGGTGTGCCTTCATCTTCATTTGCAACACCTACACTTGCATCTGGAGGATGACCAATGCAAACTGAAGGTGCTCCGACAATTGGCAGTGGCGCGCAAGGGCAAGGTATAGAAGGTAGTCCTTCAGCTATGCAAGAGAATATAGAAGATGAGTCTGTTACAAAGAAGCAGAAGAAGAGCACATCACTGGTTTGGGATCACTACACTAGGACTACAAAGACAATTGAGGTGAATGAAAAGAAGGTTGTTGAATGTTGGGCGCAATGCAACCACTATAAATATAGTGCCAGATGTGAGACCATCAATGGCACAACATGCTTTTGGAACCATTTGAAAAAAAGCAGCATCTCAACTCAGGTCAGTAGGTACTCAAAGTGGAAAAGAATAATGAATTTGACACAACTATTGTTGGACCATATAGGTATGATCAAGAAGCTAGCTTGAGAAAGTTTTATTTAGCGATAATCATGCATGAGTACCCTTTCAATATTGCTGAGCATGAATATCTTGTTGACTTCATCAAATCCTTGCGTCCTAGCTTTCCAATCAAGAGCCGTACAACAATTAGAAAAGAAGTAATAGATCTTTTTTTACAAGAAAAGGGAAAGTTATATGAATATTTTAAAACCATCAGTGTAACACTAGTATTGCTAGTCTCTTTTTTAACTATGAAGTTTCCTCTTATTTTTTTTCAGATTCTAAGAGCAAAGTTGCATCCATCATTGGTGATTTAGAGGTAGTTGAGACCGTTGTTGCTAATATGAGGATTCTTCAAGTATTGTGATTTGGTGTATTGCACTTTTATTTAGTTAAACACTAAACGTGTTAGACTAGTAACTAGTATTGGTGATTTGTACTCTTATTTAGCAAAGTTGCATCCATCATTGGTGATTTGTAGGACGAAGAAGTAGCTAGTGATGGCAAGCTCTAGTTGTGCTTGTGAGCAAGTGAAGTTGAAATTTACTACTTAAGTTTCTGCTAAGGCTACTCTCCTAAAAAGAAACTACATGGTCACTGTGAAATCAAGTTTTAGTTATACCAAAATAGTGACAGCTTCCTTCACAATCCCAGCTATGGTCACTGTTAGAGCACTTTTTACAGAAATTACAACATATTCTGTCAAAACCTGCAAGTATTCACGGTGCATGACAAAATACAATTGGTAAGTTAAGTACTGACAAGTGCATAAGATATTATACTTCCTAGGAAGGAGCACACATCCATACCATGAAAAAGGCCAAAGCACCTCCCAGAAGCATCAATAAGCTGCTCCTTATTATGTGACCTGAACTATCAAAAAAGTGAATTGCCCAGAAGTCACGCCATGGATTCATGGCAATGGAAAGAATTGCAGTTGTTATAGCCATAACTGGGGTAAAATAACTCATTAAGGTAAAGGGATTCTTTAATCCTGCATAGTACAAAAAAGAGGAAGCTGTAAAAGGATGGTGCATTACATATTAGTTGATTCATGGTATAACAAATCACATATTAAATTGTCATTTGGATATTTTTTAGAATATAATGGCAACAGCTTATAATTCACGTAACTAATAAAGTTTGATACTTTGATGCAATAGTGGCAGTTTCTATGTATCAGTAATTCAGCTTTAAAACAAACCAAGTGGCCAATCAAATAGTTCTATGTATCTCAACATTTATAAAACTCATCTGGCTGCATTTCAGGCATGAGATGACAACACATCAATGAGCAGAATTAATAGTATTCCTCCCGATGGACAAAATGTTAAGATAGAATGTGTACCATATTCCTCTTTCTTCAACAGATTTGACAGATGCATAAGAAAAAAGTTCAGTCAGAATAGGAAACCACGTTCAGCAAGGACTTTATATTAGCATATTCAGATACTGTGATGTAGAAAAAATTGGCAGCTATGCCCTGATGCTGTGACGTAGCAGCACTTGCTGTTGCTGGCATCATGTATAGTGTTGAGACTTGAATATGCAAATTCGGACTCTTCTGTGTAATCTGCACTAGTCCAGGATTACGCTAGTGCACACAGCGTAAACAAAGATGTAATATCATCCACATCACGATTTACTAAGAAAATATCCAAATTTTATTAATAATTATCAAAGTACGACCTTATGGCCAAGCTTACAATTAATAGCCTGAAGGGCTTAAAAAACTAGCAGCGGAAAATAAAATAAACACGATAACTATTCGACATGCCCACAGACAATCGACTGGGAAGCGAAGTCCTAATCCACGAAGTCGTCGAAGTATCCTCCCTCTAACAGCTCCTGCTGATCTGGTCCTTCCTCCTCAACTGAGCAAGTATGGATGAAGCCGTGAGTACATAGAGTACTCAGCAAGTTGTTTTTAACAAAAATACAATACAACATGCAAGGCTTACCAAAGGATGGCTGATAGTTTAATTTTGTAGAAAACGACAATTTAAAGTAAATACAGTAAATAGATCAGAAAGCAAACTTTGCAAATGATAATAAATAAGTATTCAAAGGAATTGAGACTAATCATAAGTGAACTGACCATCCACCCAAGGAATCCACCATGAACCAAGATCCATGAAATGAACACCCGTGAACTAACCATTCACTTCCCAACTTAACCCAACTAGGTTTTTATGAAAACTCTACCCCTCGTGTAAAATCACCGAGCATTGTCCATGACCGAAGACATGGCTATTCGAATAATTTTACACTTTGCAGAGGTTGCACAACTGTACCCACACGAAGTGATCATCTTCACGTTAAAGAAAATCACAACAAGGTTTTTACAATGATCCATCTCAACCTGATCCCACTCGCTAAGATTTCGCTATCGAGTAGGCTGACCACCTAGTCGATAATTGCCCCCCTTGCGCCACAACAACATTAGTAGCGAAACCAAAGTTGAGACTTCAAAAATTATTATGCCATGTCTATCCTATACTATACATGTGGTTTGCGCGGTAAAGCTCAGATCAATGGCGCACAAAGTTAAGTCCTTAAGTATTACCCAAGCGAAACATCTACATCCCATGTGCAACCTGCACCTCCTTTACTGCACGATCATTCACCCAAGTGAATACCAAATTTGTATAACCAGTACCAATGACACTACCCATGTCATGGCAATCAAATTTTATAACTGTGGCTGACCACCACGTTCAAGTATATCATTAAGTCAAGATTAATTAATTGACCACATGTGATGATACACCCAACATACTACAGGCATGGCTAAGCAATTATGAACGTACCACCCATGTGACAACTAATATTACATCACCAAATAATTACCCATCCTATGGTGACAATAGAATCATGGCTTTCAAATTATCAAGGAGGAAGTAATCAATTAGGTCATTAACTACCAATACAAAGCTTTGTAATGAAATAGCGATGCATGATAATTTAAAACAAAATAATACATAATAGATTGGAAAACTAGGCTCAACATGATCAAAGGACACGACTTGCCTTGGCCTTGCTCAGTTGAAGGCTCTTGATCATCGAATCCAGCTTAGTTCCTTCGAAAGTGTGATCTAACAAGAGAGAAAGCGAACCCAAACACAAAATAAATTTAAATAAAATTCAAATGAACTCTAAAAACTTCAAAAACAGAGCCAAAAGATAGAGCTCAATTTTATATGAATTTAGGAAAAAGAATCGGGTCAATCGGAGTTCGAACAAGGAAGAACGGGCACAGGTGCGGAGTTCCAGTCGGGCACGAATGACGAGACGCAGACACGGAAGGCGGCGGCGGAATCCTGGTTGGAGACAGAGACGGTGGTGGGAAGAAGATGAACAGTACACGGGCTCTTCGATGAACGACACGTGGCATGGGGGGGGGGGAAATTAGACGGCTGGCGGGAGACTGGCTCGGGCGGTTGAGATGCGGGCGACATGCTCCGGATGGCTGACGCGTGGCGGGGGCGGGGTAGGCCGGCCGGAGCGAAAAGCTGGGCCGAGCAGAGTGGGCTGGCAGGGCGGCCTGGTCTAGTGGGCTTCGGCCCACCAGCCTTGTTGGGATTTTTAGAGGTTTTTCTTTTTTCAGAAATCCAAATAAATTCTTTTGAGCTCTAGAAAATTGCAAATAACTCCAAAAAAATCCAAGAAAAATCCAGAAAAGTCCTTGAAACTCAAGGAACTCAAATAAAATATTTTTTGATAAATGTTAATGTTTAGTTTATTCATATTAAATCCTTTTAATTAATAAAAATTCAATTAAGCTTTAATTAATCCCAAAAAAATTCAAATGGTGAATTTTATTTTTAAAAACTTCCAAAAGGCTCTGAAAATCAGGATGTTACAAACCTCCCCCCTTAAACGGAATCTTGACCCCGAGATTCTATTCTGGCTCACTAAGGAATAGGCCTGTAAACTCCGCTCTAAGATCCTTCTCGCGCTCCTAGGTTGCTTCTTCCTCTAAATGATTGCTCCACTGAACTTTGCAAAAATGAACAATCCTGCTTCTGGTCACACGCTCTGCCATTTTCAAGATTTTGATAGGATGCTCCTTATAAGACAAATCCCCCTGGAGATCCATAGCCTCCACTGGCACTGCCTCCTCCGGCACTCTCAAGCACTTCTTTAGCTGAGATACATGGAAAACATCATGTATCCCACTCAAGGTCTCAGGTAGCTCCAGCTGATATGTGACTTCTCCCTTGCGCTTCAATATCTGGGATGGCCCCACGTACCTTGGCGCAAGCTTTCCTTTCATTTGCAATCTCTTAACACCTTTGAAGGGTGTAATCTTGAGATACACATAATCATTTGGCTCAAAGCTTAAATCACTGCGACGAGTATCAGCATAACTCTTCTGTCTAGTCTGAGCTGTTCTTAACCTTTCTCGAATCAAACGCACTTTCTCTTCTGCTTCTTGGAGACATTCTGACCCAAAGACTAGACTTTCCCCCGTCTCTTTCCAATTGAGAGGGGTTCTACATTTCCTGCCATACAGAGCTTCAAACGGTGACATCTGTAAACTGGCCTGGTAACTGTTATTGTAGGAGAACTCTGTGAAAGGCAAGCAACTGTCCCACTTGGCTCCGTGATCCAATACACATGCTCCTAACATATCCTCAAGGATTTGATTCACACGCTCTGTCTGACCAGCAATCTGCGGATGATATGCTGTACTGAAGTTCAAATGAGTACCCATTGCTTTGTGGAAACTTCCCCAAAATCGTGAGGTGAACTACGACCCACGATCTGACACTATTCTCTTAGGTACTCCATGAGGACTCACGATCCTGGACATATATAAATCAGCCAACCTATCACCGGCATAAGTTGTTTTGACCAGAATGAAGTGGGCGACCTTCGTCAACCGATCCACAATTACCCATATTGAATCAAAACCATCCTTTGTTTTGGGTAATTCCATAATAAAGCTCATTCCCACTTCTTCCCACTTCCACTCGGGAATTTTCAAGGGTTGCAGCAAACTTGCTGGTCTTTGGTGTTCAGCCTTCACTCTTTGGCACACATCGCAAAGTGCTACGTACTCTGCTATCTCACGCTTCATACCTGGCCACCAGTACTTATCTTTAATGTCCTGATACATCTTAGTACTACCTGGATGGATTGAATATAATGACTTATGCGCTTCCTTAAGCAATAACTTCTTCAACTCCTTATTTGGTACACACAATCGTGCCTTATACCACCTTGGTCATCCTCTACAAAGCCTGATGCTTTGCCTTCTTTTAAAGCAGCCTTGATTCGCTGAATATTTTAATCTTCTAACTATGCTTGACAGATCTAACCATCCATAGTCGGCTGCAAGTCCAAAGTGGCTAACATTCCTTCCTCAACCAACTCCAGACTGAGCTTCTGAAATTCCTCGTGTAACACTGGTTGGTTTTCCTTGATCATCACTATACTGCAATACACCTTTCTGCTCAAAGCATCTGCCACCACATTGGCTTTTCCTGGGTGATAGTGGACCCCGATGTTATAATCTTTTATCAATTCCAACCATCTTCTTTGCCTGAGGTTGAGATCTGCTTGTGTGAAGATATATTTCAGACTCTTATGATCCGTGTAGATTTCACATCGATTACCCATTAGATAGTGATGCCATATTTTCAGGGCATGCACTACCGCTACCAATTCCAAATCATGCGTGGGGTAGTTCTCTTCATGTGGCCTCAACTGGCGTGATGCATAAGCCACCACTCTCTTGTCCTACATCAACACACATCCCAAACCTTTGCGGGACGCATCACAGTAGATTTCAAAATCCTTCTTAATGTCTGGCAAAATCAGTACTGGTGCTGTAGTCAGGCACTCCTTTAATTTCTGAAAACTCTTCTCGCACTCTGGCGTCCATTCAAACTTCTTTTCTTTCTTCAACAGCTGGGTGAGCAGTCACGCTACACTGGAAAACCCTTTGATGAAGTGGCGGTAATAACCAGCCATTCCAAGAAAACTTCTGACTTGAGTCACTGACGTTGGTGCCTTCCAATTCAACACATCCTTCACTTTCCCTGGGTCAACTGCTACTCCTTCTGCGGTCATGACATGGCCCAAAAACGCAACCTCCTTCATTCAAAATTCACACTTGCTGAACTTAGCATACAACTTATGCTCTCGTAACCTTTGCAACACCAACCTCAGATGCTCTTCAAGCTCTTTCTCATCTTTGGAGTAGATCAGAATGTCATTGATGAACACAACGATGAACTTATCCAGGTAATCCATGAACACCTTGTTCATCAGGTACATAAAGTAGGCTGGGGCATTGGTTAAGCCAAAGGACATCACCGTGAACTCGTACAATCCATAACGAGTTGAGAACGTTGTCTTAGGTATATCCTCCGGATGGATCTTCATCTGATGGTATCCTGATCTCAGATCAATCTTGGAGAATACTCCGGCCCCTTTAAGTTGGTTCAACAAGTCATCAATTCTGGGCAAGGAATACTTGTGTTTGATGGTAACCTCATTGAGTGCTCGGTAATCCACGCACATACGCTGGCTGCCGTCTTTCTTTTCGACGAACAAAACTGGTGCTCCCCACGGAGAGGTATTGGGCCTGACATAACCTTTATCCAATAATTCTTGTATCTGCTTCTTCAACTCTACTAACTCGTTGGTAGGCGTTCGGTACGGTCTCTTGGAAATAGGTGATGTACCAGGTGCTAACACAATCGTGAACTCCACTTCTCTGTCTGGCGGCATCCCAGGGAAATCGTCAGGGAAAACATCTGGATACTCTCTAACAACTAGCACTTCCTCTAGCATGATCCCTTTACTTTGGCACACCATCAACTTTTCTGGCTGTTTCATGATGGCTTCGAATTTCACTTTACTTCCATCTGAACTGACCAAGGTGATGGCTCTGCTTCCTCAATCCAACACTGCTTGGTGCTTCTTAAGCCAATCCATACCCAGAATTACATCCAACGATTGGATAGCCAACACAACCAGGTCGGCGGAGAATTCTACTCCCTGGATGGCTATCTTGACTTCAGGGCAGCCTAGGTTTGTACTCAGCTCAGAGCCCGAGGATTGAACCAATAGAACGGAACCAAGACCAACGGTTTTCAACCGGTGCTTTAGAGCGAAACTCCAAGAAACAAATGAATGCGAGGCTCTAGAATCGAAAAAACTATGGCAGGGACTGAATTTACTTGAAACTTACCAATCATGACATTTGGCACTGCCTGAGCCTCCTCTGCGGTGACGTGGTTCACTTGACCGCGTACCACGGACTACGATCCTCTACTGAGTTGGCTTGATGCTTGGTGTGCTCCGCGTCCTGACCCTAAAGCAGGGGTCTGGTTTGGTGTAGCTCCCAAGTTGAAGCGAACTGGCGTCAAAGCTTGATTCTGCGGGCATTTGTTGGCGTAGTGCCCCTTTCATGGCATTTGAAGCAAGTGACTGCTGCAGCGGGCTTGGTAATCCTCTGCTGCTGGCTTCCCATTGGAACTGGCTTGGGCCCAGACAAGAACTGGCGAGGGGCTAGTGCGGGGGTTTTGAATCCCGACTGCTGAGGGACACTGGTTGGCTGATCTGCACTAAAGCGGGTCCTCTGAGCTTGGTGCATCCACGATCCCTGCTGCATCATCCTCCGTTTGCGAGATTCCTCCAACTCACATCGACTTTCCTCGATGAGCATTGCCTTATCCACCATGTTTTGAAAGCTGGCATAGTCGTTTCCCACCACCTAAACTTTCAGACCAGGGTTCAATCCTCTCTTGAACCTCTTCTGGCGGGCATCATCTGTGGCAATGTCCTTTGGAGCGTAGTGGGCTAACTGAGTGAACTTATTGAGGTATTCACTCATTGTCATGTTCTTTTGTTGCAACTCCCAGAATTCCTCCTTCATTTTGATCACCCTATCCAGAATATGGGCGTGTCGAAATGCCGCTGCGAATTCAGCACAGGTGATACTATCTTGGTCCTCATGTGTGGCACAGTAGTTTTCCCACCACTCGGCTGCAGCTCCTTCTAGCTGGTGGGTTGCATACAACACCTTCTTGCGATCAGTACACTGGGCGAGGTTAAGCTTCCTTTCCACTGAGTGCATCCAATCGTCGACCTCCAAGGGCTCAAAAGACCGTGAGTCGTTGGGTGGCCTTGTCCTCATGTACTATGCAAACTTGGACTGCTGGCGAACTGGTTGGGGCATTGCCATTTCTTGATTCTGCCGGTTCATCATTGCGTTCATGTTCTGCATCATGGTGTTCATGAACTAAGTCTGGGCGGCCATGAACTGACTCAAGGTCGGATCTAGACCTGTTGGAGTAGCATGCTGTTCTTGGGTTGCTTGATTTCCATTATTGCCCTCTGGGTCTTGATTCATCTGACTGCGTCCTGCGGAGTTCCGGGTATCAACCATTCTGCTCTGCTCCGAAAAGAATGTCCACTTTGCTTGAGAACTGGCTTCACAAGGCTTAATAGGTAAGAGGGAAAAGCAGAGGTAAGCGGTAAACTCGTCTAAGGGGGATATTATAATGGCAACCCTAAACTAAACAAACACTTAGCCGAAAAGGCTAACAAAAGAAGCAACAAACTCCACAAAAAGACTTTGACATGACTACATCATAATGCTAGAAGCAAAACTGCAGCTCACATCACACCCAACGGCAAATAAGAAGCGAAATGTTCTACACGATACTAAAAACTATAACAGGGTTCAAATCTAATGCCTCCTAATCTTCGTTCCAATCTTGTCTTGACATATTGGGTGCTTCCTTGATCCAAACTTCACAGCTTAGCTTGAAGAATTGCATGTCAACTTTCACTTTGAATGAGGGACACTCGAGACATCTATGGAAATTATAGGGATAAGAAGTCAAATTAAGTTTGGGAAACAATATAGATGAGGCAAAGAGTGAGAATCCTAAGAATGAGATAAGAATAAAGAATTACTAGACAATCATTTGGTTGATTCGATATAGAAAATAAAATTTGAAAACTTTGCTAATTCGACTATTCTAACTAGGACTTCGTCCTACAGTCGATATAGCTCTGATACCACCTTTGTTGAGACCCGAATATGCAAATTTGGACCCTCGAGTGTAATCTGCACTAGTCCAGGATCACGCTAGTGCACACAGCGTAAACAAAGATGTAATATCATCCACATCATGATTTACTAAGAAAAGATCCAAATTTTATTAGTAATTATCAAAGTACAACCTTATGGCCAAGCTTATAATTAATAGTCTGAAGGGTTTAAAGAAACTAGCAGCGGAAAACAAAATAAACACGATAGCTATTCGACATGCCCACAGGCAATCGACTGGGAAGCGAAGTCCTAATCCGCGAAGTCGTCGAAGTTCCTGCTAATCTAGTCCTTCCTCCTCAATTGAGCAAGTATGGATGAAGCTGTGAGTACATAGAGTACTCAGCAAGTTGTTTGCAACAAAAATGCAATATAACATGCAAGGCTTACCAAAGGATGGCTGATAATTTAATTTTGCAGAAAACGACAATTTAAAGTAAATACAGTAAATAGATCAGAAAGCAAACTTTGCAAACGATAATAAATAAGTATTCAAAGGAATTGAGACCAACCATAAGTGAACTGACCATCCACCCAAGGAATCCACCATGAACCAAGATCCATGAAATGAACACTCGTGAACTAACCATTCACTTCCATTTTAACCCAACCAGATTTTTATGAAAACTCTACCCCTCGTGTGAAATCACTGAGCATTGTCCATGATCGAAGACATGGCTATTCGAATAGTTTTATACTCTGCAGAGATTACACAACTGTACCCACATGATGTGGTCATCTTCACGTTAAAGAAAATTACGACAAGGCTTTTACAATGATCCATCTCAACCTGATTCTACTCGCTAAGGTTTCGCCGTCGAGTAGGCTGACCACCTAGTAGATAATTGCCCCCCTTTGCGCCACAACAATATCAGTAGCGAAACCAAAGTTGAGACTTCACAAATTATTATGCCAGGTCTATCCCATACTAGACATGTGGTTTGTGCGGTAAAGCTCAGATCAATGATGCACAAAGTTAAGTCCTTAAGTATTACCCAAGCAAAACATCCACATCCCATGTGCAACCTGCACCCTCTTTACTACACGATCATTCGCCCGAGTGAAAACCAAATTTGTATAACCAGTACCAATGACACTACCCATGTTATGCAATCAAATTTTATAACTGTGGCTGACCACCACGTTCAAGTATATCATTAAGTCAAGATTAATTAATTGACCACATGTAATGATAGACCCAACATACTATAGGCATGGCTAAGCAATTCTGAACATACCACCCATGTGACAACTAATATTACATTACTAAATAATTACTCATCCTATGGTGACAATAGAATCATGGCTTTCAAATTATCAAGGAGGAAGTAATCAATTAGGTCATTAACTACCAATACAAAGGTTTGTAATAAAATAGTGATGCATGATAATTTAAAACAAAATAATACATAATACATTGGAAAACTAGGTTCAACATGATCAAAGGACACGACTTGCCTTGTCCTTGCTCAGTTGAAGGCTCTTGATCATCGAATCCGGTTTCAGCCCCTTCGCAAGTGTGATCTAACAAGAGAGAAAGCGAACCCAAACACAAAATAAATTCAAAAAAAATTCAAATGAACTCCAAAAACTTCAAAAATAGATCCAAAAGATAGAGCTAAATTTTATATGAATTTAGGAAAAAGAATCGGGTCAATCGGAGTTCGAACGAGGGAGAACGGGCTCTTGGAAAATCTAATCTAAAGAAAAAGGCTGAAAATCGGAAAAGTTATTGTTCTGTGGACTCGGTGCACGGTAAGGCTAGTCTACGGTGAACCCGGTACATGGAATAGTGCGTGGCTGACTAGGCTTGCTGACGCAACTGCTGACTGGGCTCTAGGGCTAACTTGGCATCCACGTGGCTGCTGATTGGGCTTTGATTGGCTCACGGGTCTACGGCGCACGGCGGACCAGCTGCACGGGAAGGCATATGGTCACGGGCGCGGCTACGGCTGACGGCGCGTGGTGCGAGGTAGACGGTTCGGGAACCGAAGCGACGGGCACACGGACCAAGGCGGCGCGCGTCTAATCGGTGGCAAGGTCAGATGACGGCGACGGCGGTGACTCACCGGTGGCGGCGACTCCGGCGGCATTGGGGTTGAGCGGCGGCGAAACGGCCAGCGAACAACGGCGGTGGCTTTCAGCGAAGATGGCTCGACAAGCGGCTAGCGGCTAGGGCGGCGGCTAGGGGACGGCGGACACCTTGGGGTCGGCTCCCCTTTTATACCCGGATGCTGAGGACTCCAAGACGGGCAAGGGTGCGGAGTTCGAGTCGGGCACGAACGCCGAGACGAAGACACGGAAGGCGGCGGCAGAATCCTGGTCGGAGACGGATACGGCGGCGGGAAGAAGATGAACAGTACACAGGCTCTCCGATGAACGACGCGTGGCACGGGGGGAAATCAGACGGCTGACGGGAGATCGGCTCGGGCGGTTGAGATGCGGGCGGCACGCTCCGGATGGCTGACTCGTGGCGGGGGCGGGGCTGGCCGGCCGAAGCGGAAAGCTGGGCCGAGCGGAGTGGGCTGGCAGGGCTGCCTGGTCTAGTGGGCTTCGGCCCACTGGCCTTGTTGGGATTTTTAGAGGGTTTTTTCAGAAATTCAAATAAATTCTTTTGAGCTCTAGAAAAGTCCTTGAAACTCAAGGAACTCAAATAAAATATTTTTGATAAATGTTAATGTTTAGTTTATTCATATTAAATCCTTTTAATTAATAAAAATCTAATTAAACTTTAATTAATTCCAAAAAATTCAAATGGTGAATTTTATTTTTGAAAACTTCAAAAATGCCCTGAAAATCAGGATGTTACATATAGGAAGCAGCACTTGCTGTTGTTGGTGTTACATGGCTATGCTTTTTGTTGCTTGTCTCCTAGTTCCTGTACCATGATGGTTGCTGTTGCTGCTGGTGGTGTTACATGGCTATGCTTTTTGTTGCTGTTGCTAGTGTTACATGGCTATACATGATGCAGGTTGTATGAACCTATGTTTGCTGAGTTCCTACCAGATTCATTGTTTGCGGCGGCACAAGATATTATGCTCTTTATTTTCACTCTTTTGTAGTTATATTAAGGGCTCAATAGGGTGATCAGTCACAAGCTACCTGCAATTTTTGTTATATTTGGACCGCTCTATGGTAATATGTGACCTTGAAAAGATAAATTTGCTAGCTATCCTGTTTGAGGCTCTTAATTTCAATGAGAAGACACTATTGAAAATGTTCCTTTTTGTACGTCCATGTTATCCACCTATATTATCCGCTTCCGATCCGTAACCGATATATATCTGCCCCGATGATATCATATTCGAAACTCAGAATATTCCGAATTCGTATTCGTATATGGTCTTACCGTATCCGACTTAATTAGAATCCGGGGAAAAAAAATATGGGTTAGAATACGGTTTAAGCAATATCCGTTCGAATCTGATCCGATTGCACCCCTAGTCCACGCATGATGTTATTATTTATTAACTACACGTGACTATCATTACAGCTGATTGGTTTTGCGTGCTTACGAATCCCGAACCCCCAATGACCCGCGGAGTCCCGGCCTCCTCGCGAGGCCACGTCACGCCCGAGCGCTCGGCCGGCCGGCGCGTGGCGCAGGAATTTGCGTACGGCCGGCCGAGCCACTTCCCTCATATTTTTTTAAAATTACGTAAAGGTCCTTTTTCCTCGCGAATAAGTCCCTGCAAGTTTTTTTCCACCGAAATTTTTGCAGGATAGCGCCCCGCGGTTTTCTAAATTACGCACGGGTCCTCGTTTATTACGTACAGGCCCTCGATTTTTTCCGAAAAAACCCTTTACCTTTCTCATTTATTACGTACAGGCCCTCGGTTTTTTACGAAAAAACCCTTTGCCTTTTTCGAAAATACACATGTGCCCTCGATTTTTTAAATTTTTTTTTACAAACTCCTCACGGATTATCGTCTCTTTTACTTCGGTACACACGGTGGCTGGCGCGGCGTGGCGCCGCGCCCATGAGGCTAGTTAAGATTACACATGGATTCAATGGACGAACATGCTTAACCATTGGAAAACAAATTAGGCTGCCCTGGGGAAATCACTCCGCGAGGGACAATGAACGGATCAGATCAAGCGTAGGTGTTGGCGACGTCGGCGAGGTGCCCCGCGAGCTCCTCCGGCGCGGAGAACATGGCCATGTGGTCAGCGGCGGCGATCTCCCTCACCTCCGTCACGGGGCAGCCGGCGATCATCCGCCGCTGGTGGGGCTCCACCATGGCCAGGTCCTGCTTGCAGACCACGTACACCTTGCTCACCGTGCCGTACCGGTCTTCGCTGAACGGCGGGCGGCGGTGCTGGTCGGCCACGTAGTAGGAGCTCACCCGGGCCAGGCTCTGGGACAGCGTGTAGTCCTCATCCGGGCTCAGCTGGTAGAGCTTCTGCCGCAGGAACTCCGGCCCGAGGAACACGGAAGGAGGGACGTGCTCCGCGTCCGTCGCGCTGTCCATCCAGTCCAACGGGGGAAGCTTTCACAGAGACACAGAAGAAAGTGACGTCAGCCGCTGCCCAGTTGTTGTTCATTGCAATTTTGGTTTGATTTGAGAGGCAGCTGTTTCAATGCTTGCTCGTGAAAGCAATGGGCCTGTTCGTTTGATTGTAGTTTATAATTTTTTGCTATGATTTATTAGTTTAGTAAATAGTCACTGAAACTTAAAGAAAATAGGACAAATAATTTGACGAGAGATTTAGCTTGATAACAGTACTACAAAGACGAGCAAAATCGGGGGCGGAAGGGGGACAAATGTTCAACATAGAGGTGATAAGTTGGGTCTAGGGGCCAGGACCGCTTGTCAGCGAGACACTAATGCTATTTTGCGATCATTGGCCTAGTGTCTTCTAGTGTTAGCCAGTTTTTTCGAGTTTAAACGTCGACATACAATTACCATTTTACCAACATGACAATATGCCGCAGTACATTCTGCACCTTAGCACATATGCCAATTTCTGAGAGAGATGCATGCTAAAGAGATGGCCATAAAATTTCTGTCTTAAGATCGCCAGATAAAGAAATATTGTGTATACTCCCAAAACTAATGGCAAGTAACATAACATCAGCTGGATTAGCGACAACAGAAACAACCGATGGCACATACCGTCTCGATGACGTAGGGGCGCGGGTTGGTGCAGTCCGGCATGAACGCGGTTACGAACACGGCGGCCGCGACCTTCTCCGGGAACTCCTCAGCGGCGAGCGCGACGCTCATGCCGCCGAAGCTGTGGCCCACCAGCACCGCCCTCTCGCCCTCCGGGAGCGCGCGGAGCGCGTCGAGCAGCGGCCGCGTGTAGTCCTCGAACGTGGGCGCGTCCCGCAGCCGACGCGCGTCGGGACCCGAGGCCACGAGGTCTGGCGCGTCCACGCGGTGGCCCGCAGCGCGCAGCAGCATGGCGACCCTGTACCAGCACCACCCGCCGTGGCCCGTGCCGTGCACCAGGATGACGCGCTTCGACGACGGAGACGACGCGGCTGGGACGGACGACATGGCCGGTGCTCGGTTCTTGGCTGCTTCGTTCTTGACTTCTTGATGGTGCGTGTGAGAAATCAGTCCGTCGTGCCTTCAAAATAAGTGGCCGCGTGCAATGCTGTGGCAACGCTGTCACTCGATGCAGAAGACTTTTTTTGTCGTGGCGTAGGCAGGCTGCGACGCAGCCCCCGCGATTCATCGAATATGCCGAGGGAAGGTGATGGACTTTCTGTGGGACAGGCAGGGCACGCTTTCTTATTACGGTCTTCCACCGGCACTCTTCCCAGCCTCGAGAGATGGATTTTCTGTGGGATCGGCACCTAGATACGATGCTTCGTTCCATCACATCAGCAAATTATCCTTGCATTAGGCAAAACTAATAGGTTAATCCAACGGGCTGAGGTCATGGATCAATTGTTTGCAAGGATTGGGGGATTGATCCTCTGCTCTGTTTTTTCTTCTTTCATTTTTTTTGGGTACCTTTCTCTGGCTTCGATCGGATGGATAAGGGATCTTTTGGCACTATGGCCGCCTAATGTATGGATAAGAGCTATGGTTTACTACCTTAGAGCAACTCCAAGAGAAGAGCTAAATCATTTTCTAAAGGTAAATTTAGCTATTATTGGAGAAAAAACGTCTCCAATAGACTCTGTAAATGACTCTCCAAATTTAGTAGCTCTCCATCCCTCCTCCTTCGCTCTCTATTTTTGGATAGCCTACCTCGCTCACCATCCAGCCTCTTGGCGCGGTCGGCGTTTCTTTCCCGCACGCTGCGCCCCATTCCCGCGCGTACGCGACCCACCGCGCGCCCTCTAGTTTAGATAGCCTGTTGGAGTAGTCTTGTTTTTTGGGTGAGATTCATTTTAGAGAATAACTAAATCACTAAATTTGGATATTTCTTTTGGCTAATCTCTTGGAGTTGCTCGTGGATTGACTTTGATCTATTTAATTAAAGCAGTATTCTTTGCTTTACGCTTTCACGTTTAAGGAAGTGTACTTTTTATTTCTATATGTAAAAAACTCAGACTCGGACATCCAACCGAACGACAAAAAATCAGCGTTCCTGACGAGACAAAAATCATTAGAAGTTTGCGTTTACTCTCAGGCACGTCACTCAAGCCACCAACCAAAACAAAGTCCTACTTCCGCACTATATTTGAAAAAAAAGGATTTTTAGAGGAATTTTGTAGAAATTCAATCCTATGGAAACTATGTGGAAATTTATTTACAAAATTTTTTTATCTATTTCAATTTTTAGTTGGAATTCATATGCAAATCCAGTTGCCAATTTTTTTAATTTTTATCTGATTATAGTTATTTCAAAATTTTATTTTGAAATTTATATCAAAATCAAATTACTAATTTTATTTTATTTTTTATTTTGAATTTCAGTTATTTTTTGTTTGAATTCATATACAAATTCATTTGCTAATTTTTGTTTAATTTTTATTCTGAATTATTTTATTTAGATATTTTACTTTGAAATTCGTATAGAAATCAATTTGCTAATTTTATTTGTTTTTATCCCGAATTTCAGTTATTATTTGGGTTGTACTTGGCATAAATTATTTCTTTTAATCTAGACTGTCATGATTTGGAGCCACCATGATCAATGGTGTAGATCTTTATCTTTTTTCTCTGATTAACGTGAAAATTTCTACCCTTTGAGAGCAAACGTGGTGAGTCCTTTTGCCTTATTTCGAATTTCAGTTATTATTTGGGTTGTACTTGATATAAATTCTTTATTTTAAACCAGACTGTTATAATCTGGAGCCACCATGGTCAATAATGTAGATCTTTCTTTTTCCGATTAATGTGAAAATTTCTACCTTTTGAGAGCGAACATGGTGGCTTCTTTTACTTTTACTTTAATAATATAATAGATTGGAAGTTTCAATATTGTGCGAGGAACTATAATTCCGAACAAGAGGAGCATGTGCTTCCTGACGATGTCCCCCCTCTGTTTGTGTTTTGTTGGCTAGTGATTTGGCTAGTTTCACGTTTTAATAGAATCGCAGTGTTCCATCTAAAAAAGCCTAACACATAAAATTACTGGTATATGACAAAATGGGGCAAATCAATCTTAGGCTCTTTTCAAACAAGAATGGTTTCTGATTTTTAGAAGTTAAAAACCGTTTAGAATATATTAGTTTGTTAGCATATTTTTTCTGTTTTTCTTTTTTTATTTACATTATCCATTAAGATATAATGGTGTTTTTTATTTTCATTTTTTCTTAATTGAATATCAAAAAATTAACAGCCGATATAATATCACTTTATCTAAATGCCAGGGCACATTAAAACATGCCTTAATTCTTAAACACAAAGGCCAACATCCCCGTGCACAGTCCACGCATGATGTTGTTATTTATTAACTACACATGACTATCATTATAGCTGATTGGTTTTGCGTGCTTACGAATTAAGATTACACATGAATTCGATGGACGAACATGCTTAACCATTGGAAAACAAATTAGGCTGCCCTGGGGAAATCACTCCGTGAGGGTCAATGAACGGATCAGATCAAGCGTAGGTGTTGGCGACGTCGGCGAGGTGCCCCGCGAGCTCCTCCGGCGCGGAGAACATGGCCATGTGGTCGGCGGCGGCGATCTCCCTCACCTCCGCCACGGGGCAGCCGGCGATCATCCGCCGCTGGTGGGGCTCCACCATGGCCAGGTCCTGCATGCAGACCACGTACACCTTGCTCACCGCGCCGTACCGACCCTCGCTGAACGGCGGGCGACGGTGCTGGTCGGCCACGTAGTAGGAGCTCACCCGGGCCAGGCTCTGGGACAGCGTGTAATCCTCATCCGGGCTCAGCTGGTAGAGCTTCTGCCGCAGGAGCTCCGGCCCGAAGAACACGGAAGGAGGGACGTGATCCGCGTCCGTCACGCTGTCCATCCAGTCCGTCGGGGGAAGCTGTCACAGAGACACAGAAGAAAGCGACGTCAGCCGCTGGCCAGTTGTTGTTCATTGCAATTTTGGTTTGAATTGAGAGGCAGCTGTTTCAATGCTTGCTCGAGAAAACAATGGGCCTGTTAGTTTGATTGTAGTTTATGATTTTTTTCTATGATTTATTAGTTTAATAAATAATAGTACTACAAAGACGTGCAAAATTGGGAGCGGAAGGGGGACAAATGTTCAACATGGAGGTGATAAGTTGGGTTTAGGGGCCAGGACCACTTGTCAGCGAGACACTAATGCTATTTTACGATCATTGGCCTAGTGTCTTCTAGCGTTAGCCAGTTTTTTTTAGTTTAAACGTCGACATACAATTACCATTTTACCAACATGGCAATATGCCACAGTACATTCTGCACCTTAGCACATATGCCAATTCCTGAGAGAGATGCATGCTAAAGAGATGGCCATAAAATTTCTATCTTAAAATCGCCAGATAAAGAAATATTGTGTATACTCCCAAAACTAATGGCCACAAACATAACATCAGCTCGATTAGCGAGAACAGAAACAATCGATTGCACATACCGTCTCGATGACGTAGGGGCGCGGGTTGGTGCAGTCCGGCATGAACGCGGTGACGAACACGGCGGCCGCGACCTTCTCCGGGAACTCCTCAGCGGCGAGTGCGACGCTCATGCCGCCGAAGCTGTGGCCCACCAGCACCACCCTCTCGCCCTCCGGTAGCGCGCGGAGCACGTCGAGCAGCGGCCGCGTGTAGTCCTCAAATGTGGGCGCGTCCCGCAGCGGGCGCGCATCGGGACCCGAGGCCACGAGGTCCGGCGCGTCCACGCGGTGGCCCGCGGTGCGTAGCAGCGTGGCACCACCCGCCGTGGCCCGTGCCGTGCACCAGGATGATGCGCTTCGACGACGGAGACGACGTTGGCCAGGACGGACGACATGGACGGTGCTCGGTTCTTGGCTGCTTCGTTCTTCACTTCTTGATGGTGCATGTGAGAAATCAGTCCATCGTGCCTTCAAGATAAGTGGTCGTGTGCAACGCTGTGGCAACGCTATCACTCGATGCTGAAATTTTTGGCGCATCTTGGAGCAAAAAAAAATATCGGTTTTGCTATTGCACTCTCAGTCATCTGAAATTGCACTCTCAATCAATTGAATTGTAGTTCCCATCAAAAGAACACCTGCAACTTCAGATTATTCAATCAATTGAAATTGCAGCCTCCTCTAAAAAAATCACCTACAACTTCAGTTGATTCAAAGTGCAACTTCAGGTGACTGAGAGATAAAAAAATTTCAATCGTCTGTGCAATAGTCACTCCCAAAAAATATACTCTCATTCTTATTTTTACTTAACTTACTATAATCTGTATCATCGAATTTTTTAAAATTTAACTACCAATAAATTTAAAATTATCTAAACTGACTATACGAAAATTATATTATTAAATTTGTCGTTAAAAATATTTTTATAATATTATAAATTTAGCATATCTTAATATAAAGTTATAAAAATAACGGTTAAAGTTATATCTTAAAAACTATAAAAAAATTAAAATACTAAATAAAAAGAATGAAAGCAGTAGATAGGCCTGGTCAAAGTCAAGCGCTGTGGCCTGAAGACTGTTTTTTTGTCGTGGCGTACGCAGGCTGCGAAGCAGCCAGGCCCGGCCCTGAGGGGGGGCGAGCGGGGCGGCCGCAACAGGCCCTCAAAATTCAGGGGCCTCCAATCCCCCATATACATAGTATATATACTATGTATACTATCCGTCTATGAGTCTACCTGTCTTCCGAATTCCCGGCCGGGTTGACTTCTCATCTTCAGTCTTCTTTCTGAAATTTGACTTTCCGACTTCTTAGTTCTTCCGTGATTCCGTGTAGCCGTCTAGGGCACGCCGCGCCGAGCCGCGGAGGGTGACTGTCTCTCTCTCCGCCCGTCCGCCGCTCTAGTGCCGTCTCGACGGTGAACGGTCTCGTCTGCGAGGCGACACCGCGACAGGCGAGCCGAGCGGAGCGAGTGATCGGCCGTGAAATTCCCAAACCAGCAGGTCCACATCTACATCACTTTGTCATCGCTTCTTGTAGTTTGCATATTAGGAATTTTTTAATTAATAATTAGTGCTTTGTAGTTACTAATTATACTATTGTTCTTTAAATTTTCAGTACCATATCATCTAGAAAATATGCATCCGGCAGTGAAAAAAGAAAAAAGAGGAAACGAATAGATGAGTTGATAGAATCACAGAGAGGATCCATTGACAAATTTTTTAAAAGTAATACGAGTAGTTCAAGAAATCCTGATGAATTGGCAATAGTTGCTGTGGAGGAAGATGCTAATGTGAATCTAGAAGATGAGGGCCCTACGGAAGACCATGTCAACATCAACACAGATGATAACAATGTGAGTGATCATGAGCACATATTTAATTCATCTGCTACAAAATCTGCTAGTTTTGATGAACCAGTATTTACTACAAATATTTATGATCCGATAAATTGGGGTAATCTTGATAACAAAGCAAGAGACATATTAGTGGAGAAGGGGCCTATAAGAGAAGAAAATATTGAGTTTCCTTTGGATGACAACTCAAGACATTTTTTGTACAGTCATTACTCTAGAAAAATGAGCAATGGAGAAGTACATGATAGAAAATGGTTAGTTTATTCAAAACACGTTGATAAGGTGTTTTGCTTTTGTTGCAAGCTTTTCAATTCTGATAATTGCAAGAGTTCATTGGGGCATGATAGGTTTAGAGATTGGAGGCATATCAATGAGAGGCTGAAAGAACATGAAGCTAGTGTCGAGCATATTTCCAACATGGATTCTTGGAATGAACTAAGAGTTAGATTGAGCAAACATGAAACGATCGATAAAGAGCTACAACAGCAAATTACAAAGGAGAAAGAACGTATAAGGCAGGTTCTATTAAGAATAGTTGCCATTGTAAAATTTTTAATGAGTTCAACAACATTGAAGTCATTGGATCGAACTGAATTAAAAGAATGTTGTATAAAATTTGCAGAAACTTTCTCTCTAGATGGTTCATCTGATGTTGAGTTAAATGATCTAATTTCTGAGTTAAGTGTTATACAATTGACTTTATCAGATAAACCAATGTTTGCTATGGAGATCTTTGAGTTTGTCAGAGAAGCGGATTGTTATCCTAATATTTCTATTACTTATCGGATTTTATTTACTATGCCTGTGACTGTGGCATCAGCTGAAAGAAGCTTTTCAAAGTTGAAATTGTTGAAGAATCATTTAAGGTCAATAATGTCTCAAGAGAGGTTAAACGGTTTGGCAACTTTATGTATTGAGAAGAAATTATTGGATGAGATTGATATCAATACCATCATCAATGATTTCGCATCTAAAAATGTTAAAAGAAATTTTTAAGGTAATATCTATAAACTCTTTTATATGAATTTTTCTTTAATACATAACGCATTTTAAGTGTTTGTTGGTAAAATTAGATACATATATAGGGGTGCAAACGGGTCGGGTTAATCCCGACTGATTCGGCACCGAATTTGATTGGTACCGAATTCGATTGGTACTGAATCCGGAGAAAAAATATGGGTTAGGATATGGTAACAGCAATATCCGTCCGAATCCGATACGTCTTCAAGTTTGATTTCAGGTTAGTGCTACTATTTGACATTTCATTTTCTTTTGCAATGGTAAAATAAAATCTTCCACATCAGCTATTAAGTAGTAACATCAAGTTCTTGACAGTACGTCCTCCTACTCCATTTGTTGTACTGCATGTTGGATTAATTGGGATTGGCCCATTTTAATTTAGCAATTAATCAAATGGAATTCCTAGGCCCACAACTAATGCTAGGTGGAAAATTGTTTAGTCCCATATGGAGAATTCAATGGGAGTTATACCACTTTAAAAGGTGGAACGAGGTAACCCCCTTGTGAAATTGAAGAGAGCCAACACGCGCGCGCGCGCTCGCTCGCTCGCCTCGCCTCGCCACGCCACGCCACGCCACGCCACGCCACGCCACGCCGAGCCGAGCCGAGCCGTGCCGTGCCGTGCCGTGCGGTGCGGTGCGGTGCGGTGCGGTGCGGTGCGGTGCGGTGCGGTGCGTGTGCGTGTGTACGTACGCGCGCAGGCGTGTCGGGTGCGGGCGCGTTTTTCTTTATCTATTCGAAAATCGAAACGCACTGACTCGCTGGCAGTAACGGTGCAGTTACTAGTGGATTATGGCTGCGGTTACTTTCGAGTAATGGGTGCGCAGTTACTAGTGACTAATGGCGGCAGTTTCTGGTCTCTTCATTTTTGCTGTTACAAGAGAACAGCATAAGAAGGCTCTCCTCTCCATACGAAACAACAGTTCTCTCTCCCTCTGTTTTGTTGCTGCTCTCTGCAATCTCCGGTCCAGAACCTTGCGCGCACAAGTTTCTGGACGAGTAGGCCTCCAGAACTTCGTCCGTTTGTGTACCTGCACGGGTAGGCGGGCGATCAAGTTTTTGGGGAGCGCATCGGCGCGACTACTCAATCTGCGACGTCTACTTCCTGGTGGTGAACTGTTCGCGGGACTGCACTGCGAACATCTTCCTGCATCAAGCTTCGTCCTGCATCACGATTTGATCGACTACATCGAATAGGCCATCATGTCGACTGATGGTAACGGCGCCTCCGGTGTCACCGACACTGGCCCCGCCCGAGGGTATAATCTTAACACATCTTTGATGTATTTGTTTCTGTGCGCTATGAATATGTTAATAGGTGTTGCTGTTAGCTTGTTCGTTAGCGAATATGAATACATCATCGTTGATAGATCACTCATGCATGTTTATGTCATGTTTTATATGCTGAATTTCTGGATTAAAATATGCCGAAAATTGACTAGATTTCCAACAATCCAAAAACTTGATAGGTCTTTTTCGGTAGTTGGCTTTGCTGCGTCACTTAAACCGCACCCTCCGTTTGATGGTTCCAATTTTAAGAGATGACGTGCACGTGCGATCCTATGGTTTACTGCCATGGAATGTTTTCATGTTGTACAAGGCAAGCCCGCTGAGCCTCTATCTGCTGAGGACGAACGTAAGTTCAATATAGCGGATAACTTGTTTCGAGGTGCACTTGTCAACATACTGGCAGATAACATTGTGGATGTGTACATGCATTTGCCTACGGGCAAAGAGATGTGGAATGCACTTGAGGCCAAGTTCGGAGTTTCCGATGCTGGCAGTGAGCTGTATGTCATGGAGCAGTTCTATGACTACAAGATGGTCGATGACCGTTCTGTAGTAGAACAAGCTCATGAGATTCAGGCGCTGGCAAAGGAGCTTGAGAACAATAAGTGCGAGTTACCGGACAAGTTTGTGGCTGGCGGTATTATCGCCAAGTTACCACCTTCTTGGTCGGATTTTGCTACTTCTCTAAAACACAAGAGGCAGGAGTTCAGTGTTACTGATCTCATTGGCACTCTTGGTGTTGAAGAGAAGGCGAGGGCGAAAGATACTCGTGGCAAGAAAGTTGCTGCTGAGGGAGGTTCTAGTGCCAATTTGGTGCAGAAGAAGAACCCTCAGGCTTCCCACAATAAGAAGAAAAATAAGCCTTTTGTCAAGCCCAAGGCTACTACTGAGTTTAAGAAGAAAGGCAAAGGAAAGGGCGGCTGCTTTGTGTGCGGTGATTCTGGCCATTGGGCTAAGGATTGTCCAGACCGCAAGGATAAGCAGAAGAAGTCTGCCAACATGGTTATTAGTGATGCTGGAGGAACATCGGGGTACGGTAATTATTTACCTACAGTTCTTTCTGTTTGTCAATCACCTGAGTGGTGGGTTGACACTGGTGCTAATATTCATGTGTGTGCTGATATTTCCTTGTTTTCATCTTATCAGGTCTGTCGAGGTTCCTCCTTGTTGATGGGAAACGGATCGCATGCAGCTGTTCATGGTGTTGGTACGGTCGATCTGAAGTTTACTTCGGGAAAGACCGTGCAGCTGAAGAACGTGCAGCATGTCCCCTCCATAAAGAAAAATCTCGTCAGCGGATCTCTACTGTGTAGAGATGGTTTTAGGCTTGCATTTGAGTCCAATAAATGTGTCGTGTCTAAGTATGGAACATTTGTTGGTAAAGGCTATGAGAGCGGAGGCTTGTTCCGCTTTTCTTTGATGGATTCCTATAATAAAATTGTGAACCATGTGTGTAACGATGATGATGAATCTAATGTTTGGCATTCACGACTTTGTCATGTTAATTTTGGGTGTATGACGCGCTTATCTAATATGAGTTTAATTCCGAAATTCACTTTGGTCAAAGGTTCTAAGTGCCATGCGTGTGTTCAATCGAAACAACCTCGCAAGCCTCACAAGGCAGCAAAAGAGGCGAGGAATTTGGCACCGTTAGAACTCATTCATTCTGATTTATGCGAAATGAATGGCGTGTTGACTAAAGGTGGAAAGAAATATTTCATGACGTTTATAGATGATTGCACTAGATTTTGCTACGTGTACTTATTAAAAACAAAAGATGAAGCGTTGGATTATTTTAAGATCTATAAAGCTGAGGTAGAAAACCAACTTGAAAGGAAAATCAAGCGGGTAAGGTCTGATCGTGGGGGAGAGTATTTTTCAAATGAGTTTACTTTATTCTGCGAGGAACATGGAATTATTCATGAGAGGACGCCTCCCTATTCTCCCGAGTCAAACGGGGTTGCCGAAAGAAAGAATCGCACTCTAACTGATTTGGTTAACGCCATGTTAGACACTGCGGGACTTTCTAAGGAATGGTGGGGTGAGGCTATATTGACCGCGTGTCATGTCCTGAATAGAGTTCCTACAAAGAATAAAGAAGTAACACCATTCGAGGAATGGGAAAAGAAGAAGTTGACTCTCTCATACTTGCGCACCTGGGGATGTTTGGCCAAAGTTAACGTGCCAATTGTCAAGAAGCGCAAACTTGGACCAAAAACCGTAGATTGTGTATTTCTTGGTTATGCTATGCACAGCGTGGGTTATAGGTTCTTAATTATAAAAACTGGAGTACCTGACATGCGTGTTGGTACAATCATAGAGTCCAGAGACGCTACATTTTTTGAGAATGAATTTCCTATGAAATGTGATGTACCTAGCTCATCTAGTCAAGAACCTATAATTTCCCTTGATTCTTTTGTGCCGATAGAACATGTTGAGGAAACGCCTATGGAAAATCCTAAGGAGGATAACGATGAAGTTACTCGAAAGAGTAAGAGACAGAGGATTGCAAAATCTTTTGGTGATGATTTCATTGTATACCTCGTGGATGACACTCCTAGAACCATTGAAGAGGCATATTCTTCTCCTGACGCTGACTATTGGAAGGAAGCAGTACGGAGTGAGATGGATTCTATTATGTCTAATGGAACTTGGGAGGTCGTTGACCGTCCTTATGGGTGTAAACCTGTAGGATGTAAATGGGTTTTCAAGAAAAAGCTTAGGCCTGATGGTACAATTGAAAAGTACAAGGCAAGGCTTGTGGCCAAGGGTTATACCCAGAAAGAAGGCGAGGATTTCTTTGATACTTATTCACCTGTTGCCCGATTGACCACAATTCGAGTACTACTTGCCCTGGCTGCCTCTCATGGTCTGCTCGTTCATCAAATGGACGTTAAGACAGCTTTCCTAAATGGAGAGTTGGAGGAGGAGATTTATATGGATCAGCCAGACGGGTTTGTGGTAGAAGGTCAAGAAGGAAAGGTGTGCAAGTTGTTGAAGTCTTTGTATGGCTTAAAGCAAGCACCTAAGCAATGGCATGAGAAGTTCGACAGAACTTTGACATCTGCTGGCTTTGTTGTGAATGAAGCCGACAGATGTGTGTACTATCGCTATGGTGGGGGAGAAGGAGTGATCTTGTGCTTGTATGTTGATGACATACTGATTTTTGGGACCAACCTCAATGTGATTGAGGAGGTCAAGGACTTTCTGTCCAAGAGTTTTGAGATGAAAGATTTGGGAGTGGCTGATGTGATTCTTAACATTAAGCTACTGAGAGGAGGTGATAGTGGGATTACACTTGTGCAATCTCACTATGTAGAGAAGGTCTTGAGTCGCTTTGGTTATAGTGACTGCAAGCCTGCTCCTACTCCTTATGATCCTAGTGTGTTATTGAGGAAAAATCGAAGAATAACAAGGGATCAATTGAGATACTCCCAGATTATTGGCTCATTGATGTATTTAGCTAGTGCTACGAGGCCTGACATCTCGTTTGCTGTGAGCAAGCTAAGCCGGTTTGTTTCAAATCCGGGAGATGATCATTGGCGTGCTCTTGAGAGAGTAATGCGCTATCTAAAGGCAACCGTGAGCTATGGAATTCACTATGCTGGGTACCCAAAGGTACTGGAGGGCTACAGTGATTCAAACTGGATCTCTGATGCTGATGAGATAAAAGCCACGAGTGGATATGTGTTCACACTTGGAGGTGGTGCTGTTTCCTGGAAGTCTTGCAAGCAGACCATCTTAACGAGGTCAACAATGGAAGCAGAACTCACAGCATTAGATACCGCTACTGTTGAGGCTGAGTGGCTTCGTGAACTCCTTATGGATTTGCCGGTGGTTGAAAAACCGATACCAGCTATCCTGATGAACTGTGATAATCAGACTGTAATTATCAAAGTGAACAGTTCTAAGGACAACATGAAGTCATCTAGGCATGTTAAGAGGCGGTTGA
The DNA here is from genome assembly GCA_017311315.1 of Dendrocalamus latiflorus. Lineage (NCBI taxonomy): Eukaryota > Viridiplantae > Streptophyta > Magnoliopsida > Poales > Poaceae > Dendrocalamus > Dendrocalamus latiflorus. Next base: position 31,051,818 of record CM029647.1, on the reverse strand, counting down.
AGTCTGTCAGAAAGCTGAAAAACTCCGGAGTGATAGCGCTGGACTATGTCCAGACAGCTAATAATCTGGCCGACCAATTTACAAAGGGTTTATCACGTAATGTGATAGATAGTGCATCGAGTGAGATGGGCCTGAGACCCACATGAGTCATACCACAGTGGTAACCTGTTCTACGTGATCGGAGATCCCGTGAAGTAGGATGGTGAAACAAGCTGTTGATTGACTAGGAGGAGAGATCTTTACAGGGCTCATTTCTTCAATGATGCACTTCTCTCCTATTCTGTATGGCAGGTTGGTTTTTACCTTAATGTGATCCGAGTGGCTTATTTAGAGCAGAGATGTCGGCCTACAGGACATCTTAGAAGGAACACACCTATATGAGTTCGACTGCTGGTCACAGTCTATGAGATTTGGGTGATCTCTAGATACTCATGAATAGGCATGGAGTATGACTTATACGCTCCAACCAGAGGGGATGCTTTAGGCAGCCTAGTACTAGTAAAGGAATTGGGTAAAGCTTGTTCGCACAAAACTGTCAATTCAAGGCATAGTCCATTGTTCAGTTGTGGATGAGTGTAACTCCTTTCCTAGGTGGATGTTCAACTTAACAGTCTCCATCGAAACACTGGTATATCAAACATCAGCAGAACTGAGAGCATTTCTCGTGTGCCTTGAAATTTGGTGGGGATTGTTGGATTAATTGGGATTGGCCCATTTTAATTTAGCAATTAATCAAATGGAATTCCTAGGCCCACAACTAATGCTAGGTGGAAAATTGTTTAGTCCCATATGGAGAATTCAATGGGAGTTATACCACTTTAAAAGGTGGAACGAGGTAACCCCCTTGTGAAATTGAAGAGAGCCAACACGCGCGCGCGCTCGCTCGCTCGCCTCGCCTCGCCACGCCACGCCACGCCACGCCGAGCCGAGCCGAGCCGAGCCGTGCCGTGCCGTGCGGTGCGGTGCGGTGCGGTGCGGTGCGGTGCGGTGCGTGTGCGTGTGCGTGTGCGTGTGCGTGTGCGTGTGCGTGTGCGTGCGTACGTACGCGCGCAGGCGTGTCGGGTGCGGGCGCGTTTTTCTTTATCTATTCGAAAATCGAAACGCACTGACTCGCTGGCAGTAACGGTGCAGTTACTAGTGGATTATGGCTGCGGTTACTTTCGAGTAATGGGTGCGCAGTTACTAGTGACTAATGGCGGCAGTTTCTGGTCTCTTCATTTTTGCTGTTACAAGAGAACAGCATAAGAAGGCTCTCCTCTCCATACGAAACAACAGTTCTCTCTCCCTCTGTTTTGTTGCTGCTCTCTGCAATCTCCGGTCCAGAACCTTGCGCGCACAAGTTTCTGGACGAGTAGGCCTCCAGAACTTCGTCCGTTTGTGTACCTGCACGGGTAGGCGGGCGATCAAGTTTTTGGGGAGCGCATCGGCGCGACTACTCAATCTGCGACGTCTACTTCCTGGTGGTGAACTGTTCGCGGGACTGCACTGCGAACATCTTCCTGCATCAAGCTTCGTCCTGCATCACGATTTGATCGACTACATCGAATAGGCCATCATGTCAACTGATGGTAACGGCGCCTCCGGTGTCACCGACACTGGCCCCGCCCGAGGGTATAATCTTAACACATCTTTGATGTATTTGTTTCTGTGCGCTATGAATATGTTAATAGGTGTTGCTGTTAGCTTGTTCGTTAGCGAATATGAATACATCATCGTTGATAGATCACTCATGCATGTTTATGTCATGTTTTATATGCTGAATTTCTGGATTAAAATATGCCGAAAATTGACTAGATTTCCAACACTGCATGCATTCCTTACAAACAAGTAGGGTGCAAATGGGTCGAGTTAATCCCGACCTATCCGGCACCAAATCCGATTGGTACCGAATTCGATTGGTACCGAATCCGGAGAAAAAATATGGGTTAGGATATAGTAACAGCAATATCCGTCCAAATCCGACCCGTTTGCACCCCTATACATATATATGTGTATGTAGATTTATATTTAGATATTTATACTAGGCTCTATATTTCTAGTTTCACTTCGGACCCCTAAAATCCCAGGACCGACTCTGGAAGCAGCCCCCGAGATTCATCGAATATGCCAAGGGAAGGTGACAAGGCCAAGCTTTCTTATTACGGTCTTCCACCGGCACTGTTCCCAGCCACGAGCGTTCTCTGCGGGATGGGCACCCAGAGATGATGCTTCGTTCCATCACATCAGCAAATTATTCTTGCATTAGGTAAAACTAATAGATTAATCCGACGTTAATCCAATGGGCTGAGGTCATGGATCAATTGTTTGCAACGATTGGGGGACTGATCTTCTGCACTGTTTTTTCTTCTTTCTTTTTTTTGTACCCTTTCTCTGGCTTCGATAGGATGGATAAGGGATCTTTTGGCACTATGGCCGCCTAATGTATGGATAAGAGCTATGGTTTACTACCTTAGTGGATTGACTTTGGTCTAATTAATTAAAGCAGCATTCTTTGCTTTACGCTTTCTCGTTTATGGAAGTGTACTTTTTTATTTCTATATGAAAAAAAACTCAGACTCGGACATCCAACCAAACGACAATAATTCAACGTCGCTGACGAGACAACGGTGGTGATCGGTTCGGCTGAAAAGCTCGTGGCTTATGGCTGAAAACACTGTAGCTGGCTGAAAAAGCACTGTAGTTGACAGAGGCTTATTTAGCATAATTAAATTTAAAAAAATTTAAAAATAAAAAAATATGTTAGCCCATTACGTATAATACAAACAAATACGGGGAAAAAAGAACCGGCAAAAAAGCTCAACAAAAAGCCAAAAGTTCAGAAAAAGATGAAACTTATGAATAGTGAAAAATAAGCCAGAAACCAGAAGCCGAAGCCGAGTTGATCAGAGCCAAATTATTAGTTTGGGTTCCTCTCAGGCACGTCACTCAGGCCACCAACCAAAACGAGTCCTATATTTAAAACAAAGGATTTTTAGAGGAATTTTGTAGAAATTCAATCCTATGGAAACTTTTCGTACGTGGTCCTTTGGAACAAAGAAACAAGCTCTTAGAATTTCTATGTAATTCCTATGTACCGAGTCATTCTAGAGGAATTTTAGAGCAAAACAAACATAAGGTCTAACCTCGTGGAAATATTTGCAACCAAATACGCGAAAATACGAGATATTGGGCTTTCGCTCATATCTCAACTCATAAGAAGTGCGATGCATGTGTGCCCGAAAAAAAACTCTATTCGAAACATGGCACGCGGTTGCAATAGCCTCAGCCCAAAACGTCCTAGGTGTAGAATACTCATCAAGCATCGTCCTGGCCATCTCGACCAAGGTACGGTTCTTCCTCTCCACGACGCTATTCTGTTGTGGGACGTGCGGAGAAGAGAACTGGTGCTCTACACCCGTCTCATCGCAAAACCTCTCAAAGTAGGAATTCTTGAACTCCGTGTCATTGTCACTGCGGATCGCTCGTAAGGCACCCGGGAGCTCAACAGAAAGCCTGCTGAAAAGACCTCGAAAATGTGAAAACGTCTCATCTTTTGAGGCTAGAAAAAACACCCAAGAGAACATCGAGAAGTCATCGACCACAACAAGAACATACCACTTCCCTCCTGCTGACTGCACTCGAGCTAGTCCAACTGTGTCCATGTGGAGCAGCTATCCTGGTGCATCGGTCATAGTCACTGTGACTGGAGGGTGAGAAGCGGCAACCATCTTGCCGTGCTGGCAAGGAGCACAAACAATATCTTTGACCATCTTGAGTTTCGGCAGACCACGAATGAGATCGTGGCCGCTAACTCGGGTCAAATGGTCAAATCTAATATGACCAAGTCTCCTATGCCAGAAAGTCAAATCACGGGATTCAGAAGCAACCAAACACCGGAGAGGATCACCAGAAGACTCAGAAAAAATCAGCACGAAAGATCCTCCCATAATGAGAAATCCCGCAAACCAAACTACTCGAAGAATCAAAAATTTTGCAAGCGTTTTTCTTAAAGCTCACCTCGAAACCGTCATCGGTAAGCTGAGAAATAGAAAGCAAATTATACTGCAGCTTACTAACCAAGGCAACATCTTTCAAAATGAAAGAATCATTGACGTGCACTGTACCTTTGGCGATGACGCGCCCAGACGAAGCGTATCCGAAGGTGATCATCTCATCACCCGGAGCGCGGGCTAGGGAAGAGAACCAACGTGAGTCTCCGGTCATATGACGAGAACAACTGGAGTCTACGAGCCAAACCTCTCCCTTCCCAGCCTGGCGAACCTGAGTCAAACAAAGAGTAAAGGCTCAGTACTGGGATAAATCAAGAGTGATTTTGGCACCCAATACTGAGTAACACGTCGAGCAGCAAAAGTAGTCAAACACGACTGACCTCTAACTACCCTATGCTCTCTGTCGCTCAAAGAAGCAAACGGTCTGTGAGCAAACCTGAAGCTATTGCTGGGTCTGACTGCTACGGAAGGGCGAGTCGGAGCACCGGCAACACGCTGATCACACCGCAGGTAGCCATCTCGACGGGGAAAATGAGATCTACCCTCAGAACGGCGGAAGTCACGACCAAAGGGAGCATGAGGACGAAAACTAGAAAACTCAGAAAAACCAAGTCCTCTATGCTGCCCAAATTCATCAGGAATACCTGAAGCAAACCTAGACTTCGTATTGGTCTTAGGTGCACTCAAGGTCTGGGGCTGACCCTAAACACGCCTAAGAGCTGCAACACGATCTCTACGCGCAATCTTGGCGCGCTTGAAGCATCGCTCGATCAAGTATTCATGCTTCTGACAGAAGGTGCAGTGGTACTTCACCTTCTGAGAGGTAGAAGTAACACGGTGAGACTTCACCTTCTGAGAGGCCGAAGTAGTAGGTGGACTCACCTTGCTGTCAGAAATCCCTTGGACAAGCCCGCTGACTTAATTGGACTTTCTCGGTCCTGGGCTCAATCTCGATCACACCTGCGGCTATTTGTTTAAGCACGGCAGGTGGATGCTTCCTCATGTCCTCATAGAAATCATATCCTAGACCTTGATTAAATTTGCAGATCTTAGACTGGTCTAGAATAAGATTAAACTTCTTCTAGCCTCCTACAAATCTCTCAAGAGTATTCATAAGGTACTGACACTCCCGAAAGAGAGAGGTGCAAGAAGAGCAAGGGGAAGAAGGAATAGCAGAACGTAAGAGAGTAGAAGAAGAAGAACCAACAGCAGATGAACGAATGGCTTGTGCACGCACAGCCGACTCAGAATGGACAGTCATACTGCTAGCCAATTGGTTCACATCGCTAGGCGTCTCTACCTTACCCTTGGACTTCTCCCCCTCAGCAGCACACACATTACAAGCAGAAAGTGGCTTCTCTAGTAGGTCCTTAGTCACCTTCACACATTTCTCATCCAATGCAATCAAATCAGATTTTAGTTTGTTACAATTAATGCATGGTGAGCTAACAGGGTCCTTAGAAGCAAATTGAGCCAATCTGTTATTGTCATCAACTAACTCTTGAAACTTTTGGAGACAGCTTCAAGCTCAGCAGTAAGTTGGGACAATTCACACATGAAGCAACAGACTCAAGAAGAAAAGCTTGTAATTCACCAATTTTATGATCTGCCCGTTTTAGGTTCATCTTCAAATTATTGCAATTTTCACAAATCTCGGGCAGATCGAGCAACATGGTATAAAGACCTCTAAACGCATTGTCCTTATCCTCACATGAGGTACAAGAAATAGCCTCAACAGTAGTAGATGAAGGAGGTGCTACCCTACTCATCTCTAGCTCAGCAAGAAGACTAACATTCTTCACCTTAAGCAAGTCTAACTCAGAGGACACACTATCATGCAAGGTCCTTAGTTTCTCCATGTCATCCAGCAAAGCAGAACAAACATCACAATCATCACGGGAGGGAGCAGATATAAGTGAAGTAAGCTCTCGTGACAATCTATCTACTTCGTTCTCCAACTCGCTACACCTAGCTCTAGATTTAGCATGGAATCTACCTAGCTTAAGAAAAGCATCATTAAGCTGGTCGTAGGTGGGGGATACCTCATCGGAGTCGGAGTACAACTCGCTGTCGCTCACTTCGCCCTCAAGGGCCATGAAGCACATGCCGGAGAAGTCGTCGCCGCCCTTGGGTTCTTGCTCGTCCGTTCCATCGTCGTCGCTCCACCCCTCTAACTCGCTCAGGTTGAGGTCGTTGAAGGCGGTGAGGACACGGTGGAAGAGTTTCTTGGCTTTGCCAAGGTCGCGGAACTTCTTCTTGCCTTGGGTGTGAGCAGGGGGCATCTTGTTGCGGTTCTTGTCGATGTAGTCGCTCTTGCTCACACCGCCGTAATCGCCTTTGCCCTTCCCCAGCTTGGGGCAGTTTGCTCGAATGTGGTTGGGGCCACCACACTCGAAGCAGATCACGGGTCCTCCTCTCTTTCTGTCCCTCCTCCTCTTATAAGCATGGGAAAATCTCCGAGCTAGGAGGGCTAACTGCTCATCCGCAAGCTGCTCTAACTGATCATCAGTTATGTCACAGAGAGCAGCAAGGGAGAATCCGCATGTCGACTCGGAAGAAGGTCCAGAAGTGGGATTGGTGACTAAGGCCATCGACTGCGACTTCGACCTACGAGAGACTATGTCAATCTCGTGAGTCTTGAGGCGTGAATACAATACGTCAAGAGTCAAGGTCGAGAGGTCGGTGGTGTCCTTGATGGTAGTCACTTTCATCTCCCAAACGCGTAAGTTAAGAGCTGCGAGCATCTGACGAGCATTGTCCGAGTCAGGGTATGTGAGACCGACCGCTCGGAGGTTGCTCAAGATCTTGTGGAAACACGCAAAACACTCATCAAGGGACTCACCAACGAGCATTTCAAACTTGTTGTAATCTCGCTTGAACTGGTCCTGTCGGACTGTCTTGATCTGGGTGGTGCCCTCATGGTATGCATCGAGGGTCACCCAGATGTCGAAAGCCGACGTAAGATGAGATATGCGGTCAAACTCGCTTCGGCTCAACCCCTGGATTATGATGTTTCTTGCCTTCGCATTTGCCTCAACATCATGCATGTTACCAACGTTGATGTTCTCATCGGCAGGAATAACATACCGTACTTTGACCTTACGCCAGATGGCGTAGCCCTGACCCTGGATGTAGGTCTACATCCGGCTCTTCCAGAAGGGATAGTCGATCCCATCGCAGACCAGGGGCTTGGTCGAGTACTTATCTATCGCCATGGATCTAGAGACCGGTTAAGATCTATTGAGAAGAGCTAACCTGCTCTGATACCAATTGTTGGACCGAAATGGCGACAGAGGGGGGTGAATGTCAACTTTTTTAAAAACTTGCCTTCAAGGCATTCACTTGAGTTTCCCCTCCAATAGCTATGCCAGTTCTGAAAAAGATTTCATTCTCTCTGAAATTCACAGCTAAGCAAAACCAAGAAAGAACCATAGAGAAAACAAGCAAAAACGGAGTCAAAACAGCCAAATTGCATAAGGCTGGTCTGACCGCCCCTAACAGGCCGGTCTGACCGCCCCTCGGGGGCTGCAGGCTGAAACTTCTGATTTTTCAGACAGCCAACTGGAGACTTCACCCATTTGAGAAATTTGAGACTTGGCCCTAAAAATCTCAGTCCAGTAAAAATCTCAGTCCAGAAAACTACTAACACCCTAAATAGCAAGGGGAGGCCAGGGAACAGAGGGAAACCAACTCAAGAGCATGAAATTCAGATTCTTGACAAAAATGAAAACTTTTGCAAGAACTGAACCAAAACCTAAATTTCTCTCCAATTCTTGATCATTTGACTACGAAACTTTGAGAAAAGCTAATTAATAGCCTCTAGACTTTAGATACCAAGTTTCATTCCATCTCGAGAAGGGGAACAAGAACCTCACTAAAACCCTAGAAAAGGAAAAAAGAAGAGCAGAGGAGGTAAAAATGCAAAAACTAAAATTAAAAGAGGTTGTCCTTAGGATTGGCTAGCCAAATGGCTTTGGGGCATCTCCTAGATCACAGCAACCCATTTTGCTACTCCCCAGCAGGAAAGAACACAAAATAAAAAACTTGAGAAATCTAACATAGAGAGCAACGAAGAACAGAAATAACAGAGGAGGCTCAAGACCTCAATCAAACTCAAATAAAGCCATCTCAGATTGATATTGGGGATGAGAGATACATGATTACAAAGAGTATCAACTCATATCATCCCTACAATCCCATACATGCTTGAATTAACATCAAACCATCCTGTCCCTCTCTCAAGCTCTCATACACAAGAAGAACACACAGGGAGAAGCTACGAAGGAGACATGCCTCTGCCTTCTCCACCAACTCTCAACTACTAAAGAGAGAGCAAAACAACCTCCAAAAGACTTGGACTACATGCAGGAGACACTCCCGTATTTATAGTCTCTCACTAATGGATTTGCCTCTCTCTTTACCCACTAAGCCTCAACATCTCTAGTGCTTTATCCATAACCCACTTCCTTTAATGCAGCTTTGCGTATTCTCCAAAACGCCCCTTCTGCACCTTCCGGGAAGCTTCCTCCTTTCTTGCCGCTCAAGCCTCGCAGCTACCTTAAGCCCTCGCCGTCTTCGGCACACCTCGACCATTCTGACCTCGGCACCGCCTGCGCCTAGTCCGGTCCTCCGTGCCTCGCCACGACTCCACCTCGACGTCCTGCAGCCATCACAGACAAGAAACAAATCAAATAGCACCGCTCAATATATGAAAGCATAAATAGCATTAATGAAGCATGAAATCGCCCAAACGACCAATCGGAAAGACGAATATGCAATAAGACCGTCCAACCATACCCGACTGTACCAAATGCCGACCTGGCACAAACCACTCAAACCAAACTCAATTTTTGCAACATACTTGTCAATTACTCATCATAAACATGTGGTCACCTCCACATGGTCCATCACCGAAATATATCCAAATTTTCCATAAACTAGATTTTATTAAATCGAAGTCTAATCTGTGAAAAACCATACTCAGCATGTCCTTGACTATGGACACGGTTATCTTGGATAGTTTGTTACTCTGCAAAGATGTACAACTTTACCCACAAGACTTGTCCTCTAGCGAAATCAAGTTAGAACTTCACAAATTATTCGGCCAGGTCTGTCCCATACCAGACTTGTGGTAGTACAGTGTGACTTTGTAATAGTAGCTCAGGACCGGTCCTTAACTGACTTAGGCACCAACCACATACCCCTTGTGCCTAGCAATCAACATTGTGTCACCAAACAACAATGCATGCCGGCAAGCACCCACCAGCTAACCATTTGCCTAAGTCTAAACCAAGTTTTTATATTTTGTTTGGAAATATTTTATAATCCTTCTTCACTCACCAAAGTCAAGAATATATTTGAAAATTTCATCATTTTATGTGAAACAATTGATCCCACCTAAATCATTCTAAGCATGGCTAAGCAATTCTATAAAATTTCTAGTTAATACTAATGTACTAACTAGGTTTTCATCTAGGGTGACAAGGCATGAGTATTAAATAGCAAATTTGGCCATATACAAAGGAATCTGGTTTAACTAAAGTTTAAATCATATTTGAACTAATTTGAATAAAAGTACACATGCATAATAATTTAAAAACAATATAAATAATTTAAATTACTAGGAACAATATTATCAAAGGTGTAACTTGCATTGCTCAAAGTCGTGCTCTCCGAAATCGTCGTAATCTATACGCGAAGAACCAAAGCAAATAAATTCAAACAAAATTCAAAAAGAGTCTAGAAATGGATAGTTTAGGATTTTAGAAGAGTTTAGAAATTTGAACAGGTCCAATCGGCAGGGAATTATCATTTTATCTAAATTATTTTTGTGAAATAAATGCTGACATGGCAAGGTTGGCTGACGTGGTAGCCATGGCATGCCATTGGGCTGCCACATGGCTACCACGCGGCTCTGGGTGCTGATGGGGCCTGGCCGGTTGGGCGGCGCTTGGGACCCGCAGGTCGCCGGAGCTCCGGCGCTCGGTGGCGGCCGACGAGGGCGGAAAAGGGAGAGGAGGCGATGGGGATTTCAACGCTACCTGTGGCGGGGCTTGGCGAGACTTGATGGCGGCCGGCGTCAAGGAGGAAGCGGCGGCGGCGTGTGGCTCTCTGTGTGGCGGTGCTCCAGTGGGGTTGAGGCTTAGCCGAGGGGCGGACGGTGGTCGCGGGCGCATGGGGAAGGCGTAGGTGGTGGCGGAGAGGCGAGGGGCGGTCCGAGCCGGCAGTGATTTCTCGTCGGAGTTCGTCAGGCCCAAAGAGAGAGAGAGAGAGGTGCACAGCATAGCGAGGAGGAGCTCAGAGAGAGGGGAGTGAGGGCGGAGGGAAGAGGTGCAAGGGAAGGGGCGCTCGGGGGGTTTATAGGGGAGAGGGGTGGCGTGGCTCACTGGATTTCACGGAGGGGAACCAGTTCGAGCGGTGCGAACGCAAAGGGAAAGGCCATTAATGGCTAGGGCGTGAGGTGCGGCGGAAAGGGGGAAGTCAAGGCGGCGCTTTGGGAGGTGTGGCTGGCCGGAAGACGAAGCTCGGTGGGATGGCCATGGCGCTCGGTTGGAGGAAGAAGAAGGGGAGGTGGAAGAAACCCCTGACAGGTGGGGCCAATGCGTCGGTGAGAGAGAAGGGGAGAGGAAGAGGCAGACGAACGGATGGAGGACACGTGGCAAGAGAAGAGGATCTCGACCGTTGGGTAAAACATAGGGGTAAGTGAAGGCGGACGGCCGAGATTAGATCAGGCGGTGAGATGGATTTGATCTGGATCTGACACGTGTCAGCCTAAAATGGTTTTGATTTTAAATTCTGTTTTAATTTTTCAGAAATACTAGGAAGCTACAAAAATACTTAGAAAATAGTAAATAAAGTCTAAAAATTCCAAAAAAAATTCATGCAAATTCCTGGAGTTGTTTTAGACTTAGGAAAAATATTTCCAATTTAAATTTGGCCCTTAAATTTTTGTAGAGATACCTTTTTGACTTTTGAAATTAATTTTGAAATGTCGAAAACTCTCAAAAATACTATAAATCAAGGAGAGCTCAATAAAAGCAAAATAAACTCTTTTTGGCTTTAATAAAATACTTAGAGTAAATTTTCATACGCTAGGCTTTGAAATAAAATCTAGATAAATCCAAATAAATTCCAGAAAAGCCAATAAAAGCAATTAAAATTTTGGATGTTACACTGTATCTTCATCATGCTCCATCATCGCTCGTGTCAAAGTCTCCTGGACCGCACTGCTCGTAGCTTCGTCATGAACAACCACCTTTGATCTCCACGTGCTCCAGCATGAGACCGACCACCTCGCGTGACATCCGCGATCGCCTGGACCTCAGACTTCCCCATCCTAGTACCGATCCTCCCCGTCACTAACCATGATCATCTCCATGCCCACCTGCATATGCAAAGATCAAAGAACATTTTTTTGGCACAAGTTCTACACAACTTGACCAACATCAGAGCACACACACTCGAAGCACACCCCCGTCTATCCATAGACTAGAACCAAACTTCCACGACCATCAACCAGGTCATCCACGATTATACATCCTATCACTATCCAGTAATCAATTTTAGACCACACATTACGACTGTTAGCTCAATGAGTACTCAAAAAACAATATGTACTTGGGAATTACCATCGCTCTGCTCAAAACACTCAGGAAAACATCCGCATCATTATCGACCACAGAGCCACCGGGTACCGACTATCGAGTATCGATTGCTATCGCTATGCACCAGATCGCTAAGTCCACGACTACCAATCTCCAACCATTCGCTGCACCATCGATCACTGAGTACCGCACATACTACAGTACCAACGCACCAACCACAAAATCTCTTACACCCGATCACTAATCCCAATCGCGAAAACCACATCTATCAAGTACCGAGTTCCTTCCGACTACCCAGTACTACAATCAACTGCCCCATCCAGTCATACCACTGGCTAAACATGACTACTCGAGGTACTTGAAGATAGAAAAAATTATTGCACTCATACCGACCATAAAGTCTATGAGTACAGACTGTGAAACCTATGACAATCGAGCACAAAGTCTTCAACTTCCAACCGCAAAGTCTATGACTACCGATCACAAAGTCTAAGACCACTGATCAGTAAAGTCTACGACTACTGACCAGTAAAATCTACGACTATCAAGTACAGCCAGTAAAGCTGACGACTATCAACCGATTACTATAGCTATGACCATAGACAAGGAACTGTAGCTATGACCACGAAAAAGTGATGTAGCTATGACCAGTTCACTGGTCGAGATCAAAGCTTACCGATTACCTAGCGTGGTCAAAAAGGCCATAGTCAAAGTCAAACGTGGTCGTAGTCGGACATGGTCGAAGTCAACATGGTCGAAGCTGGACTTGGTCGAAGTCTGCTAATTGGACAAAGCTATTCGACCACCCAGCACAAAGCTGTTTGATCCTCCGATACTACTCGGATATCGTCCGATACTCCATTTCCACTCGAGCATCATCCAATACTCTGTTGCTACTTGACAACTGTTCGATGCCATTTGGACCCGATCGGACTGGCCCGAAACTACTCAAAGCAGACCAAAACCACTCGGACTTGAAACCTTCAACTACGATTGACCAAAACTTTCACAAATGTAAATTCCAAAGCAAACCAAATATCAATTATTGATCATCACTAAACTCATGACCATCCACATGGTCTAACAATAGGCATCCACGATGGGCCTCGAACTTGAGGCCCATTAGGAACACGTGACCCACATGAATTTACATCACCATCTGAATTATATCCCAGCCCTTTAAGTGTGTGACACTATATGTTCACATACACTTGGACCTAGCCCGAGTACTCCTACTCATCTATTAATCAGTAGCAGCCCCTAGCAAAACATGCCGACTCTCAAATATACATAAATATCATCTGGAACGAACCTCAACAAAACTTATATGCATTTCCCTTTGCCTCATGATATCGGACAAGCTCAAGGTGAGTGCATGCCATTTTAGCTTGACCACTCTTTCTCGATCACGTGACTTGAATTCTCAGACTACGATTAACTCTTTAACTTATATGCATTTCCTACCTAAACCCAGTCGGCCTGCTAAGGGGTTGTAAAGCCCAAAATGGGATGTGTGTAATGACATAAGTACTCCTGCAAGCTAGGGATACATGAGTATAAGGACATACTTTTAAAATACTCCCCATGTGAATATATATATGGCTGCCCTGGGCATGGGGAAGGGCAAGCATTGTTCATCTGTCATCTCCACTAACACACTCTCACTTTACTGTTTGGTTTGTAACCACAACAGTTGGTGCCGTCCGTGGGGATCGACTGAGCAAGCTCTGAGATATGAAGAAGGATGGCACCCAAGAAAGCTTCATCATCGGCACCAAGGAAGAAGAGGAGTACAAAAAAGGCGCTCGTCAACGCTAGGGCTTCGGCATTGGCTCGGCTGCTGGTGCGGATGGCAACACTGGCACCGTGACTGCCGACGTTGACACTCGTGGCACGACGGCCGACCCCACCGCTGGCGCGGCGGTCGGCACTAATCACAGTAAAATTGCGAGTTTCGGCATTCTCAGCTTCTTCAATTGTCGTAGCTGTTCTCTGCTCTCGGGGGGGGCGGTCTGACCGGAAAAGCTATGGCAGTCAGACCGGCCAGTTAACACCAGTCAGACTGGCAGCATACCAGCGGTCAGACCGCAAGTGCTATGGTGGTCAGACCGGGATGTAGGCGGCGGTGAGGCAGCGGTCTAACCGGCCCACCAGCTGCGGTCTGACCGCCTCTGCCTGCTTTGGCTGCTGTGGTTCTTTGATGTTTCTTTTCAGTACCTTCCTTTTTCTTCGGTTCTTTTGTGTGTCTGGTTAAGCATGAACTTCCAGAGAACATGAATCTACTTCATAGCTTTTCATAGCTATCGGAGGAGATTTTGGTGAATACTTTCGGGGGCTATTTTTAAAGAGGCACCATTCACCCCCCCCCCCACACCGCAGCCAACACACATCACAGCAGTAGACCCTTGGCCATGGCGCTGCCCTCCGACTCCAACGAAGATGGCCGGTGAACTTCTTCCTCCTCTCCATTAACCATTGTTGCAGCTCGCATTACTGACCCGACGGGTGACCCATGGGTACCCGTTAACCCAGTGGGCATGGGTCTGGGCAAACATTTTCACCCGTCATGGGCATGGATTTTTTAGTGGGCACGTCCAACTTTGATGGGCACGGGTTTGGGATAACAAAACCCAGCGGGTTTATACCCGTTGCCATCTCTAGTCAATGCCATGCATGAGAAGTTAGAGAATTTCGAGAGAAACAAGGTCTGGTCGTTTGTTGAGCCCCCTAGAGGTCACAATGTCATTGGTACCAAGTGGGTGTTCAAAAACAAGCAGAGTGGGGATGGGGTAGTCATTCGGAACAAGGCTAGACTGGTAGCTCAGGGCTTCTCCCAGGTCGAGGGTCTCGATTTTGAGGAGACCTTTGCCCCTGTAGCTATACTTGAGGCCATTAGAATCATGCTTGCTTTCGCAGCACTAAGGGTTTCATGCTTTACCAGATGGATGTCAAGAGTGCCTTTCTCAATGGGTTTATTGAGAAAGAAGTCTATGTGAGACAGTCTACAGGTTTCGAGAACCCCAAATACCCAAACCATGTCTACAAGCTTTCCAAAGCATCGTATGGACTTAAGCAGGCCCCTAGAGCTTGGTATGAGAGGCTTAAGTCCTATTTGTTGAGTCATGGGTTTGAGATGGGTAAGGTAGACAAGACCTTGTTCATTCGTAGGCATGGCACTGACCTTCTGCTCGTCCAGATTTATGTGGATGACATCATCTTTGGCGGATCTTCTCATGCTCTTGTTTCACAGTTCTCGAATGTCATGAGCACCGAGTTTGAGATGAGCATGATGGGTGAGTTGACCTTCTTCTTTGGCTTCCAGATCAAGCAGACTTGGGAAGGTACTTTCTTGCATTAGGGTAAGTACACTCGTGACCTCCTGAGACGCTTTGACATGAGCGATGGCAAGCCGGTGTCAACTCCCATGGCATCCACAGTTTCACTTGACCCAGGTGAGGATGGCGAGCCAGTTGATCAAAAAGAGTACAGAAGCATGATTAGCTCCCTCTTGTACCTCACTGCCTCGAGACCCGACATACACTTCTTTGTGCTTGGTTTCAGGCTTCACCTCGCGTATCTCACCGCTAGGCAGTGAAGCGCATCCTTGGGTACCTTCGAGCTACCATTGACTATGGTATCTGATACTCTTCCTCTTTCTGTATTTCTCTTAGAGCCTACTCGGACGCAGACTTTGCTGGCTATAGGATAGATAGGAAGAGCACTTCTGGCACCTGCCAATTCATTGACACTTCTCTTGTCTCTTGGTCTTCTAGGAAGCAGTCCGGTGTTGCATAGTCCACCACAGAGGCCGAGTACCTTGCCGCAGCCAGTTGCTGCAGCCAGGTACTTTAGATGGCTTCGACCCTACGGGACTTTGGGTTAGTTATAGACAGTGTTCCACTCTTTTGTGATAACACTTCTGCTATTAACATTGCTAAGAACCCAGTGCAGTACTCTCGGACCAAGCATATTGATATCCGATATCACTTCCTTCGAGACCATGTGGAGAAGGGTGACATAGTGCTCTAGTTTGTGGAGAGTGACTACTAGTTGGCTGATATCTTCACCAAGCCTTTGGATAGCTCTAGGTTTTCAGCCTTGCGGGGGAGCTCGGGGTGGTTTGTCCTTATGGACTGTAGTGAGGGGGAGCTTGTGCTTTATTGATTTATCTTGTATATTATGCTTCTGTTCTCATTTTTGTTGCATTGCATCGGGGTGCATTTGGGTTAGTCCTCTCAGCATAGATTAGAGTGCTTCTCTTGTCTAGTTGCTTAGATTTCTTCCTCTCATCTTGTGATCTAGGATGTTGTTTATTAGCTATCTCTCTTCTCACTAGGTTGAGCTCACTCACTTCTTATAGGTTCTAGTAAGGGTTGGGCCACCCTTGGGTAGACAAGGAATGTGTTTGCTCCTTAGTGTGTTAGATGAGCAGTTGATAGTCCTAGTGTCATATGGGGTAGATAAGAGTCAGTCTGAGCCATAGTATTCTCTGTATCTTGTCTATGCTTTGAGGACTGCCTTTTCTGTTTTCTTCCCAGCTTCTCGATTTATTGCTTTCATTCAGGGGGAGTTCATTTGGGAGCTTCTGGAGCTTAATGTTGACATAACTCAACTTGAACTAAAAGTGGATCACATGTTGAGAGGGAGCTGGATTTTCTAGCATTTTTAGCATTCTGCATTGTAATATAATTATATGGAGCCTTGATTATTATCCTTAGTTGATATGTTCACAATGCTTTACATCTTGCCATGATTTGTGCTTCATTGCTAGAGTTATCATGTCTTTATATGTGTCGTCAAGCCTTTGCCATTGATAAGTTAATTAACATTGCACAACTTGAATTAAGACATATCATGTTAGCTCTTGAGACTAGTCTGTCTTTAGTTATCCTTTTATGATTCATGCCATGTCAAATAGGCTAAGTTGAGCTTTGAATCTTTATTGAGCTTTAGATTGAGCTATGCTATTTTCTTGATAAATCATGAATTAGTACAATTATTTAAAAAGCAAAAAGATATCTTTATGTGCGAAAAAACTGATCTCACCAATTCTTTCTCATGAGACTGCTTGCCATTGCACTAGGCATGAACTCAGGGGGAGTTTTGGATGACCAAGATCATCTCCTTAAGCTTCTTGCTTGGAATGGTCGCATAAGGCTTGAGATCTAGCACATGACTAAAATTTTGGTTGGAAACGACCATGAGTTTTAAAGAAAATGTCCATTGTACTAAATTTGCTTGATTACAAAAAAACTAAAGTGCTTGAACGAATGATTCATTCTTGAACTTGTAGCACTCTAAATTGACTCAATACTAGCTTCTCGGTTCCACTTAGATTATTGATATGGCTTGCATCATGTTTGGATACCTCTAGCTAGACTTTGCTCTTGAATGGCTTGACATGTTAAGAAATTCATCTAATATTCAGATTGTTACTTATGTGGCTTGGCTGGATTATGCATATCTTGTTATGATATTGATAGCATTCATATGAGTTATGGTTTGGTGTAATACTTAATGGTCATTTTGGATAATCTTCATGGCTCTAATTACTTAGCATTCAATAAAATTCAGCCATACCATGCTATATTCTCTCTTTTGCATCATGATGAATCTATTTCCAAAAGGGGGGAGAATATGAGAGAAAAAGCCACTTTTTGGGGAGCTGTGGAGCCTTTGAGGAAAACTTCCTCTTTCTTTTGCTCCTTTTGTCAACATGGTCATTAGCTTCATTCTCTTTCTTTTGGACAATGTTTGACTTTCAAACAAACACAATCTTTGTGCTTTTTCCGTGTTTGTCAATATACTCATCAAGAGGGAGATTGAGGGACCATGTGGAATTATCCCCATGTTTGTGATAAGTAATTGACGGTTTGTTTAGAGAGTTTGAGTTTGTTTTGGGTATTCTAGGGTTGAGTACCTTTCGTTTATGCTATTGTTGATATGCTGTTTCATGCGGTGCTATGTGACGGTTTGCTTGTCTGTATGACTATAGAACTTCGGAGCTAGGTCATGGTGAGACAAGGAGGACCGGGACTAGACACAGGAGGTGTTGAGGTCTAGACGATCGGTGATGCCAAAGATGATCGAAGCTGGTTAGGTGGTTGCGAGTCGGGAGACAAGAAACCGGAGCTAAAGCTACCGATGATGGACACGACGGGCGACGACGAGAGAACTGGGACTAGGCTCAGGGAGGAGTCAGAGGTCCAGACGGTTGGAGGTCGGTTGCGGTCGTGTGTGACGAAACAGACCAGGACTAGACTCAGGGAGGAGTCGAGGTCCAGACGGTCAAGGTACCGGACGCGGGAAGCTTCCGGGAAGGCGCTTGAGGGGCAAATTGGAGATTTGACTCAAGCCATGGTTTGGAGGGTGGTTTTTCCCTCCAAAAGGTTATGTTGACTTCTTGCCTCATGTGTGCATGTGGTCTTGGAGTGTGCTTGGTATGCCACTTCTTGATTTTCCATATGAGGGTGAGGTCTTGCCTTCAAAAGAGGAGAAGGAGGCTACAGTGAAGTTTATTCCTGTGTAAAGTGAGCTCAAGAGTGGAGTGTCTCGTGTGTTCACCTTCCAACCAAGCATGTAGTGGGTTGAGTGGAGATGGCTGTAATGGAACCCTCATGTAATCATTCCTCTTTATGAATCATTCATGGGAATGAAGTTATTTGAGAGTTTTTCTCCTTCTCTGTGATGGATTTTAGCTTCTATTTGCTTTTATGCCTTTTCTGTTGATTTCTAGTTCTTGTGTTCTAGAGATTGATTCTTGTTAAGAAGGTGCAAAATGAGATGCTCTGTGATGGGATTGTGTTTCTAGACCACTTGGTCAGTTAGTTTCCTAGAGCAAATTGTTTGAATCATATAATCTCATCTGCGCTGCATTTCCTCTGTTCCCCAAAAATTAGGGTTTCATGTCAGGGGAAGGTTGGGTCTTTTGATTTCCCTTCAAAAGAAGGCTTGAGGTTTGAATTCTCGAGTCCAGAGATCATTGCTAAGTGAAATACAAAATTTCATAAGCAAAGGGTTGAAGAATCATGAGAAATCTGAAAATAAGCATTTCGTTCAACACCATTTTCAGATTTCAGTCTAAAACTTGATTCCTTGGTCTTGTGATGAATTCTTTTGAATCTTGTTGCCTCTCAGCTATTTAGAACTTAGTCTTGCCCCTTTAGTCTGCAAGGAACATAAACTTCTCACTAATCACAGTAAAATTGCGAGTTTCAGCATTCTCAGCTTCTTCAATTGTCGTAGTTGTTCTTTGCTCTCGGGGGGCCAGTCTGACCGGAAAAGCTATGGTGGTCAGACCGGCCAGTAAACACCGGTCAGACCGGCGGCATACCAGCGGTCAGACCGCAAGTGTTATGGCGGTCAGATCGGGATGTTGTCGGCGGTCAGACCGGTGGTGAGGCAGCGGTCTGACACTCATCGCCGGTCTGATCGGCCCATCAGCTGCGGTCTGACCGCCCCTGCCTACTTTGGCTGCTGTGGTTCTTTGATGTTTCTTTTCAGTGCCTCCCTTTTTCTTCGGTTCTTTTATGTGTCTGGTTAAGCATGAACTTCCAGAGAACATGAATCTACTTCATAGCTTTTCATAGCTATCGGAGGAGATTTTGGTGAATACTTTCGGGGGCTATTTTTAAAGAGGCACCATTCACCCCCCCCCCTCTGTTGCCATTTTCGATCCTACAGACGCCGATGCCTGGTGTGGGAGCGGCAGGTGGCTCCGAGCAGCTCCGGAGCAGCCGTGGTCGCTGCCAACCCGACGGTGCGTGTCGGAGCTCAGGCCGGTGCAACCACGCTGACGATGGAGAACGCCCTACTGACAGCCCTTGGCACGCTGCAGCGGGAGCTGGCGGACCTCTGTGGAGCTGTGCGGGAGATACAAGAGGCTCAAAGCCAACAAATCCTGCCGATGGCAGCGGCGGAGCCTACGCCAGAGCAGGCGGACAGCCGCGACACCTCTACATCCAGTCGCGTCCTGCTTCAGTGCGTGGATCTGGAGTCCCCCCTCTCCGCAGGCCTGCAACAATCGGCGTGGCCGGAAGACTTCAAGTTCCCCACCACCATCGAGCCGTACAAAGGCTACACGGACCCCTGAGAGTTCATGCACGTGTACGAGACCGCTATCGAAGCCGCAGGTGGGGATGACTCAACCAAGGCGAAGGGGCTACCCATCGCGTTGCAGGGAGTGGCGCTTTCTTGGTTTTTTACCATAGAGCCAAACTCCATCTATGCGTGGGAGCAGATCCGCGACCGCTTGTACAACACTTTCCAAGGGAATTACATCGAGCACGTCGACGCACATCAACTCTTTGCTATCAAACAAAAACCCTCGGAAAAGCTTCGAGAGTACTTCAAGCGCTTCACCAAGGTTCGCTGCCAAGTCAAGGACGTCAACGAGACTACCATCATCAACGCGGTGATCCAAGGCCTCCGCCCAGGGCCGGTGGCCGAGTACAACGCGCGGTCTCCAAGCTCTTCGACGAAATGGAAGAGTTCGCGAGGACGGAGGAGGATGCACAACGGCGTAGAGGCGACGACTCCGACACCAATCAAGTGGATAACTCATCGAAGACGGAGGATTCGTCGAAGAGCGCCGCCAAGCGCAAGCAGGAGTCCTCAAAGGACACCTCCGAGCACAAGGACACCTCCAAGCGTAAGCAGGTTTTGTCGAGTGACAAGCCCAAGCACAACCAGCGTAGATCCCAGAGGACAGAGCCCTTGTCGGTCGTGGACGAGGTCGCAAAGGCCGGGGGCAAGGGTGCGGCCAGGGTCGTGACGATAGACCCCATGCAGAGCAGGAGCGCCAGGACTACGGCATGTGGTGTGAGGTGCATGGCCGCGGTGATCAATTCACGTGGACATGCACTGCCAAAACGACGCTTCGTTAGAGTGTCGCCAGGGACAGAGCCCTGAAAGCGGGGCCACCAGGGGTGGCCCACGTGCAGCAGCCTCAAGAGGGCCCCCTGCGGATACAGGCCTCGGAGGGAGCCAAACGCTGGATCATAAATGTCATCTCCAGGGGCTCTTCACTGGAGTTCTCCTCGGCGTGGCAGCAGAAGGCTTACGCACGTAGGCTGCACCATGTGGCGGCGTACCCGGCGCAGGCGCCGTCGGCCTGGACGTAGCACGACATCACATTCATGCCTGCTGATGCAGAGGGCATGGCTTTTCCTCACCAGGATCCCCTGGTCATCCAAGCCGCCATTGCAGGCTGCGATGTCAAGCGGGTCCTGGTCGACGGAGGCAGCTCCACCGATATCCTGTTCGCTGTAGCCTTCAACCAGATGGGGATCCCCCGAAGCCACTTAGGCCCCTCGAGAATCCCGCTATAGGGCTTCAGAGGGCAGCTGCTGAAGGCTTTGGCCAGATACGGCTACAAGTCTCTTTCGGCTAGGGTGACAACACGAGGAGCGAAGACGTCATCTTCGACGTTGTCAACATCTTGTACCCCTACAACGCCATATTGGGACGCCCGACCCTCAACTCCTTTGGAGTGGTACCGCACCACGGCTTCCTGTGCACGAAGCTCCCAGGCCCGCGGGGTATCATCACCACCTTCGATGACCAAGACCTCGCCCGGCGCATAGAGCTTGGCGCCCGGGGCCCACACCAGAATGTGCACGTGCTCACCGACACTCCCAAGGTAGACACGCCTTCCACCCCGTGGTGGACGCCGAAGCCCCGGCCGCATGGCGGAGTCAAGAGGGTGCTCCTACATGCCGAAGGACAGTCCGTGTCCATTGGCGAAGGCCTTCCCCCGAAAGTTGAGCAAGATCTACTTCGGGTACTTCGGAACAACGCGGACGTCTTCGCGTGGTCCCTAGACGACATCAAGGGTGTGGACCGCGCCCTCATCGAACACACTTTAGCGGTCCGCCCCGACGCCAAGCCGGTTAGGCAAAGGCTCCGACAAATGTCAATTGAGCGGCAGCAAGCGGCCAAGGCAGAGGTAGCAAAGCTCCTCCAGGACAAAGTCATCCGCGAGGTCTAGCACCCGGACTGCCTCGCCAACCCAGTGCTGGTAAAGAAGGCCAGTGGAGCCTGGTGTATGTGTATTGATTTCACAACACTTAACAAGGCGTGTCCAAAGGATAACTACCCGTTGCCGTGCATAGATCAACTTGTGGACACCACGGCGGGGTGCGAGCTTATAAGCTTCCTAGACATACTGCTTAATAACGCCGGCAGGGACATACTGCTTCGTCAGGAAGCCCTTCGGCCTAAAGAATGTGGGAGCTACCTTTACGCGTCTCGTCGTGCTTGCGCTGGCCTCCCAGCTCGGGAGGAACGTCGAAGCCTATGTTGACGACGTGGTCGTGAAAACTAGGCAGCTCGCCTCCCATGGTCAAGATCTTCAAAAGACCTTCGACAACCTCAGGCGAGCGGGCATCAAGCTCAACCCGGACAAATGTGTCTTTGGTGTGCAAGCTGGGAAGCTCCTGGGCTTCCTCGTGTCCGGGCGCGGCATCCAGGCGAACCCCGACAAGGTCGATGTGATCCTCGCCATCGAGCCGCCCAAGATGACGAGGGAGATCTAGAGGCTTACTGGACGTATGGCCATGTTGAGCCGCTTCTTATCCAGGGCGGCTGAATGGGGCCTGCCATTTTTCAAAACCCTTCGCGGCTGCGATGGGTTCCATTGGGATGACGATTGTGCGAAAGCTTTCGATGACATCAAAAAGCACCTCGCAATAAAATCTTAAGTCCTCGTGGACATCCTCACCGAGTGGACTCCGTCGGCTCAGTATGTGCAACAACCAGAGGACCCGGTGTGGACACTCAACACCAACGGGGCTTACGGCGCTCCGGGTGCTAGGGTGGGCGCAGTGGTCACTACGCCGAAGGGTTACCGCCTGCTGTACTCGGCGCACCTTGGATTTCTAGCCACAAACAACACGGCTAAGCACGAGGCGTTGCTCTTCGGCCTCGCGAAGCTTAAGCCCTTGGTGCACGAAGGGTCCTTGTCCGCACCGACTCGTGTCTGGTCGCGGGCCACGTCGACAAATCCTACCAAGCCAAGGACCCCGAGCTGGCCAAATATCTGGCGGCAGAGAGGGCGAAGGAGCGCCACTTCTTGGGCGTCACGGTCAAGGCCATCCCTCACGTGGATAATGAACAAGCCGACGTCCTCACAAAGGCCGCTAGCCAGCAGCTCCCCCTCCCTGAGGGAGCGTTCTACGAGGTCTTGCCTACGGCAGCCATCGCTCAAGACAACCGCGACGCGGCCCTCGTCCATCAAATTGCCTAGCAAGGTGACTGGCGGGAGCCCATCTACAGCTTCTTGCAAGGTGTAGCGGAGCCAGATGACCCCCTTGAGCTCCGGCGTTTGCAGCACCGCGCCAGATCCTTCCAGGTGCTCGACGGTGTCCTCTACAAGAAGGGAGTTTGCGCCCCAATTTTACGATGCCTCTCACGTGACGAGGGTAAGCACCTCCTCGCGGAGATTCACGTCAGGCTCTGCAGCTCGCATATTGTGCCGAGGTCCCTCGTTGGCAAGGCATTCAAACAGGGCTTCTATTGGTCAACCGCCATTATAGATGCACAAACCACGTGCGCCAGTGTCAAGGTTCCCAGTGGATGGGGCGAGTCATCCGCAGACCTCCGGCGAGCTAGCAGCCCATCCCGCCGGTGTAGTCGTTGGCACGCTGGGGCATCGACGTTGTTGGACCACTCCCGTGCGCCCCGGGTGACCTTCGATTCGCTGTGGTTGCCTTGGAATAGTTCTCTAGATGGCCCAAAGTGGTAGCATTGGCTAAGGTCACCTCTGTAGCCATGCAACGTTTTCTCTGGCAGAATGTCATTTGCCGCTTCGGAGTCCCGAGGGAGGTCACTGTCGACAACGGCTTGCAGTTCAAGTCCTCACCATTCAAATCCTTCTGCGACCGCATGGGCATCACACTTCGATACACTTCCGTCGGGCACCCGTAATCCAATGGAGCGATCGAGCGGGCGAATGGGAACATCTCCACCGGAATCAAGAAGTGCCTCGTCGGGTTGCCAAAGGGCAAGTGGCCAGACGAGCTCCATAGCGTGCTCTAGTCCCTTCACACGACGGTGACGCGTCCGACGGGGTTCACACCGTTCAAGCTCCTTTTCGGCGATGAAGCAGTCACGCCTGAAGAAATCAAGGCCAGCTCGAGGAGGGTCCTAGTCCAGGCCCCAGCGGAAGAGCGTGAGCTGTCCCTCGATCTTCTCGATGGGGATCGGGTCAGCGCCACCCAACATGTCGCGATGTACGCACGCCAAGTGGCACACGCGCACGACCGCATCGTATACTCACGCGAATTTCAACTGGGAGACCTTGTCCTCAAAATGGTGCTTCACACAGCGACGATCGGCAAGCTGGAGTCCAAGTGGGAGGGCCCCTACATCGTCGCTGCGGCTTTGCAGCGTGGAGCATATCGTCTCGCAACATTGGAAGGCCAGACTCTCCACCACACATGGAATGCATACAGGCTGCAGCGATATTATGTATGAGGCCGAAGGGATGCCCACAGCATGGTCAGCACCCTGACCCTTGTAATCGCTCACCCGCGCAAACGGGAGATCAATAAAGCCCACCGTTTGCAAACTAGTCTCATTCTATGTAAAGACGCGCGAGGGCGAGCCTCCGCGTGCACTCTACAGAGTATAAATAAGACGCACAGAGGCGAGCCTCTGCGTGCACTCTACGGAGTATAAATAAGACGCACAGAGGTGAGCCTCCGCGTGCACTCTATGGAGTATAAATAAGATGCACGGAGGCGAGCCTCCGCGTGCACTCTACCGAGTATAAATAAAACGCACAGAGGCAAGCCTCCGCATGCACTCTACGGAGTATAAATAAGATGTGCGGACGCGAGCCTCCGCATGCACTCTACGGGGTATAAATAAGACGCGCGGAGGCGAGCCTCCACGTGCACTCTACGGAGTGTAAATAAAACGCGCGGAGCCAAGCCTACACGTGCACTCTACGGAGTATAAGCAAGATCTTCGGAGTATAAATAAGCACAAAATCGCGTGGCTCGAAGGGTAGGGCACGGAGCACTTCGGAACGCTCACGAGGTCTATGCCCACGTGGGTGGGGTCATTGGCCCTTTGTTCCTACCCTAGCTTGTGCGTATCGTGTACAGTGCACTGAGGGCAAGGCCAGCGGAGGTTGCTTCACGCTCGAAGTCCTACGTGTTGGTCGAAGACAAGTGCAATTGCAACAACGGCAAGGACATGTATTCACTTCAACCAAGGTTTTTATTGCTCTTATGAAATAATGATTACAGGGATGCTCGGTTAGTACATTGGGGAAGAACAACATTCACAAATGCCTTCGGGTGGTCAGGGTTACTACTCGCTCGGCTCTTCAAGCTTAACATGCTCCCGTGCCGAAGTCTCCCCCTCCAATTTCCGGGTTTCCCAGAAGCACAGTGAGTCCTCCACCCACCCCCAGTGCCGAAGGCGTCGCCGGACCATGAGATCCGAAATCAGCAGGCGGCCCCTGTCAAGCACCTGCCGCAGTAGAGTAACATATATGATCAAAACACTTGGGCAACACTTGAGCAATTTTCTCTTTATTGATAAAAGGGGCCATGGGGCACCATTTTACAAACGTTAACGGACACAGAACAACACACACCTACACCCCTTTACCCCTAAGGCTTCGACGTCACACCTATGGGTCGACGCCTTGCTCCGTGCCAGCGACGTCGTCTTCGTCACGGCGCAGGACTTCATCGAGCCACGCACCGAAGTCCCCCTCGTCGTGCAGAGTCTTGTGCAATGCCACCTTCGCTATGGCCTCCCTGATGTAGTCCCAGATCCTTTGGTAGAAGGCCCGGACGGTGCGGCGGATGGCGTGCGCGGTGCTGGACATGACCCCGGCTCTTGCTGGCATCTCCAGTCGAGGGTTAGCTAGCTCGCCCACGTGCAGGCATCCCCGGTGGTGGAGTAGGGCAAAGGCGATGCATGATGTCATGACGGAGCAGTGGTTCCCGAAGGACCAAGCAGCGTTGAGGGCGAGGCCGAAAGCTTCTTTGATTCGCCGAAGTGTCTGCGACAGTTCCTCTAGGCCGAAAGTGCGAGGCGGCACAATCATGGACAGGTCTTCGAGGGCACCCCCTAGGGCCTCCATCGCGTCCCATGCCGCAACCGAGGCATCGCCCAGAGCCCGGTCCCTCTCCGCAAGCGACTTGGTTAGTCGGGCCTTCTCCTCCTCCAGAGCCGCGACCTGCTGAAGGAAACTGTCGCGCTCTTCAGCGGCCGCGCACTGTGCCTCCGCCACAAGTGCCCGGGCATCCGCGACCGCCCTTGCACCTTTCGTCTCCAGGAGATAGATGCGCTCATCCTTCGCGGCATGGGCCTCTTCGGCAGTGTGAAGACGATCCTCCAGTGCCCCCCCCCCCTCGCGGGCTCGTGCCGCTTGCAGAGTCATGGCAGTGAGACAGAAATAACTAAAAAAAGAGTACTCAAAGATCGAGCAAAAACCCGATGAATCTTTAGATGAGCTGTGGGGAAGTTTTTCCAAGATCATTTATGATTTGCATGCTGTTGGTCTTATATTTTGTGAGTCTAAGAATGCACCTAGTTGTTGGATGCACTTGATTTAATAGTTTGGGGGGGGTGAAGATCACTTCTATCAATTATAACACTGTCATGAGTAAGCTTACCATGTATAAACTCCACTCGAGGTTGAAGATATATGAGATTGACTTCATCTTGCATTTCCCCAAAATAGAGTTGATGACACTTGTGGTTGATCCTTCTCACAGTAGCTCTTCTGATCCCTTGGACTTCGGCTCTTCTGGATTTTTATTGTCTGCCTTGAACTCCTTGAGCGATAAGCAGCTAAGGAGGCTACCTAAGGATGATTTGACACTTCTATCCACAAAATTCATGAGAGCCTACATCAAAGTGAGGAACAAGAGGAAAGGTAGCACTGTCACTTGCATTGAGTGTGGTCAACAATACCACATTCGGGGCAAGTACCCCAAGCTGAAGGGCAAGGAGGAGAAGGACTTTTGGAGGTGTCCTCAAGATCGTGATGTGAAGGCCAAGAAGCCCAACTACTGTAAGTTCAGCAATCGAATCCTTGCTGCTCTTGAGAACGTCAATATGAGCGATGTGGACTCAGGAATGGAGGATGACGAGGACAACTCCCACGATAAAAAGGCACAGGACTTCACTAGCATGTGCTTCATGGCCAAGAGCAGCCACGATGTTGACTCCTCTAACGACGAGCTCTACAGCTATCCCGATGGGGTATGCCCCTCTTATAGAGAGATGAAACATGATGTTCTTAATACTGAACAAAAACTGAAGAAACAAGCTAAAATGATTAGGAACCAGGATATTATGATGTATAACTTGAAGCTGGAGGTTGTTAAGTTCAAATCTATTAATCCTGATGATAATTGTGAATCTTACTTGTGCTTGCATGATAAAATAGCTAATCTAAAAGTTGCTCATTCCTCTGTTGTTGATCAACTTAAAAATGTTCTAGATAAACTAGAATTTCTCAAATCTAGTCATGATAGTGAAATCTTAGATGCTATTGCTCTAGAGTTTCCTGTAGATGCTATTTCTTCTTCTTGCTCAAATTGTACTTTGCATGAATTAAAATTGGATAGTGTTACTAAGGAATTGCTGAAATTTAACCTTGATCATACTTTCTCTCACTATGAGGATAGCAAAATTAATATAAAAGAAATGACTGAAATAGTTTTTCACTCTAGGACTACATCTTGTGAGAACTATTCTAAACCACAATTGAGAATGATACTCTCAACAAGACACTAGAGGATAAGTGTAAAATTCAAAAATTCATGTCTATGATAGCATCTAAGAAAGTTGTTAATTCTATCTCTTGTACATTTTGTACTAAAATTGTGACTGATTCAGATGAGATGCATGATGCTTTTAGAGTCAAGTATAAGAAGCAGTTGATTAGAGTTAAAAATTCACCTTATATGTCTTGTGAGGTTTTGAAGCTTGAGTAGCTATCCATAAATAGAGATATGTTAGGACAACCATAACAAATGAGAGTGCCACATGTGAGAACCTAATCCAAGAGAATGATTACCTCAAAAAACCCTTGAGAGATTTTCTAGTGGGAAGAAGAATCTTAACATGATTATTGACCAATCTAAGGTAAATGTGAAGAAGAGAGGCTTAGGATTTAATTCTCTGGAGCATTTCAAGAACCACCCACCTAAGGTTATGAGAGTTGTTGAGAGTGGCAAGTTTGAGGTAAAACTCGGTTTTGTCCAAACCCCTTCTGACAAGGTAGGTGCTTCTACTTCAACAGGTAAGATCCCTCAAAAGGTCCAGCACCATTACACCTTTGTAAGAAGGATGGCCACATAGTTAAGTTATGCTCTGTAGAGTCAAGGTTGAGAGGAAGGAGAGGATACGAGCTTTGAGGTCCATTAGAGAAGTTCCTTCACATGTGAGTGTCTTTAGAGCTAGGCAACCTATCTTTTCTACTAAAAATAGGCCTAGGTTTGTTAATGACTTCTTCAACTTCTTTGGTGGATCTAAGCAGCGTTTTGGGTTAAAATATTACAAGGGTAGACCATGGGTAGCGTCTACACAAGGGAAGTACCAGCCTTTTGGAAGGCTGATTCGGAGAAGTTTAAATGGTTCTCATGTGTATTCTTATGATTATCTTACTAATCATTTTGTTCCTGCTTTTACTGTCATTTGTAGACATCATATGAGTCAGTACTAGATTTCCAAGTCTTTTATCACTAACTCTAGTACTGAGGCATAGATGTTTCCTGCTTATGCCCCATAAATTCGGCGTGCAAGGAAGGAGGACATGTGGCTTGTTACTTCGGGTGTTCTCGACATATGACTGAAGATACTTATGGTTCTACTCCCTCACACGTGTATCTGGCAAAGAGTTGATCATATTTGAGGATGCTTCTACTAGGATCGTGACAGCAAAGGGCACAGTGCACACAAACAACAACTTCATGCTTAAGAGCGTCGCTTTGTAAGTAAGCTGAGGAATAATTTGCTATCTGTCTCCCAGTTTTTTTGATAAGGGTCTAGAAGTGAGGTTTAAGAGTGGAGAGTGTAGAGTTCTAGACTCATCGGATGAGTTTGTCTTTAGAATCTCTAGATTTGAGAAGATCTTTAGTGTTGATTTCAGTATCCCTTCTACCTCTGGCCCTAGGTGTCTTATGGCTTCTGACTCTCATAACTAAGTGTTGTGACATCGTAGGCTTAAATATATAGGGTTCGATTATTTGACTAAAGTCAGTAGCAAAAATCTTATTAGATGATTGACTAGATTTAAGAGTACTAGAGACATAGTGTGCACACCCTGTAGATTTGGTAAGATGGTTTCTACTTCTCATCCACCTCTTACTTTAGTGATAACTGATGGCTCTAGACAGCTCTTGTACTTAGACACAGTTGACCCTTGTAGAATCCAGTCTGCAGGAGAAAGTGGTATGTGCTCATCATTGTAGATGATTAGTCTAAGTATTTTTGTGTATATTTTCTGGTTTCTAAGGATGATGTCTTTAGCTGCTTTAAAGAGTTGGAAAACAATACAGTGGTAGAGATATAAATATGAGACAGGATCTATTTTCATATCATCCGCAATCTGTAAGCCAAACTCCTTTTAGATTATAGACTAGTCGCCGGAATGACTAAACCAAGATATTGCAGTTTACCTATCATGCCAGCTGAACGTTCCAACTTCAAGTACTGACTGGTACATTCGACTGGGCACCGTTGTTGGTTAAATGATCTATCATAAGAATATATTATGAAAATGACATACGAAAAAAAATGAAAAAAAAACAGCCATAGAGGTAAAGTGTAAATCGTTCTATAGAAGAAACATACTTGCAGGTTAATTGTCTCGTAACGAAAAAAAACACGCCAATGACGAAATAGCACAGAAGGGCGACTCCCTTCAGATAATGTTATTATTGGGATAATTCTACATCGGTGCTGAAGTAGACAACACGATTAATAAGGATAGTGGAGTATCCACCGATCAGGGTTTAGCGGGCCCGGAATCGGACGTTGGTTTGGTGCTGCGCAACAGTTATGATATCCAAAACTCACTAAATTAGATTCTTTTTTATTGTATAGGGTTGACACAGCAAGATAAAAATTCAATCACAATTACTAGTGAACTCCTAATTGACTTGAACAGCAATTTCCAGTAACTGAAATTCCATTTTCTGTATCTTGAAGACAAGTGTACCCGGAGGGTGAATGCTTCAAGTGATCTATTCGAATCCCCACGATCCAAACCACAAGAACACTCAATGCAACCCACCCACCACATTTGCATCATGATTTGGTTAGTTTAAGCGAATGAGATCAGCACGGAAGATGTGCACAGGTCGTCGCTTAATACCCATCACGAACATCGTAATCTGGGTTACCGACCCAAAGTTACTCTGACGGCGATGCCCAGCGTTCATAGCCGATTAATAAAAAAGATTGGATTAATTCATGCCTACATGGACATGTCTGCACGGCCGTGCAATTAATTTTGTGTTGAATTTTCTCTGATTTTGTTCTTAATTTCTTAGGTTCTTTTCTCTTGTGATAACATCAGGTGTACTTGGTATTGTACCTGAACCTCAACTTGCACTACTAGTACAAGCTAGTAGCTACTACAAGTTAAACAAGCTTCACTTGAACATCAAACAGACAGCGCAGCATCGATATATGCCACAACATATCTTATTAAGCTGCATAAATGAAGCAAAGGACGTTCATGTACATAGGGCTGAGCGCATATATCGCTAACCTTATTTCATGAACAGCCTAAACCAACACAGGTAATACAGATAAGTAACACTTCGACATGCATTGTGCGCGACAATCGACGCATTCTCTCGGGGACACTGATCATGGGATTTCACCTCCTGAATGGGCCAATCTTTCTTCGCACATGAAGCTATCGGCACAAATTACGACAGCTTGGGTAGTTTCAGACTCGAACATTGCTTGCTGTCCTCCAAGCTGGTTTGTTCAGGCAGGCCTCTTAATCTTGAAATTCACATTCATCAGATGCACATTGCGGAGTAGAAGATCTTATTGCTTGCAAAGGCAAAATAATAATAATGATGATGATGATAAAAAGCTTCGTGATCTCATGTGGAGCTAGCTAATTGGGCACATTTAACTCTAGACAAGAACAGAAGTGGTTGGCTGAAAATAGGTACTATTTGTACTTGACATGCCCTCTGTGTTCTAAAAGGATATATAATTTTATATAAGTGATTGGTGCATCTCACGAGGCATATATGCTTTTGCTAGATAGAGTAACATATTAAGACCCGCATACTTGATCAATCCATGAATCCGACACATGAGCTACTCAAAACACAACAGCTGTTGCATAATCATGACAAAAATATAGTGGTGGACATAGATAAGACAGGATCTGTATATTTTTCATGTCATCTGCCATCTTTTTGGTCAAAATTAAAGACCCCTTGCCCTTCCTAAATAGTCACAAGTCTTTGGATTAAGCTATAGCAAGGTAATGCAGGCTTACCTGTTATGCGACCTGGACGTTCATGGGACTGGTTGGTACATCCAGCAGGGCGCCGTTGTCGTTTGGGTGATCTGTCAATCAAAAGATGTTGTGAAAATGATGTACGATCAAGTGTGGATCTGTGTTACTGTTGGTAAAACAAACATACTCGCAGGTTGCCTCGTAACGAAAAAGCATGCGCCGATGACAATGTAGCACAGGATGAGGAGGACACCCTTCAGGTAATGTGACTTTCCATCCTGCGAATCAAACTCACTACATTAGAATTTTTTTATTAATTTTTTTGCATAGGTCGAGAGAACAAGATCACAATCCAATCCCAATATGGTGCTATCGAACTCCTGCCAACTGACTTGAAAAGTGATTCTCAGTGATTAAAATTCCATTGTCAGTTTTTATCTGAAAGATGCTTGAGTGTACCTGGAGGGTGAAAGCCGTCACTAGCACCGCGACGAACAGAGAACCGGTCTCCAGCAGCTTGAAGTCAAGATCCATTTGAACCCCCATGACCCAAGCCACAAGGACACTCAATGGCACCTGACACAATTGGCATACAACGCAATCCCATCATGATTTGGTTAGTTCAAGCGAATCAGAGCATAAGGGAAGATGATGTGCTAGTATCTATCTGCAGGTTGTGCTTAATATACAATACCCACCACGAACATGGATATCTGAGTTGCCGACCCCAAAGCTACACCGAGGGTGATGTCCTGCATTGATTTGTAGTCAGCTGATAACTCTGGATGGATTAGTTCATGCCTCCATGCATGGACATGTCAGAAATTAAACCACAAGAGATTTGGGTACACATGGATATACGTTGCATGCGTACCAGCTTGTTCCTGAGGGCGAAAATGATGGCGCCGGCGTGCTCCGCCGCGTTCCCGACGATCGGGAGCAAGATGATGCTGATGAAGCTCACCGACAAGCCCCAAGAGTGCGAGGCGGCCTCGATGGTGCCGACGACGTACTCGGACAGGACGGAGATGGCCACGGTCATGAGGATCAGCCAGAAGAGCGCGCTCCAGAACCCGAGCGCCGGCTCCTCCTCGGCGAACCCTCCATCGTCGTCACCATCGGCCTATGCACACCACCAATTAACCAACTAGCGCACTAAAGCTAAGCACTGCCGTATAGTACGCACCTCCTGTGGCTCGAATAGCTGGCTGTGCGTCTTGAGCTGGAAGAAGAGGTATGCGACGTAGGAGAGCAGCATGACCACGCTGCAGGCGCGGGAGAGGTCGAGCACCGTGGTGGCGGCGGCGACGGCGTGCTCCCCGGAACCCACCGCGTAGCGCAGCATCAGCGGCAGCGACTGGCACAGCACGCCCAGGATCAGCAGCCCCGTGCTCACGTCCGATTGTGTCTGCACGCAGCGTGCACAGACCAAATCAGGCAAAAGTAGGCGCGCGCGCGTGCTCGGATGCATCGCGTATATATGCACGTACCCTGTCGTACGGCTGGTCGGCGCCGAGGTTGGCGAGGCCGCCGCAGAAGAGGGAGGTGCCGAGGACGAGCAGCAGGTTGGAGAGCACGGAGCCCAACAGCGAGCACTTGACCACCTCGATCTTCCCCCGCATCAGCGCGAACAGCGCGATGATCAGCTCCGTCGCGTTGCCGCACGTCGCGTTCAGGAGCCCGCCCACTGCGATATTACACAAGCCATTCATGCAAAGCACGGAATCAACGAAGGCTAATATCTCTCCAGCAAAGTGTAACACTAATTAGGGCACTGTAAATTTGTTTGCAGGACTAGCAGTACGAAATCCGTGTGTATCCTGTAAAATCCCTGCATTTAAAGTAGAGCAGTTTGGGATGGCTGCGACTTACAGGTGGGGCCAGTGTAGAGCGCAAGCTGCCTGCAAGGAATTACCAGCAAAACACAAATTAAAATTTCGGCACGCAAGTTCCGGAAGCTTCATTTAAAAGGAGATTTTGGTACCATTCTTTCGGCTTTTTAACTAACTTTTTAATTTTAGCTTCTTTCGATAATTATTATTTATTAAATTAATAAGTGAAAATCACAACTCAAAAGAATAGACCTTTTTTCACGAGCATGATGTAATGTGTAGTGGAGTCGGAGCAACTACTTACTCTGTCAGGAAGCTGACTCGCTCGGCGAGAGGAATGAGGGCGAGCATACTAAGCGCGAACACCCATACCTGTCAAGATTAATTTTAGTACTGGGCAAGCAAAAGTTAACACATTAATTACACAAGTGCAAATATACACATGTACATTAAATTCAACTAAGACCGTGCCATTTTTTGAGGTGGAATGTAAGGTAGACCAAACCAAATGCTATAAACAAGTAGGCTGCAGTGGTTATTTATGCTAATCATTATACGTTCATTGTTGAAAATCAATGCGGCAGGTAGTATAGTTATTCTAATGTTGTATTCTCTGACCACATCTTTAAATCCAGGTAGAGGTGAGACTCGAGATTATGACCTTAACCGTCAGACTCTTTCCGCAAATTAAACCAGGATTAATGGATGAGACCCATGATTAAATACAAAACTCCTAAACATTTTGTTAAAAAGTTACATGGATGACAAGCTGACCCAACGCTGGGGAACGGGTTTCGTTTGGCCATCGTCCCTGCCGCTGTACCAGCAAGTGTATACTACTACTCGTTTTGTGCACTTAAGCCTTGTTTGGTTGCCTGTATGAGCTGATGCAGCTGCATGAGCGTGGCCAGGCTGAGTAGAGAAGGTCCTCAGCCGCGTTTCTCCTCAGCCTGGCTCCAGTTGATTTTTTGCATCTGCTCGTGCAGGCTCTCACCCCGATGCAAACAACCAAACACCATCTCCCTGCATACGCTGGTGCGAGCCACCCCGATGCAGGCAACCAAATAGCCCCTTAGTTGACATGCAAATGTACGTGATGCATGGCGGTATAAATTTGGCTAATAGTTATAGCTCTAGGAGATGGATTTTTTCTTTGTTTTTTGAGATGGCGGTGGACAGTAGAGTCATCGATGTGAATGGTATAAACAGTTTTGATCTCGAGAATTTATTTAGGTAAACTGTTTCAAGAAGTCGTTTGAAGAAGTTGTTCCATTTACTTTGACTTATGGAGAGATAAAGCCACAAAAATAAAATAAAAAGTCAAAAAAAATAGAACAGGCCGTAATAAGTTATAAGTTTTGCGTAAAGGCATTCACCAAAAGCGCTAGGTGACAAACAAGCTTCAATTTTGCTGCAAGATTACGCTTTCCTTTCCAGGTTAAAGGCTCTCAGCGCAGAATATCGTGCCCAAACGGGGCAAGGCTCACGCTCTCCAGAGATTACCCGTTTAGGGCAAGATTCTATTTCAGAGAGGAGATTAAGGGTGGGTTTTTTGAGCTAATGGTCTATAGGTTATAACTTAAATATTTAAATTTTGACTGTTTTCAAGAGATAGTACGTACAAAAAAATAGTCGCATGTGATTTTAGCTGGTATAGCTGAACTTAATGTATTTTTTTACTATAATCTTCCTATTGATCCCATCTTAAAAAACGTAGTATTTAAAAGCTAATTCATGTATACCGAACTAGCATAAACTGGTTTTAAGCCAAACCGAACTCACCCTAAGAACCAACAATGGAGAGATTTAAAGCTCAAATTTGAACACTGATCTGAACCGGCTGGTGATGAGTGAACTCGAATTTAAATCAACGTTAGTCAAGGTTTAGACGTGCGCTATGCGGGTTGATTCCCCCCCCCCCCCCCCCCCAAAAGAAGATGAGCGTGGCCACTTAGCACGTGTAAGGCACAGCACTAGATTCATATGCTTGTGACATGCATGTTTTACACAGACATATTTTATTTCATTCCCCCAACAAGTTATATAGTAGTACAACTTTTTAATATAGTACAAGTTTTTAAACTCGAGTTCGTTGGCCACTTTAATTTATATTACAGTCACCAGAGCTATAGTATATATATAGATTAATATTAAGAGAGAGAGAGAGAGAGAGAGAGGAGAATTCTTGGAGTAGTACTACAGCCCTAGTGTTAGTGTGAGTGTGCAGTGCCCCCATGTGGCCACAACATGGAGGGACGATTAAAGCGTCCGGACACAACAGAAGCGACCAGACCGGACAAAAGCTAATTTAAAGATTAGCAGGCGTGGCTAGTAATCTGCCCCCGATCACGACAGTGTTGGGAACGAAGAGAGAGAGATCGCTAGATGATCGAAAAGAGAGGAATCCAAGAAACGAGAGCGATTTATAGGCTCTTTTCAAACCGCATGGCTCATTTTTTATTTTTAGAAAACAAGAACCACTAGCCTCATAGGCGCGACGCCACGCCGCGCCAGCCACCGTGTGTACCGAAGTAAAAGAGGCGATAATCCGTAAGGAGTTTGCAAAAAAAAGTTTTAAAAAATCGAGGGCACGTGTGTATTTTCGAAAAAGTCAAAGGTCTTTTTCGTAAAAAACCGAGGGCTTGTACGTAATAAATGGGAAAGTGAAAGGACTTTTCCGTAAAAAACCGAGAGTCTGTACGTAATAAACGAGGACCCGTACGTAATTTAGAAAACTGCGGGGCGCTATCCTGCAAAAATTTGGGTGAAAAAAACTGTCAGGGACCTTTTCGCGAGGAAAAAGGACCTGTACGTAATTTCCGAAAAACTGGAGGAAAATCCCTCCCCTTACCGTACAGAAATCCCCCGCCACGCGGCGGCCAGCGCGCGCGGGCGGGGGACGTGGATGCGCTGGGGGGCGGAATCCCCCAGCTTTGTTTAGCGGATGATTCAGAATATACTGATTTTTAATATAATTTTTCTTTTTGTATTATTTGTAAAGATATAATATTTTTTACTTTTTTTACTTTTTCTATTGAATGCATTTTAGTCAAAAATCACGTCCCAAAAACCACCTCAGACAATGGTCAAACGGACGTGGAGAATGTCCTCACGCCCCCCATCTCCCTCGTCGTTTGCATAGCTAGCTTACCTTCAATTCCTTTCCGAAATTCCTCGATCACCAACATGAATTACAACATGTTCTACTGATCTAGAGGAGCATGCATGATTCCAAACATGACTGAGAAGCGATGGATGGATGGACTTACGTACCTTGCCGAAGTGGGCGCACTGGGCGGCGACCGCGAGCGGGACAGCGAGGAAGAGGACGGCGAGCTTGGTGCCGAGGAAGACCTCCTGGAGGTTGGCGAGCACGGGGCGCAGCGGCGCCACCGGGACCTTGCGCAGCAGCGCCGCGTCCGACTTCTTGCGCAGCGACGACGACGACATGTTGTGCGCCGTCCGCCAGTGCCCGCTGTTCCCGTGCGCGTGCCCGGCGTGCCGCGCCGGCAGTATCCCGGCCTCCTTCCTCTGCGCCCCGGCCTCCATCGCCGCCGGATCCATCGTTCGACCTCCACCAACTCAATCCACTACGACTTCTTCCTCCTCCTGCTGCCTAGCTAGCTAATCTCCCTAGTGCACTACTACTGCTGCTGCTGCCTGCCAGTGCACCGGCCGGCCGGCCACGAGGAGCTCGCGCTAGAGCTCTTTGCTTACGTACGTACCTAGCGTGATTTGTATTCTATGCGACGCAGGAGGACGAACTCATATATGTGCTATGCGAGGGGAGGAGGGCAAGGCGCATGGGCAATTTTTCGCGGATGAATGAATTAGTGATTTACGCGCGATATCTACTAGTGTTTCATTATATATTAGGGCATCCATAGTGTATATAACTTTAGGGGTCTTAAGGTGGGTCCTATCTAAATCTTAAGGCTGATTTTATAGTGTATATAACCTAAGAGATCTTAAGACGGTCCCACTTGGCAGATAAAGAAAAATTGTATTTTAATGCTTGTGGCCAGGTCTTTAGCTTGAGGACCAACTTTAAGCCTTTTTTGCTTATAGCCTGCTTAAGGTCACCCCTGTAATGTATAAAGTTGACCTTAAGGTGGCTTAAGACCCTCTATTTTCATACACTACAGATGCCCTTAGAGG
This sequence comes from Dendrocalamus latiflorus, assembly GCA_017311315.1. Lineage (NCBI taxonomy): Eukaryota > Viridiplantae > Streptophyta > Magnoliopsida > Poales > Poaceae > Dendrocalamus > Dendrocalamus latiflorus. Next base: position 31,014,773 of record CM029647.1, on the reverse strand, counting down.
TGAGTGTAATTACACCTGGGAGTAAAAAGTATATATATATATATATATATATATATATATATATATATATATATATATATATATATATATATATATATATATCTGTGTGTGTGTGTGTGACGCTGAAATGAGACACTATGGTGTTTGAGCACCAGGCCTCCCTGCCTTTAGATTGCTTTTAAATGCGTGTAAGTGCAATGATATATAATATATCAGGATGAAAAATCTTAATCATGGAAAGAAAGTCTTAATCATAAATGAAAAATTTTAATCATAAAGTCTGGGCACCATAGTGCCCCTGTTATATATATATATATATATATATATATATATATATATATATATATATATATATATATATATATATATATATATATATATATATATATATATATATATATATATATATATATATATATATATATATATATATATATATATATATATATATATATATATATATATATATATATATATATATATAACTAATGGAACACTAGTAGATATAGTAGATAGAGATTAGAGAGCTAGCTAATTCGATCTGCCGATCGATATAAACATTTACTCATTTACTGTGATATACTCACAGTCTAAATTTATAAGATATATTTACTTTTAGTATATATATACTAAAAAGATAATAAAATAGCTATATTACCTTTAATTATTATTTCTAAGTACTATATTTAATGTATGTATATAGAGAATAACAAATAAATATATATTAAAATGTAAAGAGAACATCACAACAGTTTTATATTAAAATATAAAATACGTTCTATATTTATTGGTAAATCTATTTAAAAAATATATCTTACAAAATTTGAATCAAGGGAGTAGATAAATAATTAATAAGAAGGGAACCCGCATTCGACGGTTGCTATCCCATCGTATCTCATCTCATCTCGCCACATAGGATGCGTCTCCAGCATTCATCATGTCGTGACGGGGTGACAGGGACAGCGCGGGGCGCGAGGAGACGAAGCTTCCGCGAAGCTTCGCGCGCGCGCCGCTGAGCCCCTGACTCACCACACACGCCCCCAGGCCAGCCGTTAACCGCTCGCCACGGAATGCTCGCTCCATTTGCTTGCTCGGCTCGTATCGTATCTGCATGTCTGGTGCTCCCTGTCCGTTTGCATCTCGGCAATTTCGGCCGCGGATCTGATACCAGCGATGTCCGCGCGTCCATCCATGGACAACGGCCACCTACTTTTCAGTTTATAATTCTTTGACTATAACTAATAAGTTTTATTTATATTTTTTAAGATAATAATGAACAACAGAATCATCAACATAGACGATATATATGATTTTAAATTTAAAAATTATTTTTAAAATCACCTTTATTTATTTTGATTTATAGAGAAATCAAAAATCTAAAAACAAAATCATAAAAGAATAAGGCTAACATCATATCATGCATGCTCCGTCGATCGCTTAGGGCTAATTATTTCACCGCTTAAGGTGCCGCTCGTTTCGGCTTCACCTTCTGGTTTCTGACTTATTTTCACTATTTATAAATTTCGTCTTTTTCTAAATTTTTGGGCTTTTTTGAGGTTTTTTGCCGGTTCTTTTTTCCCGTATTTGTTTGTGTTGTCCGTGATAAGCTAGCATATTCTTTCTATTTTTAATTTTTTAAAAAAATTTAATTACGTCAAATAAGCCAACTTCAGTTAAGTGAAATTTCAGCGGCTATAGTGTAATTTCAATTATAAACCACAACTTTTCAGCCCCACCGAGCGGAACCAAATTCGACGATCGATTAGCTAGCTACGGTGTGTCAGTGTGTGTAGCTTACTGGAGTGGGGATCGATTGAACGCGACGGCTGCCCAACAAAATCTTCTCGCCGGATTCCGGTCCTGCGTACGCGGTACCTTCAGTGCAACTATCTGGTAAACGGATGCGTCGAAACATGCTGTACATGAGGCAGAGATGGATGTGTTTGTAAATTGGAAGATAGGCGTGACGATTGTCTAGGATGCCAAAAATCAGACGTGTACCGGCCGTGACCTGTCTTTAGTAAAACGGGCCGTGCACGCGTGGATGCAAGATTCTCAACGCAAGGAGAATGCTGTAGCGCTGCCACTTGTTGGGATAAAGATATGTTATATTAGTATAGATTAAAATTTTCTACCGTATAAATCAGGAAATCATACGAGTAAAAGATCATATACCATTATCGCTAGACGTGTAGTGCAATGGAAATAAAGTTGAAGCGGCCAGCTCAACGAAACACGCGTCGATGTAGTGGAAGTAGTCAATCGTTCTGTAGCCAACCATCTTCTCCTCACAATCATTCCGTTCAGCGCCGCAGTGCCAGCAGTGCCTCTATCGAGATCTGCACGTCCAGTGATAGAACGTCGTGCATCGGTGTGCTAGCACTAGCGTGCACTATAAGGTTATAAGAGGTGGCAATTAGGGTTTCGGTGAGTGTGTTTCGGATGCCACCCTTAACCCCTGCACCTCCCTTTATATAGTCTCTAATCATATTCTTATCCAATACAACTAGATATTATATTTCACTCAGAGTCTATCATCCGGACCCTTATGGTTCCAACCCATTAAGTATATAACCATATAGATTCATGTATATTTGGCTATGAGCCGAAAATTCTTTTTTCGGTCCATAAATCGGTTGCGGTCCCTTGCAGGATATGATGACTCCCAACTATAATAAAGATCGTATCGGAAAACACATATAGTACTTATGTACCAATCCCTTTGTCTCATGATGTCATATCACACTCAAGGCGAAAAGTGTGCCATCATATGATTGCTTGATCCTTTACTCGAATCTGTAGTGGATTACTCAATTGTGATTGACTCCTCAACCATATCTGGCATGGTCATGTACTTCCTTAATCCAACTACATCGAGGGGCTTAGAGATATCTCTCCCGCTATATTAGAGGGGCAAATTCTATTTTGATCGCTCACATTCTTCCGCACATTTCATAGTAAACTTGAAAACTACCTTTATGACAACTCAGTTACGGAGTAGTGTTTGGCAACCCTTAAATAAACTATTATATATGTAGGAAACTATGACGATCTTAGGTTTAAGAATCCTACATACACTATGTATGAGACCAATTGATGACATTTAAGAATATAACAATTCCCGCAATATTTCCTGTTAGATCAATCCAACACCATGTTCTCTAACATGTGTCCACATTATTGATTTGATATCTCTATATCCATGATTCATGAAATATGATCATCAATCAATACATGTACTGATCTGTAAATCATAATTATCCCATATAATAACACAAGATCATGAATAATTTAGAATAATATCAAAACATGAATAAGGAGCTCCACGAATAAGTCACATACTTATTGATCAATATGAAATATATTTATTCAAGGGACAAAATACGTATTATTTAAAAGATCATAAATATAGAAGTGATACAATTATCTCCATGATTGCCTCTTGGGCATATCACTAACGCCACTTTGCATGAGCTCTTTGTTTAGCGATAGTAGTGGCAACTGGCAAGCGGTTACAGTTCGGATTCATCGGGTTAGGTTTTTTGTTTGACTGGGATCCTGATTGTAGAGTTGGACGTGTGAGACGACGGTCTAGCTTTGGGAGGTGATAGCAGCAGCACCGCCGATTGTGGGCTCAATGGTGGGTTGGTAGGTGGGGGGGCGAAGGTCAAGCGGCGACTTAGGAGGTATTCATATTGGCTATGGTTGATGGCTTTTAACCAAAAATAAATAATAGTAGCTGGAAGAAGTGACTTTTAGAAGGAGAGGGTGAGAGGTGAAAAAGTGAGGGAGAGATGCGCACGTGAGATGGGACCGAGAGGAGTGGGGTGCATGATGCATCCGTGAGCCCCTTCTGAAAGCATCTAGGCCCCTAAAAATCATTTTCGTAATTAATGACATTATGTAAGTATGGAACTAATATGTTTATTAAGTGTTTGAAAGGGCTAATCCCGATGATGAATGTGAGATGCATGCTACGGGTTAACATGAAGATCAATGTGACTTAAGACAAAAGTATAAATAGTCTAGGATCCTTTTTTGGTTTTATCGGTCTTAGGAGAAAGGATGGAAGACAGGATTATAGGTTAAACGCCATACTATTAAGAATGATCATAGCTAGTAGCTTGACAGCATGTTATTGTGCCATTTGGATCAATTTAGGATCATGCATGCACTTAAAATTAAAATTAATAGCCAACTTTACATTGTAAGGAAAATCGGTAATACCGAAGTTTACACAACAGAACTACCACTGAGTGATACGACCGTAGCAGCTCCGGAGTGATACTACCGCAACCTGGAATTACAAAAAAGATAATGGATCATTTTTTCTAGGGAGCACCCTTGGAAGCACATTTATTTTTCCAGAAAACGGTAGTGCCGGAGTTTAAATAGCAAAACTACCGTAGAGCGGTACGACCACACCTCCTGAGCGATACTACCAGACCTCAGAAGTTCTAAAAATCCAGATGGTATATTTTTTTGAGAGAGCGCCAAGTTTTGGACTTGACGCAAACGGAAGTACCACACCAGAAATCGGAACTACCAAAGATCGGAACTACCATGTTTACAATGGCGGTAGTACCATGCCGTATTTCAACGACTAGCTCAGAATCTCTAAAATAGCCGTTACTGTTGTGTCGGAACAGGTGCGGTAGTACCAGCTGATTAACTGTGGTACTTCTACTCGTCTTGATTTTTCAGGAATTGTCTTGTAATGGCTAGATTTGATACATGGGTGTATAAATACTTCTCCACCTGCTTAAAGATAGAGTGAGACACTTCATTTAACATCCTTGAGCAATAGAACACTCTCTCATACCTAATTTACTCACTTTACATTCATTTGAGATAGTTGAGCCAAAAATCAAGTGCATTCATCCTAGATCGATCTTTAGCACATGATCACCATTAAGTAAAGTTTTGCTTTATTACTCTTGGTGCTTACCGGCACCTAGACGGTCTTGGCAGGAGATTGCGAGGTGACCTCTTTAAGAAGATTATAAAGAGACCTGACGCCAATTTGTGAGTGGTTTGGTGCTCATTATCTTCAGAGCAGATGAAGAGCAACCACTAGTGGACTGAGGAGTTGAGGCTTAATTCGTGGAGCCGGTCCAAATCGCTTGAGCTTTTCTCAACGTGGACTAGTGAAGACCGCCAAGTCTTCGACACCACGGGAAAAACATCCCTTGTCTTTTGGTTATTTCTTTGCCTCTGCTTTTCGCACTTATATTTTTAGCATATTGTAATTATTGAGATTATCATATTTAGTTGCATATTGTAATTATTGAGATTATCATATTTAGTTGTGCTAAATATATTCTTGTAGATACTCGTGCTTGTGGTACCTTAGTTATACTAGAATTGTGTAGGTTTGAATTGCTTTGAAATCTTCCCTAGCTTTAAATTGTGGTAATTAGTTTTAGAAGACAAGAATTTTTAGAATCTCCTATTCACCCCCTCTAGTCGGTTATCTTTGATCCTACAAATGGTATCAGAACTTAGCCTCTCATTAATTTAGACTTAACCATCTAAGAGAGAAAAGAATGACTAGTGACGGTATTGCTATATGAAAGGCACCTCTTTTTGATGGCTCTAATTATTCTTGGACGATTAGAATGTCTATTTATCTTAATACCATGAGTCTGAGCATATGAAAAATTGTAAATGAGGGTTATGTTATGCCTCTTGATCCACTACATCCCACAGAACAAGAGGGGTGTAATGCTCATTTAGATGCTTAAGCTATGAATGCTCTCTTTGACGCTTTGAACATGGATGAGTTCAATAGAGTGAATAATTTGAAAACCACTAACGATATTTAGATCACCCTCTTGGAAATCCATGAGGGAATATCCACGGCCAAAAAAGGTAAATTGTATAGACTTCAGATCAAATATAAGACATTTACAAATGTTACCTCATGAGGACATTCATGAAATATATTCTCGCCTCAACAATATTGTAAATGAGCTCAAAGGCCTTGGTACGTCTCTAATGGATGTTGACATTGTGATGAAAATGTTTAGGGCATTGTCGAAGAAATATAAGACGTTAGTGACCCTCTTCCTCAACTCTCTCGAGTTGACAAGAATGATGCCAACACAACTCTAGGGAAACCTCATCACCAACGAGTTGTACAAAAAGGATAAGGAGGAGCTTTTGGAACAATCTTCCTCTAAGAGCAAGAAGATCACCACTTTCAAGACCAAGGCTGTATCAAGTGATGAGTCCAAGGATGATAAAGAGGACTCCAAAGAGGAATTGACTCTCCTTCTGAGAAAGATGAAGAAGTTCATAAAGATGCGCTTATACTGAACCGCTAGTCATGAGAATGGCAGGAAAGAGTGCTCCTACGATAACAAGCGCTATAGCAACATTCGTTGCTATGAGTGTGATGAGAAGGAGCACATTGCCTCTTATTGCTCCACCAAGAAGGATGATAAGGGCAAGTCATTCAAGAAGAATGATTTTTAATGACAAGAAGAAACTTTTCAAAAAGCTTCACAAGGATGGCAAGAATAAAACTCATATAGGATAGTGGAATTCCGATGAGGAGTACACCAACTCTGTCTCCGATAAGGATGAGTCCCCCAAGAAGAAGGGGTTTATCAGCATCGCCATCAAGGAGGCTCCATCCCTCTTCTCATCTCCTACATGCTCATGGCAAAGGGAGAGAAGGTAAAAGCCCTTGATGATGATGATGAACCCTCTTATGATGCGCTCATAGATATGTTAGTAGAATTAAATGAATATCTTGGAAAGAGAAGTTAAAATTCAAGGTCTTAAAGAGAGAACATCTCTCTCTTAAAGATTGTTATCGGGAGCTAAAGGAAGCTCATGACTTGATCATCACAGAAAATTTAAGCAAGTTTTGCACTAGCATTGGTATTACTTATGATATTTCAAATGAAATGTCTAGTGTAAAAATTGCTAGAGCTAGCATATCTACTTCATATGATGATTTAATTGCCATGCCATGTTGCTCTAAAATTGACTATAATCATGGAAATATTAAGTCATATGATGCTAAGCTTGTTGTTCAAAACAATTAGCTAAAGGAGCAAGTGACCAAGTTAAACAAAAGCTTAGAAAAATGATTCACGAGTAAGGCTACCCTTGATAAGCTTTTGAGTGAATGAATGTGCTCATTCAACAAGAGGGACTTGGATATGTTCCTAAGAAAAGTAAGAAACCGGCAAGCAAGCCTATAAGGTTTGTAAGGCAAAATGGTAAATATTACCTTAAATGCTGGGAAATAGAACATATGTAACAAAATTATCCTATTGGTAAAACTCCATCCATTGGATTGTATGATCTTTGTTACATGCTTAAGAAATCTAAGAATGGTAAGATTATTGCTAGATTTGTTGACACTTTAATTTTAGGAGCTAAAAAGAATGCTATTTGAGTACCCAAAGCCTTAGTTACTAATCTCCAAGGACCAAAACAAATTTGAGTATCTAAAAGAACCTAATTTTCTTTTGTAGGTGAACTATAAGATAGGTGGAAGGCATTGAGTGCTTGATAGTGGATGCTCTCAATACATGACCGGCGACCGGAAAATGTTCACCACATTTGAGAATGGGAGGAATGAAAGGATCACAGTTGGAGACAATAGCAAAGGAAAGGTTCTAGGTTTGGGTAAAATCGCTATCTCCAATGACTTTTCAATTTCAAATATATCTCTAGTAGAAATATTAAATTTTAATTTGTTATCCGTTGCTCAATTGTGTGATCTAGGTTTAATTTGCTTATTCTCTAAAGAAGAAGTAACCATGTCAAAAGAAAAGAAAAATGAACTTGTTTTTAAAGGTTTTAGATTTGGAAATCCTTATTTAGTTGATTTCTCTTCTAGCGATTCATACTTAAAAACTTGTTTAATGGCAAAAACTTCTTTGGGTTGGTTATGACATAGAAGGTTAGGTCATGTTGGTATGATTCAACTTAAGAAGCTTTTCAAACATGACTTAGTGGTTGGTTTGAAAGATGTAAAGTTTGAGAAAAATAGATTATGTAGTGCTTGCCAAGTCAGGAAATAAGTTACAAATTTTCATCCTTCCAAGAGTATCATGTCAACTTCTAGGCTATTAAAGCTTTTACATATTGATTTGTTTGGACCAACAACCTATAAGAGCATCGGGGTCAATAGCTATTGTTTAGTCATTGTAGATGATTACTCTAGATATTCATGGATATTCTTCTTATATGACAAGATTGAAGCCTTTGGCATTTTTAGAAGATTTGCTAAAAGGGCCCAAAATGAATTTGACTTCAAAATAAAAAAATTTGTAGTGATAATGGTTTCGAGTTCAAGAACACTAAAATTGAAGATTTTTGTGACGAACTTAGAATAAAGAATGAGGTTTCCACTACCAACACTCCGGAGCAAATAGAGTTGTAGAAAGGAAAAATCGAATATTAATTGAAATGGCAAGGACAATACTTGATGAATATAATACTTCCGATAACTTTTAGGCAGAAGCTATTAACAGCGTATGCCATGCCATAAATTGCCTTTATTTGCATCGCCTTTTGAAAAAGACTTCTTATGAGCTTCTCATTGGACGAAGACCGAATATTTTCTACTTTAGGGTATTTGGTTGCAAATTCTATATCTTAAGAAATGTGTTTAAATTTCAAAGTCGATATGATAAAAGCTTTTTACTTGATTATCATACCCTATACAAACCCGGGGGGTTCCCGGCCGCTGAGAGCCCCCACGTCACCCCCGCGCGCGCTCCGGCCGGCGCGTGGCGGGGGAATCTCGGTACGGTCGGGGGCCCCATTTTGCAAAGAAGTCCTTGTATTTTCCCGAAATTACGTAAAGGTCCTCTGTTATCGCAAAAAGGTCCCTGGATTTTTCAAAAAAACCCCTGCGCATATTTATTTTTCATTGATAACGATCCGCGGTTACCGAAATTACGTACAGGCCCTCGGTTCTTTCAAAACAACCCCTGATTTTTACGGAAAAAACCCTCTGGTCTCCTTTTATTGCGAAAAGCCCCTCGCTTTTTTAAAAAAAACTACGCTTTTTCCTTTAGCTACGAATTTGCGCCTCTTTTACTTGGTACACATGGTGGCTGGCGCGGCGTGCCACCGCGCCTATGAGGCTAGTTCTTCCAATAGTAAAGCTTATCGCGTCTTCAATAAAAACTCTGATTTAGTTGAAAAAACTTGTGATGTTCAATTTAATGAAACTAATGGCTTTCAAGAAGAATAAGAGAATTTGGATGATGTAGGTGATGAAGAACTAAGACGAGCGTTGGAAAATATGCAAATTGGTGGCATCAAGTTAAAGGAGGATCCAAGTGGATCACCTTCATCAAAGTAAATTGAAGCTCCTACCTCCTCCACAACAAGCAACATTCAAGCAATTGAAGTGGAAGACAAAGGAGAACAACCTTCAACATTACCATTGAAGATTCACAATGGTATCTCCAAGGATCATTCATATATCAAATATTGGGTGACGTGAGTAAGAGTGTTCAAACTAGATCTAGAGTAGCTTTATTTTGTAAACATTACTCCTTTGTATCTTCTCTTGATCTAAAAATTGTAGATTATGCACTAGATTATCCGGATTGGGTGAATGCAATGCATGAAGAACTTAACAATTTTGCCTGCAATGATATTTGTACATTAGTAGAGAGACCCAAGGAGCACAATGTACTTGGTACAAAATGGGTCTTTTGGAATAAACTAGTTGAAAACAGAGTTGTGGTAAGAAACAAGGCAATGTTAGATGCTCAAGGTTATACTCAAGTACAGGGTTTGGATTATGATGAAACATTTACGTCCATAGCTAGACTTGAGTCAATTCATACATTACTTGCCTTTGCTTCAACTTTCAATATTAAGTTATTTCAAATAGATGTTAAAAGTGATTTCTTCAATGGCAAAATATCGAAACTTGTATTTGTTGAACAACCTCCATATTTTGAAGATCCTAAAAATCATAATAATATGTATAAACTTTCAAAGACTCTATATGGCTTAAAACAAGCTACTAGAGCATGGTATGAGCACCTTCAAGATTTTCTACTCTCTAAAGGATTCAAAATGGGGAAGGTTGATACAACATTATTTATAAAAAATTACTGATGATGATTTTTTTGTATACCAAATTTATGTTAATGATATTATATTTGGTTCTACTAATTAATAATTTTTGTAAAAAATTTGGTGATATGATGTCTGGGGAATTTGAAATATCCATGATAGTAGAACTGAGCTACTTTCTTGGACTTCAAATCAAGCAATTCAAGGATGGAACTTTTATAAGCCAAATAAAGTACGTGAGGGATTCATTTAAGATGTTTGGCAAGGAAAATGCAAAACCCATCAAGACCCCCATGGCGACAAATGGGCACCTTGATCTCAATGAGGGAGGTAAACCGGTAGATTTAAAATTTTGTAGATCCATGATTGGTAGTTTGCTTTATCTTACCACATCTAGGCCCAATATCATGTTTAGTGTTTGTATGTGTACATGTTTTCAAGCATCTCTAAAAGAGTGACATTTGATGGCTATAAAGAGAATTATAAGATATTTAAACCATTTCTTAAGCATAGGCTTATGGTATCCTAAATGTGTTAAATTTGAGTTAATTGGATATTCGGATTCCGATTATGTGAGTTGTAAAGTGGATAGAAAAAACACCTCGGGAAGTTATCAATTGCTAGGAAGGTCGTTAGTGCCATATTCTTTCAAGAAATAAAATTCCATAGCACTTTCCACTGCAAAGCCGAATATGTCTCCGTGGGTAGTTGTTGTGTTCAATTGCTACGGATGAGGCAAACTTTGTTGGATTATAGAATTAATTTTGACAACATGTCTTTATTATGTGATAATGATAGTGCCATGAAATTAACCAATAACCCGATTCAACACTCAAGAACCAAGCATATAGATATACACCACTATTTCTTGAGAGATCATGTGGGCAAAGGAGATATTGTAATTAGCCACATCTAGACCGAAGACCAATTAGTGGATATTTTCACCAAACCATTAGATAAAGTCGCTTTTGCAAGTTGAGAAATGAATTAAATGTTATAGACTACTCACATATTGCTTGAACTCATGCCTTTTGCTTTCATGCTCATTTGGTTTGTCTGAGGTGTTTTTGAAAGGTATTTTCACTTATTTTTGCTAAAAAACTCTATGTTCATAAAAATTATGTTCCAAGATTTCCTTTAGTCTTTCTAATGCATAATGATCTTGAATTGTCTTTATTTAAGTGCAAAACTAAGAATCATTTGCATAATTCTCATATCCAGGTTTAGTTTCTTAAAAGCTCCAGAAGAATCGAAACTACGCTTTTTGGAAGTACCGGTAGTCAATCTGTGATACTTCCGCTTTAGTTGATTTTTTTGGGCATTAACTGTCATTGCCAACCCCTTATCCTTCTCTCTGTCCTCCTCCGGAAGCTTTGCTCATTCCAGTCGCGCCCGTACACACTCTTTCTCTCTCTCCTCTCCTAAAGAAAACTCAAAACCGATCCAAAAATCCTCAAATCCTTTTTGAGATTTCTTATGTCCCTAGTGATTTCTAGGCATCTAATGGTTCAACTCCTCTGATTCACAAGGTAAATTGGATCAAAATCCTCTTTTGCCTTGTTTTTAGAACCCTAGGTCAAGTCTTGGTTTAGATTGAAAATGCGAGTGATTTAGTGTTGTTTTCGTCGGCAAATCAAATATATGTGGTGTCTAATGATGTTTGTGCATTGATTTCATGGATTCAATCCAAGAAAACGCCAAACAATTCATACATTATTGTGCCCTAAAAAAGGTTCAAAGAAAGCGGTACTACCATTCAACATGAGCGGAACTATCGTGGCGTGGTCATACCAGACATCGAACATCGGTACTACTATAACCCGGTACTACCGCTGTTTGCATGTCGGTACATCCAGTTTCTCTGATAAAACAACAATCATTCCATTCTCTTTCAAACCTATTGTGGTTGTTTCCTATCTCTCCTTGGTATCGTTTTCCTCTGTTTGAAGATGCCTAGGACAAGGAACCCCACTAAAAAGGTGTATGCCAGGAACACCTCCTCTCCTATGCCTTTCGGTTAATCGGCGTCTCGTACAGATCCTCTTGTAGCCCAAATGCCTCCTCCATCAATTCAAGGCACCGCAAAGTCTGCTCAAAAATCTAGAGAGGACAGAGGCAAGGCAGTAGCCTTTGAAACTGAGACTGAGAATAAATAGCAGGAGAGCTCACTATATGAATAGTCAGATGAGGAGATGCTAGAGCCAGAGAAGCCACAGATAAATCTTAAGACCATATCAGCTGATGAGTATGTAGTACTGCGCCATAGAAGCCAGTTTGTGATCTCCAAAAATTCTGACAATCCAAAGTTTCATACCAAATTTCAAGAGCAAGTGTATGAACAGATGTATAGTCTAAATAGACTTTTTGCAGACTACAAGTATATCGATTGGGATCACCTTAACTCAATTGACAAATATGATGGCACATATCGGCTGTTTCAGAGGGCCGGCATACAAAATCTTGTGGCTCTCAAGTCTAACTACAATGACAAGATCATAAGGCAATTCTATGCCACTCTGTATATTTCTCCTAATTTTTAGTATATCTCATGAATGACTGGAATCCGCTACTTGGACTGCAACAAACATGAGTTTGAGCTGGCTCTCCGGATGGAGTCAAGTGCATATGGGAAAGTATATGACATGCCTGCTCTTGAGATCCCTGCCTTGATTGAGTATTATGATGGGAATGTCAGATATATTCCAGGCAAGTTTGTTGAACTCTTTCCTATCCTGAGTTTAGTAAATAGGATCATTAACCACACCATTCTTCCTAAGAGTGGGAATTATGATGCCATAAAAGACCATGCATGGAATCTAATTGATTATATTATACAAGGCCAAAAATTTGATGTGGTTGATCTCATAATACTGGAGATAGCCTCTTCCAAGAATGATAAGGCCAAGAGGATTAATTATGCTCCCTACATCATGGCCATAATCATCAAGAAGACTGACTACCGTGGTGGCTTAGGTTCAGTTCATAAGCCCTACAAGCCACGTGTTGATCCTCCCATTCCTCCAGCTCCCCGTTCTTGAGCTCAACAAGAAGAGGCTACAGCTAAACAATAGGAAGAAGTCACTCTAACTCAGATATATTCTACAATGCTGAGGTTAGAATATCATCAGTCAGACATATAGCTCAGCTGGCATCCTTTACAGCCACTGTTACTTCTCTCGAGGACCAAATGTCCTCGCTTGAGAATGCCATGGCTTGCTCTCCCTCTCCAGTCTACTATGGCCACTGTCGCCATCGTGACACCTCTCCTTAAGCACCTCAAGAGTAGCTTTTTGGTTATTTGATGCCAAAGGGGGAGAAGACAAGAAGGGGAAAGAAGAAGATCCAAGAAAGAGGAGAAGGAAGAAGAATGAAGAAGATCCAAGAAGAAGATCCGAGAAAAGGGAGAAGGAAGAAGAATGAATAAGCCTGAAGAATGAATAAGCCTCTACTATCTTAGTTACTATTTATATATATTTAAATTTATGATGTAATGAACATGTGGACTTCATAATTATGCTTAAAATACTTGTGGACATGTTTCATGTTATGTGCATGTTATGTTGAACTTGAAGTTGTGTTCATTTTATAAAATTGCATTTTATGCTCATTTGTTGTATAAATTATAACATTACAATTACGTATTCCCTCAAATTCAACAAACAAAGGAAACTCCACCAAAAATTTCCAAAATTCTTACGTGTGCTTACAATGTGTCTTCTCATTTATATGCACATGTTTAGGGGGAGTTTTCCTTGTATTGACTTTAAAATTAATTAATTCTCTAAACTTATTTGAACTCATTACAAGAATTACTTATTTTTCAAAGTCACAAAAGAATATACAACTCGTTTTCAAACAAGTGGTACATTCAAAACCTTACTCTTCTCACATATTATTTGGGTTGTCATAATTACCAAAAAAGGGGAGACTGAAAGCATCTAAGCCCCTAAAATGGTTTTGGTAATTAATGACATTATATGAGTACGGGACTAACATGTTTATTGAATGTTTGAAAGGTTTAGTCCTGATGACAAATGTGTGATGCTAAGGATCAACATAAAGATCAATATGACTCAAGACAAAGATATATCTAGTCTAGGATCCTTTTTTGCTTTTACCGATCTTAAAAGAAAGGATAGAAGACAGGATTATAGGTTAACCGTCGTAATATTAAGAATGATCATGGCTAGTAGCTTGAGAGCATGTTATTGTGCCATTTGGATCAATTTAGGATCATGTATGCACTTAAAATTAAAATTGATAGCCAACTTTACATTGTTAGAAAAATCGGTAGTACCGGAGTTTACACAGCAGAACTACCACTGAGCGATATGACCGTAGCTCTGGAGCGGTACTACCGAAACCCAGAAGTACCAAAAAGATAGTGGATCATTTTTTCAAGGGAGCACCCTTGGAAGCACATTTATTTTTCTGGAAAACGATAGTACCAGAGTTTAAACAACGCCTCGGAGGTACAACCGCACCTCCTGAGCGGTACTACTGGACCTCAGAAGTTCTAAAAATCTGAGCGGTACGTTTTTTTGAGAAAGCGCCAAGTTTGGGCTCGAGACAAATGGAAGTACCATGCTAGAAATTGAAACTACTGATGATCGGAACTACCACATTTACAACGATGGTAGTATCGTGCCACATTTCAACAGCTAGTTCAGAAACTCTAAAATAGTCGCTACTGTATGTCAGAACAGGTGCGGTAGTACCGGCCGATGAACTATAGTACTTCTGCTCATCCTGATTTTTTTTCAGGAATTATCTTGTAACGGCTAGATTTGGTAAGTGAGAGTATAAATACTTCCCCACTTTCTCAAGGATAGAGTGAAACACTTCATTTAACATCCTTGAGCAATAGAGCACTCTCCCACACCTAATTTACTCACTTTACATTCATTTAAGGTAGTTGAGCCAAAAATCAAGTACATCTATTCTAGATTGATCCTTGGCACTTGATCGCCGTCAAGTAAAACTTTGGTTTATTACTCTTGGTGCTTGCCAGCACCTAGACAACTTTGGCTGGAGATTGTGAGGTGACCTCTTCAAGAAGATTATAAAGAGGCACGGTGTCAACTTGTGAGTGGTTTGGTGCTCACCTTCTTCGGAACGGAGGAAGAGTAACCACTAGTGGATTGAGGAGTTGAGACTTAATTCGTAGAGCCGGTCCAAGTCGCTTGAGCTTTCCTCAACGCGAACTAGTGAAGACCGGCAAGTCTTCGATGCCACATGAAAAACATCCCTTGTCTTTTGGTTATTTCTTTACCTCTACTTTCCACACTTATATTTCTAGCATATTGTGATTATTAAGATTATCATATTTAGTTGTGCTAGATATATTCTTGTAGAGACTTATGCTTGTGGTGCCTTAGCTATACTAGAATTGTGTAGTTTTGAATTGCGTTGAAATCTTACCTAGCTATAAATTATGATAATTAGTTTTAGAAGGCAATAATTTTAGAACCTCCTATTCACCTCCCTCTAGTCGGTTGTCCTTGATCCTACACCTGTCTTATCCTCGGAGCAAGACATGAGTGAGAAGAGTGAAAAAGCCACTTCGAAGAGACATTGTTCATATTGGCTTCTAGATTCTCCAAGTAGAAACCACTACGAACCCCCTTAAATGTTGGGCTGGGAAATGGATACAAATTATCTAGTTACTGTATTCGATAGGATATGAATACGGTATAGATTTTTTATCCGAGTAACAATTTCTCTCATATTCATATTTGTGTTTGAATTTCTATATAAATATAGATATTAATATGGTATGGAATTTTACCATCTAAAATGTTATTTTACCCGGACTATTCATATTCATATTCGACAAAATCAATATATATTTTATTGCAATACGACTAATTAGTTGACAAGTTTTTTAATTCAATGATAATTTGTGTTTTTAGGTGAATTAGAATGATTACGCGTGATTGTATGAGGATAAAATATCATTAAAATCTTCATACTATATACGTTATGAGGATACCAGATCCGATTGAATTGAGTAGATATTTGATTCAAATTCGTATTTGTTACAATATTCTATTTGTATTTGTATTCGAAAACATTCATATTTATGTATAAAATATTAATATAAACATCGTAAAGATGCTATTTAATTTGTATTCAATCTATTTTCACTCTACTTAGGAGTTAGGGTAGCAAACTGTTGCTGCTGAAGTGGCAAAGTGGGGTGGGGGTTCCATTTGGTGCTACAAGGTGTCAAATGTGCTACCAGCTACGAGAGACAACGGAAGTGCGGTGGGTGGCAAAGGCCCCTACATGCCAACGCTGCTGGGCGGGATGGAGGTGAAGGCGTCGCTGTTGTATCCTATAATTAACTAGCCTCATAGGCGCCGCGACACGCCGCGCCAGCCACCGTGTGTACCGAAGTAAAAGATGCGATAATTCGTGAGGAGTTTTTTTTAAAAAAAATCAAGGGCACATACGTATTTTCGAGAAAGCTAAAGGGTTTTTTCGTAAAAAAATCGAGGACTTGTAAGGACCTGTACGTAAGTAAATAAGGACCTATACGTAATTTCGGGAACCTGCGGGGCACTATCCAAATTTTTTTTAAAAAAACTCACAGGGACCTTTTCGCGAGGAAAAAGGACCTTTACGTAATTTTTGAAAAACTGGAGGAAATGGCCTCCCCTGGCCGTACAGAAATCCCCCCCGCCACGCGCCTACCGGACGCGCGGGCGGGGGGACGTGGCCGAGCGAGGGGGCCGGAAACCTTCCGGGAATATAGTTGTTATTATTAGTATGACTAAACGATAAGATAATATCGTACTTGTTGTGTATACATGTGGTTTGTGTTGTACTATCACGAAAAAAGTTTTTATCTCTTTACTATTCATCCCCGTATCGAATTAGCTAGAGTACAACTAGTTACTAGATCTATTCTTTTTAGTTTGAGCTTATAATTAGCTAGAGTATCCAATATAATAAATGAAGTCACTACAGTGTGTACTTTAATTAATTTGTAGACTCCACCTTAAATAGACACTCTGTTTGAAAGTTACTTATTATGAAAAAGCCCAAAAACAGTTTTAGAAGTTAAAAGGCACATACCCACTAAATCGTTCAATCATGCATTTTGACATTGCAGATGTCCCTACTTCCTAGATCTTGATCCATATTGATACAGGTGCCAGGTAGGGTTTGTGTGTAGCGCCCTTTCTTGGCATAGCGATAACCAACCACCCTTCAAGGCTTGGGAAGGACGGCTCTCACCACCTCTTACAATCTAATAACATTGGGTTTTTTTTAAAAAAAATTTGTTCGATCAATATATGCTGATAAGTGGGGAAAGAAGAAGACAGTGAGCTACTTAAAATGCTAGAGAATTCGAGGAACGATAATAATAATAATAAATTAAAGGGACCTTAGAAAAACAAAACTATAAACATTTAAACGAAAGAGTGAACGGAAGTGTTTATATATCACTCGCCTTTCTTTTTATTTTGCCATTTTATATATGCAAGACGGTCGAGCTAGATGCTCCATGTAGATCGACACAATAATAGATGTGTAGCATTTCGTTTTTGTCTGAAAGAAAACACTTGTTACATTTTTTCATGATATAAGTTGAACTTTTATCACAGATAATTAAATGTAGATCATCAAAACTGTAAACGGTTAGATATATCATGTGCAAGGAAAACTATATCGCTGAAATTTCGGCAGTTATTGGCGAAAACTGGTGTTATTAGCGAGCACATTAAAAAAACGTATCAGCCAAAAAATTTTGAACCTATTTAAATTTTGCCAAAATTTCAAAAAAAAATCGCGCCAAAAAACCGGTGAAATGGTAACTGGCAAATTTTCAAAAAAATTTGGCCATATTTGGGGTTGATTTCAGCCGATGCAGATTCTGTAATTCTAATTCAAAAATTTTGGCCGAAATTTTTCGATAAAACCGGTTACTGGCGTTTTTCAACGCTACCATTACTCTCTGATAAATTTTGGCTATCGATAGAGATCTCCCTGATCAGGTGAACAGAAAAGGCGAAGTTCTGTGTTCGCACAGTTTTGTGCATACAAATCATTTTTATTATATTTCTTCTAGATTCCAATGTAATAATTGAACACAGTGTCGCTTAAATAATGTCTACTGCACAAAGCACATGCCATGTATGCTTCGTCACAAGCTAGTCACTAATGGTGTCTTCTAAAATGTACACTACCTCAGTTTTTCATATATAAGTAGATAATCGTATTTTGTGATTGAAGTCGCTTACATTATTGCCTCGTGATGAATGTCTCACATGTTTTAGGTGGTGCTTAGTTGGACTAAATTTTAATGGTTTATGGCTAAAGTTTCACTATAGCTGGTTAAAATTATACTGTAGCTGATGGTGACTTATTTAGCATAATTAAATTTAAAAATTGAAAAATAAAAGACGTGTTAACCTATCACATATAATGCAAACGAATACAAAAAAAGAACCGACAAAAACTCAAAATAAGCCGAAAAGTCATAAAAAGATGAAATTTAAAAATAATAAAAAATAAACTAAAAGCCAGAAGCCTTAATCCAAATTAGCAGGATCTTATTCTTCTACTAATAGCTCACTTGATTTAATAGTATTCACTTTCGGGTTGCCCTCCAGTAACTCCACATTTCTAGATGACGTGCGTTGCGGAAATTCTGACATGTGTACTTTGAACGGATGCAGCACAATATAATCTATAAATCTAATAAGTTAAAATTTGATGTATAGGGAATTAAAGGTTACCAAAAGAAAAGCCCAAATAAAAATACATTTTATTGTCCTTGTACCTGTATTGGACACTCCAAAAAAAGAGGCCGGGTCTTATTCTTTGGCTGCGATTGATGATGTTTTTTCAGTGTTTTTAGAGATAGAAGTGGACGATAAAGACATCGATATGATTGACGTACTTTGACTTAAAAAACCATTTGAAAAATTTATTTTAAAAATCTATATTGTTTATTTTGATTTTTGAAGAATGCAAAAACTCAAAAGAAGAGGACCTTAGGCCTTTACACCCAAATAAAATGATGGCCGGTCGGTCGCATTTCAGTATCAAGAATCCCGTAATCTTGACCAACTTGCTGCGCTCAAGAGGGTTCTAGACTGTAGCTTTTTCTACTATTCGATACTGTGCACTGTGCAGCACTGTTTCAATTTATTTTGGTACCATAGCTGCTGTGATGTTTTTTCAACATAACTAAATTTAAACAAGAAAAAAGGTTATGCTATTACAGAAATACAAATGAATAAAGGAAAACGAAAAGGTAAAAAGCCAAAAAACTAGCCAAAAATCAGAAAAACCAAAATTAGGAAGGTAGAAGCTAAAAACTTAAGTCTAGTGAAGTGGAGCCTATAGGATATGGATGGGTTCTTTTGAGCTTATGTTTTAAATATTTTGGCCCATACAGCTAAATTCAGTACACTTTTTACTACAATCTTTCTATTGACTCTGGTTTAAAAATACATCATTTAAAAATTAGTTATTTAAGGTGGTGCTCATTTGGGATTTTTTTGAGTGGCTTATGGTTGAAAAGCACTGTAGCTGGCTGAAAAAACACTGTAGCTGGCTGAAAAAACACTGTAGCTGACAGAGACTTATTTAGCATAATTAAATTTAAAAAATTATAAAATATAAAAAATATGTTAGCCCAATACGTATAATACAAACAAATACGGGAAAAAGAACCGGCAAAAAAACTCAACAAAAAACCAAAAGTTAAAAAAAAATGAAATTTATAAATAATAAAAAATAAGCCGAAAGCCCGAAACTGAAGTCCAAATGAGCACACCTATATGCCGACTGTAAGGGACAAAGAAGCCAGCCTATTGCTCGCAAAGCGACCAAAGTTGAATACATTGCACCCTCATGAGTACGACAGCCGTCATTTGCTTGCGATGGTGACTAGAACAATTTGGTAGCCATCATTAGTGGCCTCGATTAACATATACATCTGATTGATTGATTGATATAATTAGCATTTCGATAAGCTTTGTTTCTGGCTTCCAAATATGTCGGTTTTTTAATTTCATCTTTTTAGTTTTTTTAGAGTTTTTTGTTTTTCCTTCTTATTTCTTTATATTATTCATGATTATTTTTATTTTTAAATTTAATTATTCAGAAAAACTAACGATCTGTAATGTATTTTCAATTGTTAAATATAATTTAAGTTATAAATCAAAATTTAAAAGTCACAATTAGGCACTACCTGTCACTATCCTCATCATGCTTGTGCTCTCGTCTCGTCTGCCTCTCCCTCCCAAATCATTTAAGTTGGGTTGCAGATGAGGCCATCCATGAGGGGAGGGGATGGACCGGATGGTACGTGTCAGCGGAGGCTCTCGAGTCTGGTCCTCTGGTGGCCAATGGCCATCGTCGCAAAAGGCGTCTTTTCAGAGCTCGGCGAGGCAGCTTTTTTGCACATATCAGATGGCCTTTTCCCTCTTATTTTTTACGGAGATCAGATGGCGATTTCGGGCCTATAAGGAACAATAAATAGCTCATTTTTCACGGATTTTTTGAAACAAGAAAACTCCGGCATTTCAGATGGTACTTAATTACACTGCAGGCTAGCGTTTACATAGATAAAATGAAGTTTTATTTCCTCCACGCCCCCACTCCTTCACTACCTTGCTCTTCTAGTGCGTAGTGTCACCGGCTCAACGTCACCTCCATCCTTATCTATCTTTCTGTTACATCATATGGTGGTCGTAAATTTGTTTGTGATGAATAATTGATATTTAGTTTTATTAGAATTTGCATTCACAAATGTTTGGGTTAATTGATATTTAGTTTTATTGGAATTTGCATACATGAATGTTTGGGTCAATGCGCTTCTGTGCTTAAGTTTTTAGGTTGGCTTTTCGACCACGACTAGCTTCGACCACGTTTGGTAGTCGGTGATCCGAATGGCCTTGTATCGTTGGTCCGAACAACTCTGTGCTTGGTGGTCCGAATGGTAGATTTCGACCACTGCTAGCTTCAATCACGGTAAGGAAACCATTGCAGATTTTGACCATATTCGATTTCGACCACGTCAATCTTCGACCAAGTTCGACTTCGATCATGTAAGACTTCGACCACATCCGACTTCAACATCGACAGACTTCGACCACGTCTAGTTTTGACCACGGCAAGTAATCGTAGATTTCGTCCTCGAACAGTGAGCTGGTCATAGGTCGTAAGGTCATATGCTACAGTACCAGATCGATGGTCGTAGCTACAGTACTATTTCATGGTCGTAGCTATAGTACTTGGTCGGTACTCGATAGTCATGGACTTTGCTGGCCGTACTCGATAGTCGTAAATTTTTCTGGTCAGTACTCGTAGACTTTACTGATCGGTGGTCTGAGACTTTGTGATTGGTACTCGTAGACTTTGCGGTCGAAAGTCGAAGACTATGTGTTCGGTTGTTGTAGACTTCACGGTTTGTACTCGTAAACTTCATGGTCAATACGAGTGTTTTAACTCTTGCTATCTTCAAGTATTTCAAGTACTCGAGTTAGGCCGACGGTAGGACTGGCTGGCGATGATCGGTAAACATTGTTCGGAGGAACGGTACTCGTAGTCGGATGGACTCGGTAGCGGATGTCCGTGGATAGCGATGGGATTTGTGGTCATGGATAACTTGGTTGGCGTTGTTGGTTGGTTGAGATTATAGCTATATGTGTGTATGCTAATGATGTTCAAATTTGGAAGAACTTGTGCCAAAAAATGTTTCTTTGGTCTTTGCATGTGCAGGTGGGCGTGGAGACGATCGCGATCGGTGATGAGAAAGACTAGGATTAGGATGGGGAGATTCGAGCTCCAGACGATTGAGGATATCATGCGAGGTGGTCGAGCTAATGCTAGAGCACGTGGATATCAAAGGAGGTGATTTGTGGAGAAGCTACAGGGCAGTGCGGTCCTGGAGGCTTCGACACGAAAGTTGATGAGGCGTGATAAAGATACGAGAGTTGCAATCCTGAAGGTTTCGTCACGTGTTATGTTTGGAATTGTGGATGGAGTCCATAACTGAGAAGATTGATAGTTTGAATAAAATCCGTGTTTGGAAGGGTTTTGGATCCCTTAATTTGAGGAAGAGATATGATTTTATGTTCGTGTTTGAGTCGAACACGGTTTAGGGCTCTAGTATATAGAAGTAGACAAAGGTTAAGAGGTTTAGTCGTGGTTTTGGGGGAAGCTTTTTGTACTAGATTTTTAAGGGTGCTGTGAGGGCGCTTTGTAAATCCACGGAGATCTAGCAATAAAGAATATCTTAAACCAATCTGGTTCATGATGTGTTAAAGATTTCTGGTGATTGCTGTCTCAGCGGAAGTGTTTGACTTGCAAAGGTGATCGAGAGGCTCTACTTCTGGATTGATGTTTTTTAGTACATTTAATCCGACCGAAGATTGGAGCTGAGTGATCTAGCGAGCAGCAGAGCGTCGAGTAGTCGATCGAGCTGTCAAAAGCTTTATCAACTATTTAAATATTTCAAAAAGCAAAGATAACCATTCACCCCTCGTTCTGATTACACCATACGTCCATATACTTTTTTTATATCACACACTGCTATCACTAATAAAGGTTGGAGGTGCTACCATCGTCTCGCCGATGGATGTTGCCATTAGAACTGAGTCAACTCACCCGACTCACTGCAATGGGGCTAGCTGGCCAGAGTAAGTACGTGACCCAATTAACCCTAGAGGGAGGAGACGACACGTAAGAATCAGGACCTCCCAATAACTAGCCACATAGGCGTGGCGCAACGCCACGCCAGCCACCGTATGGACCGAAGTAAAAGAGGGAAAAATTCGCAGAAAAAAGAAAGCGAATGAGTTTTTTCGCAAAAAATCGTGGGCCTTTTCGCAATAAAAGGAGACCAGAGGGTTTTTTTCGTAAAAACCGACGGCCTTTTCGGAAGAAGTAAGGGCCTGTTCGTAATTACGGGAAACCTCGGGTCGCTACCCAGCAAAAAAATATGCAGGGGCTTATTCAAAAAAATACAGGGACCTTTTTGCGATAACGGAGGACCTTTATGTAATTTTTGAAAAAGTCAGGGAAAGTGCCTCGGCCGGCCGTACGCAAATTCCTGCGCCACGCGCCGGTCGGCCGAGCGCTGGGGGCTGACGTGGGCGCGTCTCCTGGCCGGAATCCCCCCGGGAATATGGTTGTTATTATGCAGTGAATGATACATTCGAGTGTCTTTGCTATGGACCGGAACGTTAATATTATGTGGCCTGCTCGATCTACTCTTTCTTTATAATTAAAGTGAGGGGTGTTTTAATTGGTTGAAGCTAATGATTTTTTGTTGAAGTTTTTAGCTAAAATAAAATAGTAGTGATTAAAATAAATAGTTTTTAGAATAAAATTTCCAAAATAGCTTTTGAAAGATGCGAGCATAAAAAAAACGATAGAGACTGGCCGATGATTTTTATAAACAACTTAAAGAGGGCTATATTTAGAGGCCTACGTATTCAAATCGGGTTTGATTTCTCGAAACAAAAGCGAAGCCAACTTCTCCGAACAAAAACCGAAAACCTATTGGATACCCTGAAGGCTTTAGCCTGCTTCTGGCCAGTAGGACACTTGAGCTAGTGTATCTTCGGGTCCACACAAGCAGGCTGGACGTACTAAGTTCTACTTAGCGCCTTTCTTACTACTTATTAGTGCCTGCCTTTGCACTTAGTTGTATGAAAGTTGTAGTACAAGGTTTTTTTTAATAAAGTTCTGTATTTCATTACTTGAGAATTGATTGCATATCTCAGAACAGTTGTAGGTTGAACTCAAAAGAGATCAGAGCAAGTATAATAAGAGGCTGTTAGTAGGCTGTATGCTGAGGTAGAGGAGAGAGAAGAGAGGTGGGCTGTAAGTTTACAGCCAGCTGAAGCACAAGAACCAAGAAACTTTGTGAGAGAAAGGGGTGGGTCATACAGCCTTCAGCTGGCTGTAAACTACTATATAAATGGGCTGATAAGTGGGCTATAAGTGTCCATACAGCCAGCTGAAGGCTGTATTATTAGCCTTGCTCTCAAAGGAGATCCAAGTTACACAGCCGACAGCTCAATGGTACACGCGTCAAAAAGTGTTGGTGTGTTTTGTTACACTCGGCAAGGGCAAGCATCCACTTCGGGCGACGACGTCGGCGGCGAACGCCGACGAAGAACCGCAGTGGACACGTAGGGCCTCATCTGCTCGAGCCGGTTGATGAACCAGCGTCGATGGAGACTTGAGGTTGAGGATGGGGGATCTGCCTTCTTTCATGCTCCGTTGACAATAGGTGGCGTCGCCCGCCTGAAAAGCGGGCCGCCGGGCAGCCACTATCTACAGCAGAGCGGTGGAAAAAGTAGTCCGAGAATCGAAGCCGTTGATCTATAATATGTTCCACGGGGCTCGATTTCTTTACCAAAACTTCGTTTTGTTCACACTGTTACAGCATCTACGATTGTTCTCAAGACCTTACGATCATCTCTGCAGCTGTACGATCACGTTGAAAAGACTACGACTATATCCTGTGCTGTTATGACCGCTCTGCTGGTTTACCGACCACGCTGACAATCGTTACGGCCACGTTGTGACCCCCTCCGATCACTCCTCGCTGCTCCGATCACGTACTCGTAACTTTAGTAGAAGTTACGACTACGTTCGCTGCCGCTGCGCTACACTTCCTTCGACCACAGTCGATCACCGTAGTCATAACTCGATTATGACCATGCTGTGATTCTGTCGACCACTATTGTCGTAACCCTTACGACCACGTCTTCCTATTGTGTGACCGTGATCGTAACTCCTTTACGACCACGTCTTCAGCACCTGCGGACACCTCCGCTCTTTTTGCCAACGACCACGTCCTCTACTCTATGACATGGTCATAACTCTTTTACAACCATGTAAATTGCTCCTGTGGACACCTATGCTATATCGCCGTAGTCGTAGCTCCTTTACGACCACATCTGCGATCCTCTGCTTGCCGTGGTCGTAACTCGCTTACGACCATGTCTGCGAACCTCTGTGATCACACCGACCGCCTGTGACCACGTCGGCCGCCCTCTGCTCTACGATCATGCCAACCGCCTACGACCACACCGGTTATCTTCTTCTTTGTGATCTCCTCGACCGCCTGCAACCACACCGGTCATCTTCTTCTCTATGATCTCCTCGACCGCCTGCGACCACACCGGTCGCCCTCTACTCGACACATCCTCTCGACTACATCATCTCAACTCGGTGCTCTCCTCTCGGTACAATGACTCTGCCTTTTATACCCGACTTTTCGACTACGACCCCGAGAAGGACTCGAAGTCTGACTCACACTGGGACTCGAAACCGACTCGGATATAAAGCCGTACTTGATTATGACCACGAAAACTGACTCGAACTAATATTACAACTATGACACGAACTCCGACTACGATAGAGTCGTACTCGTACACGGGCTCGACAATGACGAGTACAACTTCTACCACAAGAAACAAGATTATTCTAGCACACACAAACTCCATGAAGCTAGCAAACTAGTCGATTCGCCAATCCACCGAGTTGAAAGAATAAAACTTTGGGGTTTCTTGAGATGGGATTCGAAGATAGGAAAACAAACATCGAAATCCAAAAAAGGGGCAAGCTTATGAAATGCACCCCTCGTTGGGTACTCGACGGCCTGGAATGCTACCACATTGCATACTTTTACCATTCTATCAACTACTAGAAAATTTTAAGCCAACACTAATTTATTTATGTTGCAGTGACCCGATACATTATATCATTTCTAGTGATTACTCTAGCATACAAGTAGAGTCTAAAAATATACTGACAAAAGGTGGTACAAGGAGTGCTGTTGGTTCGTGAAATTATTCATGCGCTACTCCCGCCCCGTGCATGACGTCCTCAACAGTCACCTAAAAAAACAACAACAAAGCAAAGGTGAGTTCAAAGACTCAGCAAGTACAAAGCAAAACAATAAATAATAGGTTCACAAATCACAGTTTCAATTGCCATTTATTGCCATTTAATCTCTTTCAGTTCTTATCAACCAATCATTATGCATATGCACATGCACTTCTCTCTTATTTCTTTAGGCTATACCGGTATAGCAGAGCGAGCATCCGTCGATGCTCACTCAGGCCCGCCTTGTTTCCATGCGGGGATCACAAACCTGTCCTTTTTCATACGGGGACCGCAGTAGCCCACCATTTTCATATGGGGACCTCAATCTCTACTCCCGTAGAGCGTACAAAGTGGACCAATGATACCATAACACTATCTCTTTTCATGATATGCATGCAATGCAAGTTTTCCATTTATACATATCAACATGTCTGTTGGATCGAAATCGGCGACAGAGGGGGGGTGAATGTCGACTTGAAAATTTGCCCCCCCAAAATACTCACAAAACGATTCCTCTCCAATAGCTATAAAGCTATCAAGAAGGAGCAACTAGAACTGAGCAAAAAGACTGCAAACAGTAGCTACTTGTTGGCCGCAAACCGCAATTACTAGACTTGAACTAAAACCGAGAAGGGTGCAGAATTCTGCAACTCGAAACACCACCAAAACACAAACTAGACAAATACTGCAGGCTGAAATTTCAGCCAACATTGCTGGCCTAAAACTGCACTCAAATTGCTGATTTTGACTGCTGAAAACTGCACTCAAATTGCTGATTTTGACTGCTGAAAACTGCACTCAAATTGCTAATTTTGACTGCTGAAAACAGCAGCAAATAGATGATGAAAACAGCAGCAATTTTAGCTGGAAACTGCAGCTGGAATTCAGACAAGCAGCAGATTTTGCACACTTCAACCAAAGAGCAATTCAAGGTTTTTCCTTTGACCTTTTTGGTCCAGAATCAAAGGGGAGACAACCTAAATAACATTTGGCACACTGGGAACCAAATATTTCACTCGAAGAACAAGAAATTCAGATTTGAGACAAAAACCCAAAAATCTGAATCTTTTGCAGAACCTGCACCAAAATCCAAATTGCTCTCCACTCTTTGATCCTTTGCTCATGAGACTTTAAGAGTAGCAAGAGAATAGCATCAAGGATCTGAGACTTAAATTTCAGCACAGCTTTCAAGGGAAAAACAAGAGTCACCACAAACCCTAGAAAAACCAAACTCTAAAAACCTACAGAGGCAACATCAAAAACTCAAATCCTCTTCAATCCTTGAATCTTTGATCATGAGCCTTTGCAGCTAGATTAGCAATGATAACAAGACACTCCAGATCAAATCCCAGGTCATGTCATGAAGGGAAAGAAGAGAAATCAAGAAACCCTAGAAACTGGAATGAAGAACAGAGCAACTCAAAAAGTGAAATATGAGATTAATCAAAGTTGGCTCTTTGGGAAATCGATCAAATGATCTTGAGGCACTATCCCATCATAGAGCAACCCATTTTGGACCTTCCCAACAACAAACAACAAGAAAAACGAAAATCTCAGAAATCCACTCTAGAAATCATCGAAGGAAATAAGTAACAGAGAGGTGCACGGGAAACAAACTTCTGGAATTTCATTCATTAGATCAAAGGGAAATACAAGGAGTCATGATACGCATGGACATTAGAACAAGATGAAAGATTAAATGACTCTCAATCCCTCTCCAACCTCTCAATCCTCAACCATGAATGCTTAGGAAGGGAGAAGAACACTCTGTTCTATCTAGAACCCATCGAAGGGGACAGAGGGAGCACACTCTGCCTCTCCAACCACTCTCACCCACTAAAGCCTAAAGCCAAAACAAACTCTCAAAGCCTCTTTTGACTCTAGCAAACCCTAATTCTCCTCAAGTGCTCAAGTGGGCATGCAGCCCCTCCACTCCTTTTATAGCCCATGGCTAACGGGTCTCCGCCCCGTTACGCCCGCTATTTCCAACGGAGCCCGCTCCCGCTTGTGCAGCCTTGCGAAATTCCCGTTTCACCCCTCCTGCACCTTCCGGGAAGCTTCCGCGCTCCTTGTCTCGCACATCCCACAACCACCTCGAATCCACATCGTCTTCGACACATCCCGACCGTTCTGACCTCAGCGCCACCTGCGCCTAGTCCGGTCCACCGTGTCTCACCATGACTCCACTCGACGTCCTGCAGTCACACAGACAAGAAAACACGTCAAATAGCACCGCTCGATACATGAAAGCACAAATACCATCATACTTACCATGACGAAGTCCAAACCTGTCGAATCATCAGAATATGCAACCTAATCCCATACGATCAAGTTTGACCAAAGTCCGACCGAGCCCGATTGCGCCATGCAACGACTCGACTCCGACCACCCAAACCAAACTCGACTTACTTAAACCAATGTCAATTACTCATCACTCACATGTGGTCACCTCCACATGGTCCATCAATGTCATATCTCAATAATCCACTACTAGTTTTCAGGTCTAGGACAACGGAGCGAAATCGTTGCAATAGGGCTAAAATAGATGCAATATGTAACTATTGCAACACTTCACTTCCGTTGGCAAGCGTTGCAAGTACTTGCGTGCTTAAAAGGTTGTGCAACAGATTGTGGTTTCGTTGCAATACCTATGGTTATTGCCATGCAATGTGTTGTGGCAATTGTTTGTTGTTGCAACGAATAATGTCGTGGCGATATAGGCTATTGCCACGGCTGACTTCATGGTAATAGCTGCTTTTGCCACAAAGTTTGGTCGTGGCAATAGTATCAGTTGCCACGAAAATATTGCGTGGTAATAGGTTCTATTGCCACGCCAATGATTCGTGGCAATAGACCCTATTGCCACGGAGAGCATTTCGTTGCAACAGGACATAGTGCTACGGGAGACGTTTCGTTGCAGCAGGTTTAATTGCCACGGGAGACGGTTCGTTGCAATATGTTTTATTGTCACGGAAGACGTTTCATTGCCATGAAGTTATTGCAACGAAATATGTTTTGTGGCAAATAGATCCTATAGCAACGAACATTGTTCATGGCATATAGTGGAATCGCAGCATAGTAGCGGTGTTGCAACAGCCTATCATGACGAAATACCAATTTTACATACAGATTTATCGCAACGGTAAAATTTGTGGTAGCATATTGAGCATATGATAGTTTATTATAATTTGTTGTTGCAAATTAATAATCAAATTAGGAACACGGTTGGATCAAAAACACATATATTAATTCAACACATAATAATTTAAAAGTGCCACCACTCATGCAAGAATTACATATCAATCTCCATACTTAAACTACAAAGTTTGTAACTAATAACAAAAGTACTATCACTTCCATTCCATTTGTCCGTGCTTCTTTGCCATGTTGAATTTCCTGACTTGACGCCACGACTCTGTTTGCTCTAATCAAATTGTTTCATCCTGATAGAACATGAACAATAAAGTGAGACCTTAATGTGAGTATTGTCCAGCAGCACATACTACTGTCACTAATCAAATAGGTCATTGATCAATAGTCAACTATTGATACAAAATGATGTATGTGCCTTATTTTAACTACTACTTACAAAGGTGTTCTGGTGTTAACTCCTATATGCCTTATGCAGCAATTGTTCAAGTCTAAATAAGAATTATATGCATCCTAAATAGTGGTAGTAAAAAGCATATATGTCTGTAACACATGCTGCTGCATATATTTTGTAATTGCTATTGCTAATGCATCAACTGTACAAGTCCATACATGCCACCAGTGAATGATAAAGATCTAGTAACATGCTGACGCTTGAGAACAGCGAGCTCCTCCTGATATAAGGACATTCTTTTAGTTTAGGATGATGTTATAGAACGAAAAGTAGGACTAAAATTCTCCATACATCACCTTTAGGAGACGTATCTGATGTTGCAAAGCTAGCACATCTCCTGAAGCGTCTTCATTCACAACCGCCTTTGAATTTCAAGAGGCAAGAATTGCAAGTGGTTAGCAGCCTAAGATATTTTGTAAAGAAAACAAACTGACTTAAGAGGTAAATACTTACATTGTTCTGAATGAGCCTTGCACGCTGAACAAACTTGAGGGTACTGAGTGTTTCATTAGCGGAACTATTTAAAACAAATAGAAAGGAAATATTAGGATACCTAACAAGATCCCATGCTCTGTTCAAGTTAGAGTGTATATAATTCCAGAAAATCATTACCACATCGAAGGGCTGACATTTGCAATGATCATTGTTTTTGAGTTTCCACCGAGTGAATCCTGTATGTAAAAAAGGAAGTAAGATGAATACTAGACATCAAGGGAACACAGTAAGAACACAATAATATGATATTTCAAGGTTGTTACTTGGAGAAGAAACGTCAATCTTGAATCCCTATAAGGAACATGCCTTTGCTTTCCATGCGTTAGATCAACTAAACTCATTATCACAAGACTGCAATGCACAATTCAGGAAAGTACTCATGGCTGAGCAATAGCACAGAGTAAATTATTGTCATATAAAATGAAGTCATCCAAAGTGTTAGATACGAACCCCAGTGTTGATAATGATTTGTTAATATTAGCAGCTTCCTTCAGACGCTCACCTTCAGCACCAGATGTCCTCTGCCTGTTTCAGGTGGATGTCTCAAGGAATTGGGATTTCACTAGGCACAATGAACTGTGAGACAAGTGAAAAATATTGTATATCTACCTTTCTGAACCAGCAAGATCGACTAGATTCAGTCTTGCAAACCGAAAGTTAGAAGTCGAATCTTTCTCCCAACTACTCTCGATGATACATGTGAAAACGCTGTGGGAGCGGCTGCTCTCACGATTCATATGTGTAGCAGCCACTTTCCTATTTGCAGAACCCTGAAGTATGTTTCGGGAAGCATGATTGGTTAAACTACGATAACAGTCTGCCAGAGGATATTCACAAGAAAAATGATCCTAGAGCAAATGTGTTTACCTGCAACAAAAGTTTTATGATGTCACTGACACAGCCAACTTCGAGTTCAGTCAAATTTTCTACGTAGACTCCCTTCCTTATATCTTCCCGGAGCTGCACATTAGTTCTTTCATGCTTAGTATAAATAATGGTATCACACTGAAAAGTTGTATTCACTTGAAGCAACAGCATCATAGCTTACTGGAAGATTTGTGTATGAAGGATCAAGAAGATCTGTAATTTGTTCATTGTAAATCTCCAGGAAATAACACTTTGCATTTGTACTTAAGCTTCTCATCCCTCCTGCTCTCTTCTTCCTGCAATTTTGGGTTGCACACATACAAATTTGAGATTTGTAGCATTATGAGATACTTGATCATCTAACCAGCAAGAACTAATGTGTTATGTACGTAATAAAAAACTAAAAAGAGCAAAATAGTTTTTGCTTTTTACCGCCCTGATTCTTGCAAACAAGAACTCAAAAATACGTGGTGTCATCCCACGGTCTGGACTAGGCCTCACTTCCAGCTCACTGATTTCACCGAGCATTGTGTACGTCTTTCCACTTCCAGTCTGCAAACAATTAAGGAGTTCAAGAGCATGAAAATAGTTCTTCATGATGAACTAGTAAAACAAAAATGAAGTTGAAAAAAAAATACCTGTCCATACGCAAAGATGCAGCTGTTGTATCCAGCCATACAGTTCTCAACCATTGGTAAACCAGCAACTCGGAAAAGCACTTCCTGCAAATGCAAATTCAGCAGTTAATCACAAGACAAGAATTAGAATCAGGTCATGAATCAAATTGTTTTCAAGCTGACCTGATTCACTGCTTCACAAGCAACATGGTCGAATGTAAAACGGGTTTCTGGCTGTCCAATCCATGTGATACTCTGCGCACCTTCTTGTTTCAAGCATCGATTATAACCATTCAGGTTTTTCTCAGTGTTATTTAGAGGGCGCACACCGATAACAACCTGGAGAATAAGGGCCTGTTTGGTTGGTGCCTAATCTTGCCATGCCTAAGCTTAGGCAATATGTGGCTGCCACAGAAAGTGTGGCTAACAAAATCGAAGCCACACTTGTGGCAAAGTTTGGCAAGAAACTGAGTCTATGACGTGTGGGGCCGGGTGCTAAGAAAGTGTGGCATGCCACAGTTATGTCAGTGAACCAAACAGCTACCTAAAAACTGTGGCACGCCTAACTTGTGGCTAGGCAACTTCTGGTCATGAACCAAACAGGCCCTAAATCAACCGCAAATGTAAAGAATGTGTATGATGTAATTGACTCTCCAACTTGTGCATCGATTCAAAATTCAAAGCTTAAATGCATCCTGACCTAGTTATAAATGCAAAAGGAAATAAATGAAAAGGAAAAAAAAACTCAACCAACTCATGTCTACATAATCATTAACTGAGGAACATTTCTAGTGATACACTACCTTACCAGAATAAAATTAGCACAAGAGCCCATTTCCCATTTGATACTATGATAATTACTATTTAGTGTGCAAGATGAAATTCTGGAATGGTCAGTCATTACCCACAAACCTGTAATCTGTCACCAGAGGAAACTATATACTCATGCTTTACATTTTTCACCGTTTCATACGACGATATTTTCTATTTCCCAAACGATCAAAAATTTCACAAAACAGCGGCAAAATTGGCAGTAGATCCAATTCACACCTGCACATTGTTCTCCATCCAGAATGAGGGGTCCTCCCGGAGCTCAAAATGCGGCACCTCCGCCGAATTCACCACCGTCGCCGGCATAAACGACACCGGCGTACCCCTCGCCGCCATCGAGAATCCCAACCCCAACCCTGCTCCCCGGACACCACCGCTCATTGGCGGCCTCGACCCGCTCATCCCGAGGCTGTACGCCGGCTTCGTCACGCTCTTCGTCGGCGTGCTCTGCGTGGATCCGCCCTCGGAGGAGACTGCCGCCGCGGCCTTCGCGCGATGCGCACGGGGAGTAGCCACGACGCTGCAGGGGGTCGGGCTAGGAGGGCGAGGGCGGAGGGGCCGAGGGGGCGGAGGCGGAGGGCGACGCGGTCTGAGCGTCTGGCGGCGGAAGATTTAGGGTAAATATCCCGCGATGGTTTTGGACGGGGGCTGAGAAATTTGGGCGGGATGTGCGTATCGTCGAGAAGTTATTAGGGAGGGAAAATTTTTATGTTTTTTAAAAATTTAATAAAAATAAAAATAAATATATATATCTTTACTATTATAAAAGAAGAAGTCGCGTATTGTGGGGAAGTTATTAGGGAGGGAAAAATTTTATGATTTCTAAAAATATAATAAAAATAAATAAATATATCTTTACTATTATAAATAAACGGTGTTGCAGCCTAGTGATTCAGAGCTGAAACGTTTATTACAATAATAATTAGAGTGTTACAGCAGAACAATAATTAGAGACAAAACATAATATTACACGAATAAAATTCAAAAACTTTCAAACGAGAACCAAAAGATATAGCTAAATTTTAGATGAATTTAGGAAAAAGAATCGGGTCAATCGGAGCTCGGACGAGGGAGAATGGGCCTTTGGAAAATCTAATTTGGGGAAAAAGGCTGTAATTCGGAAATTGCACTGTGCTGTGGACTCGGCTCACGGAATAACCGGTCTACCGTGAACCCGGCGCATGAAACAGTGCAAGGGCGACTGGCTGCTGGCGTGGCGGCTAGGGCTGAGGTGGCAGCCACGTGGTGACACGTGTGCAACCTGGCTGACGTGGCATGCTGACGGGGCGGGGTGACGTGGCATCGGGCGGCTTCGGTTGCTGACGTGGCTGACAGGTGGCACTGACGTGGCGTGCTGACTCGGATTAGGGTTGACGTGGCTGGCTTGCGTGGCATGCTGACGCAGCTAACCGGCTCACAGGTTTACGGCACCGACGCTGACCAGTGGACCCCACGGGTCAGAGACACAGCTCACAGTGGACCGGATCCACTGGAAGGCAAAGCGGCGGGGCGCGCGGGTGCGGTTGCGGGGTCTGGCCGACGGGGTGACCGGGTGGCGGCGGACTTGGCCAGCGGCGACTGAGGTGGCGGCGGGGCTCACCGGCGGCAGCAGACGATGGCGGTGAAGTTCACCGACGGCAGCAGACGACGGCGGATGACGGCGGCGAGGGCGACGGCGCTGGCGGTGGCGAAGGCGAGGGCGACGGCGCTGGCAGTGGCGACGGCAATGGCGCACGGCGCTGGCAGCGGCGACTTGAGACGGAGAGGAGACCCCGGGGGTTGGCCCCTTTTTATACCCAGGTCCCGAGGCCGACTCCATGGCAAGCGCGGAGTCCGGGGCGAGCACGGCCGAGGTGGCGGCAGAGGCGGAGTCCCGTCGGAGACGGAGACGACGTTGGGTAGGAGACGAACAGTGCACGGGCCCTCCGATGGATGACGCGTGGCACGGGGGAGGATCGGGTGGCTGCGGCCGGAGGCGGGGTGAGCGGTTGGATGCGGGCGGCGCATGTCCGATGGCTGACACGTGGCACATATCGGACGGGTCAAGGCGGGTGCGGATGCGCGCCGCGTGGCAAGGGGCGGGGCAGGCTGGCCAGGCGGGTTGGGCCGGCTTGGTGGGTTTCGACCCACCGGCCGGTAATACTTTTTGAACTCTAGAAAGTAGCAAATAAATCCAGAAAAATCCCAGAAAATTCCTTGGGACTCAGGGAACTCAAATAAAATATTTTTGGCAAATGTTAATATTTAACTTAATCATATTAAACCCTTTTTAATTCATAAAAATTCCAATTAAGCTTTAATTAATCTCAGAAAAATACAAATGGTGAATTTTATTTCAAAAGCTTCAAAAAGGCTCTGAAATTCAGGATGTTACAAACTCCAAGTATAATCATAAAATACCCAATTAAATTAGAGTTCACCTGATAATATTTAATACGGCTCAATAATTCACTCCAGTTAAATAATATATTTAACTGAGAAGTGCAAGACATGAGCGTATCCGCGTCAGCGAGATTGATTTCCCAGAGGTTACTCACGTGTCCTTTCCCATAACGCAAATACTGTAAAAGAATAAGTGCACAAATATTTGAACAAAACACATGCCTAGCCTAGTGGTAAGAAAAAGGTTTATGACCGTGAAGGTCCTGGGTTCAAGACCTAGGACATGCTCTTTTTTTCTATTTTCGTTTAAATAAATTGTGGCAACACAATTACTTTTTGCCACCCAACAAGTTTTTCTTCCAACAAATTTAAATCGTGGCAAACCTTTATTGATGCAACACTTTACAATTTCGTTGCAACGTATACAAACCTTTTACAACACTAGTTAAAGATTATGACAATGCAATCAATTCATGGCAATAAAACATTTATTGATGCAACGCTTTACAATTTCGTTGCAATACATATCAACCTTTTGCAACGTAATTTAAAGATTATGGCAACGTAATAAATTCGTTGCAATATTGTCAACTCATCGCAACCACTTAGAATTTCGTTGCAATAACATCAACATATTGCAACGAAATTCAAGATTATCACAACGCAGGAAATTGCGTGGCAATATTGTCAGCTAATTGCAACGATTTTGAAAGTGGTGGCAATAACACCTACCTCTTGCCACGAAAGTCAAATTTTTTGCAACGCAATAAATTAGTGGCAATATTGACCACATATCGCAACATTTTTTCCAAACTGTGGCAATAAGGCCTACCTATTGCAACAAATTTTGTGCCGTTGCAATGTGTTTCATGGCATTAGGGGGATTTTCTAGTAGTGATCGTTATTCATCATTACTCATCATGCATACAGAAATAGTTAACTTACCACAACATGGTAAGCAATGCACCACCATTCATCTAACAGCAAACACTACCTGAACTTACCGCTTTACTATGCACTTGCCTGGTTAGTCTCGGGGACGATGCGTGGACGGCTCCGACCTGGGACCTCCACCGGTACAACGTCAACCCGACTCAACACAACATATCAAAACTAGTGCTTAAGTGAGCGACGACAACTCTATGCGCATAACCCGACTCTGGCATAAAACACACTAGTTTTAAGGACCTGTCGCACAGGTACCAAACCCCCAATTTTCTTTTCTTTTTCTCCTCTGTTCTTTTCTTTCTCTCCTCTATTCTTTTCTTTCTCTTTTTTCTTTCCTTTTCTTCTCTCTTCTTCTTCTTTCTCTCTCTTTCTCTTTTCTTTTTCTTCTTTTTTCTTCTTCTTTTCTTTTCCCTACCACCCAGCCGAACTCCTCTTCTTTCATCTCCTTATATCTTTTTTCTTTTTACTTTCTCCCTCTCCTCATTTATTCCTCAACCGAATGGCCTGACTCCTCTAGGCGACGCGGCGGCGCACGGCCGAGCTCGAGCATGCCGGCCTCGAGCTCATCGCCGGCCAGCCTCTGCACGCCCTAGCTTCCCCCTTCTTCCCTGCTCTCACCCTCCTCAAGATCCGACCGAGAGGCTCGGTCACAGCCGTCGCTCGTGCACCCCCACTCGCCTATGGCTCCTCCCCTCACTCTTCGCCTCGGATCCAGTCGACCAGGATTGGATCCGTCGCCTCCCATTGTGTGCACACAGCGGCGAGGCGCTTGGCGCCATCGCTCGGTCGACACAGCCTTTGGCCGTCGCCCTTCCCGCGCTGCCGTGGCGGCCCCCCATGCCAAGGCCCTGAACTTCGTCCGGCCATCCTCGGCACCGTCGGCTCCCAAAGCCGACGCCTGGCTCGGCCGTGGCTGTGCCGCCGGATGGCCACCAGGTGTTCCTCGTGGCCATGGCTTTGGCCAAGGTGCCTGAGCTTAGCCTGAGCATCTCTACTCCACATCGGACGGTCCATCTAATTCTCTCTTCTTTAATGCACTTTGATTTAACTTCTACCTTTGTTTTGCTCTACTTTTTGTCACACAAGGTTGGGGAAAACAAACCTTACTTGGCTCGGGTTGGGTGGGGATGAGAAGGCGATGATGATGGGCATGGTGGTGACAACACTCTCCACGCATTTCTATTGGCCCTTCTCGCCTCCTCCTTGTCCCAGTCGGGTTCGATGTGGTTCCAGCAGTCCTAGGTGGCTTGCGGTTGCCGTGGACGCCATTCTCATGTTGTCGGTCTTCCCCAATCTCCCAAGCTCCTCTCCTCCGTTTCTCCCCCCTTACCTCCTCTCTGTGTTGCCTCGGTTGGGTTGGCTCTCAGTGGGAAAGGTTGAACTGGGAGAAGTGAGCTGAGGCTTGGTTTGGCCGAGTAATAGAGAGACAGAGCTCTCTTACTGGCTTGTGCTCTTAGCTGGGGAAAAGAAATGGTGCTTGCTCGGCTTTTGTTGGCTTGCTCTTGGTGAACTCTTAGTTGGGGAAAGGAAAATAAGGAGGGCCAGCTATTGGCTAGGCTTAAGTAAGGAGGTCACAATTGGCCTCCCTCTGAGCTGTGTATTGCCGTATAAGCCCCCATTCACTCTCTTTGGTTGTTATTGACTGTGAGGGCCTTTTGGTCCAAAAGGGTGATGCACTACTTGGACTTTTTCTATTCTGGCAGGTAAGTCATTAAAAGGTAAGAATGAAATTTCCCGCCGGATGACAAAAACCCATAATGCGAGATGGTGCCGACCGTCCCTGGATTGTCTGGGAACCTCAGTGAGCGCTACTTTTATTCGACATTCGAAAAGCCGATGGGTCTGACGGCGAAACTCTACTTTCTTTACTTTATTCTCCCTTGGATTGTTTCATTTCTCGCTTTACTTCCCTTTCCATTTTAGTAGTATTACATTCTACCCCCTTAACAAAATTTGACCTCAAATTCTAGCAATCAACAATCCGCACGGAAGAACATAATAAAAATGAACTACACATAACATAACATTAACTCATACCCATGGAGAACAAGTTTGGGTACTTCTCACGTATGCGAGACTCCAACTCCCCTGTCGCTTCTCGCTTAGACTGATGTGTCAAAAACACTTTAACATACTTTATCGTTTTATGCCTCAACACCTTCTTTGATTCCTCCAGAATTTGAACTGGATGGGACTCGAAGGTGAGGTCTTGCTTTATGGACACCGGTTCTAACATAATCTCATGCTCTAGATCTCGTAGGTATTTTCTTAACATAGAACACATTATGCACTCCTCGCATGGAGTCAGGGAGACCAAGCGATATGCCAACTTTCCAATCCGTGCTAGAATTGAAAATGACCCAATATACCTGGGGCTAGGATTCCGTTTGGTATCAAATTGCACTATGCCTTTAATGGGAGATACTCTCAGGAGCACCTAATCCCCCACTTCGAACTATAGTTCTCGCTTCCTGACATCTACATAACTATTCTGCCTACTCTGGGCAGCTAACAGATTCTGTCTAATTTCCGCCACTCGTTCTACTGTTTGCTGGACCCAATCCAGGCCTAGAACAGCCTTCTCACCCACGGCATCCCAACAAAGAGGCGATCTACACTTTCGCCCATACAGAACCTCGAATGGCGCTGCCCAAACACTTAAGTAGTAGCTGTTGTTATAGGCAAACTCAACGAGTGCTAGACGATCCTCCCAGCTACCCTTCCAAGACAGAACACAAGACCTCAACATGTCCTCCAGTGTTTGAATGATGCGTTTAGACTATCCATCCATCTGCGGGTGGAAAGCAGCACTGAACTGGAGTTTCATGCCCAGAGCGCCCTGCAAGTTCTCCCAAAACTTGGAGACAAACTTGGCGTCTCTGTCCAAAACTATCGACTAGGGCACACCATGCAACCTTACTATTTCCCGCACATAGATGGGTGCCAACTCACTCGCTGAGTTCGTTGTGTGAATGGGGATGAAGTGCGTGGACTTACTAAATCAGTCCACCACTACCCAAATCACATCCTTACCTCGCTGGGTATGAGGTAAGCCGACTACGAAATCCATGGTAACATCATCCCATGGCCACTGGGGAATTTCTAAGGGCTGCAATAGCCCAGCGGGGCTCTTGTTCTCAGCCTTCACTTGCTGGCAAACCCCACAAGATGCCACATACTTGGTGATATCCACTTTCATCCTCTTCCACCAGAAGCTCTTCTTGAGATCACGATACATCTTGGTCTCACTAGGATGCACTGTGTATAGGGTATAGTGAGCTTCTCTCAAAATATCATCCTTGACTTGAGCCTTTTTTTCAAAGACGGCCTTTAAACCGCATGCGCCTGACTCGTCAAGGCTGAAATCCCTTGTTTTTCCTTCATTAAGCCATTTACTCACTTGCTGAAGCAATTGATCATGCTGTTGCGCCTCCTTTACTCGCTCTAGAATTGTTGATTCCAGCAACAGCTACATCTCGCCTATGCTGTACTAGCAAAACAATAGGAAGTTTCCATCCGTTCAAAGTCAGCAATGAGACAACCTAGAGTGGAGGGTGTCATCTTACAAGTAAGGTTATCAGCAACCACATTTGCCTTGCCCGGATGGTACTGAAGAGTGAGATCATAATCTTTGATAAGCTCCAACCACCGTCTTTGCTTCAAATTTAACTCCTTCTGAGTGAAAATGTATTTGAGACTTTTGTGGTCAGTGAAACTATCACAATACTCTCTATACAAGTAATGCCTCTAAATCTTTAGAGCGAAAACCACTGCAGCAAGCTCTAAATCGTGAGTAGGATAGTTTTGCTCATGTTTCTTCAACTGTCACGAGGCATACATGATCACTTTGTTATCTTGCATGAGCACACAACCTACACCCACTTGAGACGCATCCGAGTAGACCGTGAAACGCTTCCCTGACTCAGGAAGTGTGAGAACAGGAGTAGTTACCAACTTCTCTTTTAGAGTATTAAAACTATGCTCACATTCATTGGTCTACTGGAATCTCACACCCTTCCGCGTGAGTTGAGACATTGGCTTGGCACTAATGGAGAAGTCTTTCACGAAGCACTGGTAATAACCAGTTAGGCCAAGAAAACTTCTCACTTCTTTAACATTAGATGGCCTCTTCCAATCCACGATGATGGAAATCTTGCTTAGATCACTACAAGAGATGTGTCATTTTATGACGTTTATAGCATGACATCTGATCAAAAGGTCACTAAATCGATCAGTTTATGACGTTTGTTTTGGAGGCATTTCAACTTAGTGACATAACTAAATGCACGTCACAAAAAACGTTTTAAAGGTAGTCAAATTCCATATCGTGACAATATTTGTCGTGTCATAAACACCAATTTGCAATCGTCATAAATCTATGACAAGGATGGTGTGTCATAAATTATTTTATTTTTTTAATATTATTGTCCAAGGTGGCATGTGGGCCCAACTGCCACCTAGTCGAGTGGGTCCCACGTGCACATTTTTTCTTTTTCCCCCCATGTATTCAGCCCACCTATTTGACCTAGCATAGCTCCAAAGTAGCCCAGCCCTCTGAACTCCACACTCGCGTGGGCCAGAACTCCTCCCAGCGGGCCGGCCCATTAGGACAAGTAGCAGGCGCGCGCGCGCAGGAATTAACCCAAAAAATAAATGAGCCAACAGAAGGGCTCGAACGCAGGATCTCAGGCATCCGAAGGAGCAGACATACCACTGGGCTACAGCGTCACTTGTGTTTGTTGTTGCAGACATGCTCAGAGGAAACAAACCAGTAGTAAGAGGTTAATTGACCAGATATTTGATAGTAGGGATCTTAAGGACTAGTTCTGGGTGATCCGAGGAAAAGCTCATTTATAACTCAATTCTAGCAAGCTAAAATTATTTCTTCATGTTGACTCCACAACAGTGTGCTATGAATTCCTGTTTAGAAAAAAAGGCTAGACAAAGTATGCCAAAGGCATGGATTTTCCATTTTCAAAATGCTTGAGAATCTTTTTGGCTTTTTTAGACGAAATGCCTGCAAATCAACATGCTGCACAGACAACCATCGATGCTTCACCAGGATGCAGATCCTTCGCTGTGCCATTCAAACAACACATAAGTGCATGCTGTCCGATCAGCGGCAGATGGTCCAGATCATGCAAGAGGGAATGAGCAGGATTCAGTGCCATGATCTGGATTGTACAGCCAGCTTATTCGACAATGGATGGCATGCACACAGCTAGCATCCAATCAGGCACAACGGAGGATTTAGGTCCATTGCATGGTTTGCACCAAAACTTATAATAGGTGGCATGCTTCGTGTCTAACACATGTCCATGAAGTACTGATTAATAGCAAGGACACACATTGCTGTTAAATTGCTGTTACATTGTTGTTTCAATTGCTGTTAAATATCTATTTCAATTGTTTAAATTGCTGTTTACATGTTTCAGAAGACTAAATTTAAGGATGCCCCACCCACAGCAATTGACTTTTTCAAGGACACACATTGTAGCAGCAAGACAGGTTATAGTGAGGACGCACAAAACGCTATTGTGAGTACATCTTCCTTTCTCCTTTTGTACTATGATGAACAAAAATTGGGATGCGAGAATCATGAATTGCTTTTTTCTATTGCTAGGCTCAAATGGAGGCCATTGCTGCTGAACCACCACAAGAAGGGCAAGTTGCAAAGACTCCAACCCAAGCTGTAGCTCAAGTTATGCCAAGATCAAAATTCCTTCAAAATATTGGCATCGTGTCTGCAGCAACGAAGAAAAGTGCCGAAGCTGCTGAAGTTGCTAAGCGTGTACATGAGCTTGAGAGTGAACTAATTGCTGAGAAGGAAGGAGCAGCAGAAGTTCGAGTTCAGATGGTTGATCTGAGGAATCAAGTAGAGGAGGAGAGGGATGCAAGAAGGAAGGTGGAAGAAGAGACTGAGAGGCTGAAGAACCAAATAAGTGAGATGCATGGCTTCTTTCGTTCTTTCTTTGGTGGCAATTCTGCATCATCTAATGCCCCACAGTAAGTTTCGAAACTATCTCAGATCAGTGTCTTGGCTGTGTATGCGATTTTGGAGATATGGACACATATCTGTGACCGAAGCTCTAGCTGTGTATGCGATTTTGGAGATGACCTTGACATTTTTGTGTGATTTTGGTAAGCTCTTGAACAACAATTGTCCTCAGATTAGCATGTTCTGGTAATGTTCTGGTAATGAAGGTGATGTTCTGGTAATGTTTAGATTAGCACCTTATGTGTGGTCACTGTTCTAGTAATGTTCTGGATGTGAACTTCTTGTCCTCATATTGGCAATGAAGGTTCTGATTTTGGACTCACAACATTGAATGTAATGCGTATATTTGCTGGTGGAATGGATATGTTATTTGAAATGCAAGATTTGTGTATTGGTTATATTTGAAATGCAGGATCTATGTATTATATCTGTTGGAATGCATATATGAATATGGAAATTTTTTGTTTTGAAATTGTGTTGTTTGGCTGGCCCAATAAAAAGCTACGTGGGTTGACCCCTAAACAGCATACAAAAAAGCACAGGAAAAAATCTGGACTAGCCCTAAAAACCTTGCGTGGGCTCAGCCTAAACAAGTTAGGTTGGGCCAGAATCAATACAATTCAGATATGGGCCGAAAAAGTTTTAAAACAAGAAATGGGCTAGGCCAAAATTCAGCCCCAACAATGGGCTTTGCCCACTAAAAGCCTGCTCGTTACTTGGGCTTTAACAGGCTATAATTCAATTTTATGACGTTTCTAATCCTACGTGGCATTTGCCTACGTGGCATCTATGTGGCATGGTGCAAGAAACTGTGACTTAAAACCAAATGTCATAAAATTTTGTGACATCAAAACCAATGTCATAAATTTATGACACCAACAGGTAAACGACATAAAACATGGTTTAAGGCGCATGACTAGTGACGCAAGCTTTTTCGTCACTCAGGTGTCATAAATGTTAATCTATGATATAAATTGCAGATATTATGACATAAACTAAATGCCATAGAA
Source organism: Dendrocalamus latiflorus (assembly GCA_017311315.1). Taxonomy (NCBI): domain Eukaryota; kingdom Viridiplantae; phylum Streptophyta; class Magnoliopsida; order Poales; family Poaceae; genus Dendrocalamus; species Dendrocalamus latiflorus. Next base: position 30,972,092 of record CM029647.1, on the reverse strand, counting down.
CCCAACATCTCTTGTAGTGGATGTATTAAAATGCCTTCCTGGTTAATTACATGACCTAGGAAGCTCACTTCAGATATCCAGAACTCGCACTTCTTCAATTTGGCAAAGCATTGATTCTTCCTTAAAGTCTCAAGCACAAGCCTTAGATGCTGCTCATGCTCTTCCTCTGTCTGGGAATAAATTAGGATATCATCAATGAACACCACTACAAAGTCATCCAGATGCTTGTGTAGCATACTGTTCATCGTCTCCATGAAGATAGCAGGGGCGTTCATCAGTCCAAAGGTCATAATTGTAAACTCATAGTGCCCATATCTTGTGGAGAAAGCTATATTTTCAATATCTTGCTCCCACACTCAGATTTGATTATACCCAAATTGTAGATCAATTTTGGAGAACACCTTGGCTCCTTTCAATTGATCAAACAAGTCCTCGATGCAAGGCAATGGGTATTTATTCTTGATGGTCACCTGATTGAGAGTATAGTAATCTATACACATGCGCCAACTCTCATCCTTTTTCTTAGTAAATAGGACAGGGGCTCCCCAAGGTGACACACTATCACGAATCAAGCTCTTGGACAACAACTCGTCTAATTGCTTCTTCAACTCCTCTTGCAAGGGTCGTGCCAACCGGTAGGGGGACATGGATATAAGTCTTGTGCCAGGAACAAGATCAATTCTAAACTCCACATCTCGCTTCACAGGAATATCCTCAATGTGCAAAGGTGCACTTGGCTTCTCTGCAAGTGCTAGGAGCAACCCAGAATTCATGGTTCGTCAACTAGGGAACAGGCTGGCCAACACAAAGAGGGAACACGTGGGTGCATTTCCCTGAAAGATTATTTCCTTCCCTGAAGGAGCTTGTTCTCCAGAAGCAGGAAAATCACAGCCTGGTAGCGATGCAACCAGTCCATGCCAAGGATAACATCAAAAGGTTCTAACTATATAACCATGAGGTTGGCAACAAATTCCTCGCCATCTATTGCAACCACACAGCCAGGGCATACTGTGGAGCTAGCAATGATACCCCTTGGGGTACTAACCACAACCGATTGGGAAATTTGTTGGACACTCAACTTGGCCTTTCTAGGTAGCACCGGAGTCGAAAAGAACAAGGGCTTCACATGAGTCCACTAACAGGGTACCTGTCACCACGTTAGGTCGACCCGCAGACTCAACAGTAGGCAGTGTGTAGACTCTAGGTGGTGTCGGGGCGGCGAGAGCCCTGACGCTTTGCTGTGGCGGTAACGGGACTGGAGGTGGTGTAGCATGCTGGAATGGAGGAGTCGGTGTAGGATGCCGATAATACCCGGTGAGTGGAGCCCAGGAAAGAGGAGGCTGCAACACAGGGGCAGCTACCATCATCTGGACTAACCCCCAAGGTGTAGCATTTGATGAAGATGAAGATACTAGCTCCCACTTGATGATGCTAGCGGGATTCTGTCAACAAATCATCATTTTGTGGCCCACTTGGCCACAATGCCGACAGTTCCCCATCCAGGAACACTCAGCAGCACAGTGTCCATCACCGCACTTGAAACAGATCATGCCCTGTCCTGGGATAGGACGATAGGCTGGGGTTGCCAATGAAGAACGAGGCACTGAAGAAGACAGCCTCGAAATCTTGGATTTGGATGAATGTGGGGGACGCTGGCCCCGCTTGGAAATTTCTTTGGAGCGGGCCGCTGAGACGACCCACCCCTTCAGTGAAGCTTCTCTTCGGGTTACCACCAGAAGCGCTTGAACCACCAGAGAGTTGCAGCCGTTTAGTGAGCTGCATCTCCAACTCCATCCCTCTGGCCTGCTCTACCACAGACCTAAAGTCACGTGGTGCCGTAGCTCCCATGACATGCTGAAACTCAGAGTTGAGCCCTTGGCAGAACCTTTTGGCTTTCTCAAGGTCATTGCTCGTGACCGATGGCTCGAAGCGGATTAGGTTGTTGAATCCCACCTTGTACTCAGGTATGGTCATCTTTCACTGTACGAAGGTCGATAGGGCGACCTCCATACTCTCCACGTAATAATTTGGGTAATACTTCGCCTTAAACTGCTTGGCAAATATTTCCCAAGTAGTGGGACCCTGGGCAGGGGTCCTGGCTGAAAGAACCCTTTCCCACTGAGAGCTCATCTCTAGGCTTCGAATTGCCTCTCCATGTAGTGCAACCAATCCGTAGCTTGGACTGGTATACCCGTCCCATCAAAGGTATATAGTCACAAGGCCAACCACACACGAAGGCCCATTCTTGCCTCCGGTATGACCAGAACGGCAGTAGGGGCAGCAACGGGCACAGTCGCAACAGCGGCTGTCAGTGCTTGTTGGCAAAGCGCACTGACCTCCTCTATGAACTCCTACAGCAAGGTTGAAGACCTTGCCGGATCTCTAGCTACGGATTGCTCAGCAGGAGCAACCTCTGCGCTAGGTGTCTCCTGCTGAACCTCAAGTGGTGGCTCCACTTGGGCATGGCCACGGCCATGACCTCCACGGCCACGTCCGTGTCCTCTAACTCTCGGCATTTCTATTCATGACAGATAGCCAATTACTTAACTAGCGTACAAATATCCATCTCAATAGTACAAATCAACAACAAAGCTAGTGAAAGCGGAAATGCAATGTAGAGTGGAGGCCATCCTATTGTGCACCAGAGTGTGTCAAATTTTATTATTTGGCCTAAGTCAAATTGTAGTTGAATAATTATGCTAAGTTGTCAAATTTTTTTTACTATGGACCTAACGCCCGCTCTGATACCAACTTAACACCCCGCCCATCCTCTAGGCCCGGAAGGTCGGGCCAGTGCCAAGGAAGGCCTCGTTGAGGTACTACACGATGAGCATGGACTTGCAGACGGGCTTGCCGTTGTGGATAGGCACGTAAACCTTTTTAAGTACATGGAAGAACGCACATATGCACTCACACACACCCCACATGCACGCCCACACACATGCTAGGAAGAGGATGGGGTAGGGAAAAGAAGCGTACACAAAACAAGGACAAGTTAAAGCAATGCATCAACGACCGGGATGACATCTCTCCTCTGCACAAAAGCAGCAAGCAACCTCGGTACACGCACCAGCCCACTTTACCACACCAAAGTTGATAGACACCATAGATCTGGGCCACAAGCTAGAGTACAGAGCAAAGCAAGGCCAAGAGGGGTAGGAGTAATAACAAATAACTCACCAGTGGAGAAATCGGTAGTGACAGCATAGGATGAGCTAGCATTGAGGCCCATATGGCAACGATGCATAGAAAGGTTTGACAACAATGCAAGTGATGATGGGCACGAAGTTAGCACGAGGAAGATGTCTAGGGTGAGCCCCACGCTGCATGCTCTGATTGACACCTGCTGACAAGATGGTAGGGCCATCAATGGTCTGGGAGGAAGGGGGAGGCGAGCCCTAGGGCGACAAAGACGAAGAGTAATAGAATTTGCTATGAGTGCCACCAAAAAATCCATTTAATGCTTCAAAACAAAAAAGTGCATTATCAGTGCTCTGCTATACATGTCATAATCTATATGTCACTCATATGATTCTTTATGCTCACATGAGAGGGGGGGGGGGACACAGGGCACACAACACACACACACACCACGTAGGCCCCCTCCCAAGTCCAATAGAGGATGAGAATAAGACATGATATCTATCTTTTTCGACCTTCATAGGAAATTTCAATTCTCAGAGAAATTGAGAAAAATTCTAGCATTCTAAATGTATCCTAAGTTCATAAAGATGAGAAAAATGTAATTTTGTACATTTGATTGAAATTTGTATGATGAGAAATGTAAAAATGGCCTTGATTAATAAAGCTTGTTGAGTTAACCATATAGTTTTTTTTGGCAAAATTGGCTACATGATACCTAAATTTTGTGACGTTTGCTCTAGGACACTGAAAATTCGTGGCTTTGCTCCAGGACATTACAGTTTTATGGCTTTCTAATGTAGGTCACTCTACTCATTAAAATAATATATCTAGCTTAGAGAGGAGAGAGAAGGTGGATGAAAAGTCTATTTTATCCCATCAATTGGTGGAGCCTACTCGTCAGTTTCTTCATCCCTTTTATTTTCCTTTATTTTTTCCTTCTCATCCACATATCGACCAGTCATGTCATGCTGGGTTGGGCCACAAAGTTACCGCCATTCGTAGGTAAGCTTACTACCGTTCACAAGTACTTTTACTATTATCACAAGTAATTTTTACTACCCGTCATGAGTAATTTTACTCATCATTCGGAAGTAATCTTTCTGTAAACGGTAAAAATTTTTGGAAATCCATGCCCAACCATGTTTTAGCGTGCCCAAAGGCTAAATGAGCCTTGTCATGCTGTGCCGTGGTGTGCTAAACGGTTAACAATTTTGGAAATCCATGCCAAACTGTGCCATCCAGTCCACTAGTAAGCTTACCATCATTTTGTAAGTAAGTTTATTAACATTTGTTTACTGATAGTAAATTTACGGTTAGTTTTTCCCCTTTCCTTCCCCAGCCTGTCCGCCCTCGACCTTGTCACTTTTGCAGCCTCACTTGCTCGCATCCGTCTACTCCGTCGCTCATAGCCAGCTCTAGGGTTTCCCCTGCCACGTCGCCATGCCGCCCCCTCCGGTTCACAACACCATCTACTCTGATGCGCAACACCCCTTCTGACGCACAACACCATTCGTAGGTAAGCTTACAACTATTCACAAGTACTTTTACTGCATATTACAAATAATTTTACTGCCCGTCACAAGTAAGTTTACTGTCAATTTAGAAGTAGTCTTTTTGTAAGCAGTCAAAAAATTTGGAAATTCGTGCCCAACCGTGCCTTAGCGTGCCTAAAGGCTAATGGAGTTGTGCCCAACTGTGCCATCCAGTCGACTAGTAGGCTTATTGCCATTCGCAAGTAAGTTTACTATCAGTTTTTTCTACTGGCAAATATGCTGCTCTGCTAGTAAATTTACGACCCGTTTTTCCTCTTTCCATCCTCGGCTTATCTGCCCTTGTGAGCTTGTCACTCTGTTGGACCGAAATGGCGATAGAGGGGGGTGAATGTCGGCTCTTAAATAAAAACGACCCCTCAAAAGTACCACTTAGAAAGTCTCCTTCGGAGGCTATGTGAAGCTAAGAGAAGAGATCAAAAAAACTTACTGGAACTCAAGAATCCAGAGAAGAAAACAAGTGAATACTTGCTAAGACAAAGCATCAAGAAAACTCATTGATCATTGAGCAACTGCTGCACAAAAACCCCTGGTCGGTCTGACCGGTGTGCTACAGCCGGTCAGACCGCCCTGCTACCGCCGGTCGGACCGCCATAAGGCGGCCGGTCTAACCGCCGGACCAGGATTTGACCGCTCTCAGGTAGCCGGTCTGACCGGTTTGCCTGACAGACCGCAGGGGCAAAAACCCAAAAACAGCACAGACTCTAGACTTCAAACCACGATGAAATTGATAGATCTCAGAGGCTCTCCTGAGGCCTAAAGACCAAGAAAATGCTCTAAATAGCCGGAAGGGATAAAGGAACCAAAAGAGACCAACTAAAACCAAGAAATCAAGAAATGAGGCAAGAACTGAAAATATTCAGGAGCAGCGCAAAAACTCAAGTTCCCGTTGAATCCTTGATCCTTGACAATGAAACTTTGAGGATAGCTAATAAATAGCCTCAAGACTCTAGATACCAAGTTTCATGCCATCTCAAGAAGGGAATCACAATTTGCACTAAAACCCTAGAAATGGAGAATGAAGAACAAGGACAACTCAAAAATCCAAAATACTCGAGATTCACAAGTCCTTTGCATATGAGATTTTGCAATTAAGATAGCAATAATCTACGAACATCCCAGCAAGAACCTCAGGCTATTTCCTCAAGGGAATCAAGAATTTCATCAAAACCCTAGAAGAGGAATTGAAGAACAGAGGATGCCAAAAAGTGAAATCTGAGATTTAACATGATTAGCTCTTGGGAAAATCGATCAAATGATCTTGGGGCACTATCCCAACATAGAGCAATCCATTTTGGCACTCCCCAGCAACAAACAATAAGAAATCAAGAAAGTCAAAAATCATCCATGTGCATGAACGAAGAACAGAGAAATAGAAACTTGAGAGATTTCTTGAAAAACTTCATTTCCATATAACCAAGGATTACAAGGAGTCCCGATACCCCGATTACAAACAGAGGAATGATTACATAGTGGCTCAACTCATCCTCTCTCCCTCTCCCAAGCTCTCACACCTAGTGGCGAATCTAGAATGAAAAATGAGGGTGGGCTAAAAATTATACATTCTTCTACCAGATCATAAGCTTTGTATAGAAATGTTCTTCTACCAGATTATTGGCATTATTTCTATTTTCTAATAAATTGCTAATCAAGTACTCTACTCGCCGAGTCAAATACCAGCAGCTTCATGCCATCACGCGATTCACGCCTTTCGGCCTTCACTTAATCCCAGCGCATGCAGCCACAGCCCGCAGAGCGTCCGTCGACTCCGCCCTCACTCGCTCCCCGCCTCGGCGCCCCTGCCTCCCCGGCTCCCCGCCTCGGCGCCTCTGGCTCTGGCCTTCCCACCTCCAGATCTCGTCCTCGTCGGGCGTCGGCACCTCCCCAGCTCCCCACCTCCAGATCTCGTCATCGTCGACTCGTCGGCACCTCCCCGCTTCCAGATCTCGTCATCGTCGCCTCATCGGCACCTCCCCACCTCAGCTTGAGCACGGGGTGAGCACAATTGATTAGGGATTTGGGGGAACGGGGAAGGGAATGGACTGGGGACTTGGATTTGGGGGAACAGGGAAGGGAATGAACAAGCCAACTGGTACCATGTGGACCGGTGGGGATGTGGGCGGTGCCACAGTGGGCCGGTGGGCAGACCACGGACGTGAATTGGGCCTGGCTTCGCTGCTTCTTCGGTTCTTGACTTCTTGTTCTTTCTTGTTTGCAGTTTGCCGGCTTGCAGCATGTCAAACCATTTACGCCTGGCACTGGCAGACTCACAGCATTTTCAGCATTTGAGCATGGCATTGGCTGATTGGCAGGTCACAGACTCACAGCCGCTTGCCGGGGGAGCCAGGAATTGGGGGGGGGGGGGGCGTCGGTCAATCGGTGGAGGGTAGGCTTCAACCTGATGAAGCCTACCCGGTGGATTCGCCATTGCTCACACCCAAGAACTCAAGAACACACCAGAGGAAGAAGGCTGCGAAGGGGACATATCTCAACAGAACTCTATCTCTCCCAACCACTAAAGCCTCACCAACTAAAGTCTAAAGCCAAAGCAAACACCTAAAACCCATTTTGACTAAAGGAAACCCTAGAAATCCTTGCAGTGCATGAGGGGGCATGCAGCCACTCCCTCCAATTTATAGCCCTTGGCTAACGGGTCTCCAACCCGTTACGCCCGCTAAACCCGAACGGAGCCCGCTCCCGCTTTTGCAGCCTCGCGAAATTACCATTTCGCCCCTCCTGCACCTTCCGGGAAGCTTCCGCGCTCCTTGTCGTCCACGACTCGCAACCACCTCAAGTTCACGCCGTCTTCGACACACCTCGATCGTTCTGACCTCGACACCGCCCGTGTCTAATCCGGTCACCTCGTGTCTCACCACGACTCCGCCTCGACGTCCTGCAGCCAACACAGACAAGAAACGCATCAAATAGCACCGCTCGATACATGTAAGCATAAATGCATTAATGAAATAGCCCAAACCTGATAAGTCGACATAATATGCAACCTAAACCCTTTGATCAGGTTTGACCAAGTTCAACCAAGCCCGATTGCACCACGCAACGTCAAGGTCCGAACCAACCAAATCAAACTCAACTTTTCTAAACCGATGTCAATTACTCATCACACACACGGGATGACCTCCACATGGTCTCTCACACTCGCACTCGCCTGCTCCGTCAGTCGTACCCAACTATTGGGTTTTCCTTACTGCATCACCACACCGCCTCCTCCTTCGCCTTCTACAAGGTCTACAGGTATGATAGTGAGTGGCGAACCCATCTACTCCCATCCCGACGTCCGTCCAGGTCGGTTCCGTCCTGCTTGTCAAGAAGCGGGTCGGGTCCAAATCCGCGCTTCTACGCTGCCATGCACTCCTTGACTCCTTGTCAGCCACATAGGGCCATGGCGTAGCCCTCGTGGGAGGGTGCCGGTAGTAAGTACTTTTTCTGCCAGTCGCAAGCTAAATTATTGTGGGTCACAAGTAACTTTGCTGTCAACCGAAAGTATTTTTTTTACTTCCATTCATAAATAACTTTACTGCCAGTCGCAAGTAATTTTACTGCCAAATCACCCGCGCACGCTCAAAAGGGTCCATTAACCGTAACACAAGTAATTTTACTACCATCCTCATATAATTTTACTGCACTGCAATAGGAGAGTTACTACACTCTTCTGAGTAGATCTGGCCTCCTAGAAGTGGGTATAGTCGGAGGTTAGGGGTAAATGGCATGTCATGTTGGGTTGGGCCGTACCTCGGCACGGTACTGTGTGTGTCGTGATGTGCCAACCAGCCGTGCCGAGGTTCTAGTCCAAATACGGCACGCTTAGTCATGTCAGGCCGACATGACCTATTTACTATTCGAGAAGTACTATGGCACGGTATGCCGTCGGGAGGTCGGGATGCCTCCGATGGCATACCTCTATTGCGCCGCCCCTCTCCTCCCTCCTTTTCTTGAAGCGTTGCCACTTCCCTTACCTCTCCCTCTCTTGTTCTACTCCGAAGCAGCTCCACACATCTTCTCCACCACCCCCGCCCCCTCCACCACCACCCGTGGCCAACGGTGCCATTGCCACCTTGCCGTGCCGCCCCGCCCAACCTAACTACCATAGCCGCCGCTGCTACCACCCTCCTACCCCTGCTTATCGCCCCACCGCTGTCACCGCCTCCCCCGACCTCCTTTTATGCCCGAGGGGAAGGGTGAACCCGTACTAGGGGAGCTAGATCCGGTGGTGGAGGAGAGTGAGGGGATGACGGCAGTAAGGAGGAAGAGAGTGACGGACGGGAGTGAGAGAGAGCATGAGAGGGAGAGAGTGGCGGGAGAGGAAGGTAGCGGCGATGTTTTGTAAGGGAGAAGAGTATGAGAGACCGTTTTATGGTTTTCTCTTAACGTTTACTAGCCTCATAGGCGCGGCGCCACGCCGCGCCAGCCACCGTGTGTACCGAAGTAAAAGAGGCGATAATCCGTGAGGAGTTTGTAAAAAAAATTTCAAAAAATCGAGGGCACATGTGTATTTTCAAAAAAGTCAAAGGTTTTTTTCGCAAAAAACCGAGGGCCTGTACGTAATGAACGAGAAAGTCAAAGGATTTTTTTGTAAAAAACCGAGGGCATGTACGTAATAAACGAGGACCCGTACGTAATTTAGAAAACGCGGGGCGCTATCCTGCAAAATGGAGGGGCTTAAAAAAACTGGCAGGGACCTTTTTGCGAGGAAAAAGGACCTGTACGTAATTTCCGAAAAATACGAGGAAAGCGCCTCGGCCGGCCGTACGAAGATTCCCGCGCCACGCGCCGGCCGGGGTGCGCACGGGCGACGTGGAGGGGCTCGCAGGCCGGGAAGTCTCCCGGGTATATGGCTGTTATTATGATACCGTACCAGCCGAGCCAACTGTACCGTGCCGTGAGTCACGGTTAGGCCGGCCCGTTTCAGCAGGCTATCGGCCACGGCCTTGTCCATAGTCCTGACCGTTTGTTGCTGTCTTGTCTGAACGCTAGCCCCTCAGACTCGAGCAGCGGCCGCCGCGGCAGTTTCCCCACGTCCTCGCCGACCACCGTCTCGGCTGCCCCGTGCTCCGCGCGCCCAGATCGACGCTCTCGTCGACCCGACTTTCCACGGCCACCGGCACAAGTGTCGTGGTGCCCAATTCCCCAAACCCTAACGCGAAATCCCCCATTTGATCGCGCCTATCGGGGCTTTGGCTGGTACGGGCGCCGAATCGAGTCTCCCGGCGTTGCCCCGCATGGTGCGACGCGGGCGTGCATGAACTCGGCTATGGACGAGATCAACCTGCTGCGGCAGGCGCAGCGGCAGCACCAGCACCACCTGGTGGTGCGCGGCATCGGCGAGGAGATCGACCTCGAGATCGGCCCGGGCGACGACCCCCCCTTCTCCGGCGCGGGCCTCGTCGGAGTCACCTCCGCCCACGAACCCGTCGTCCCCGCCGACGACCACAAGAACCTCCTCCCGTGCTCGCAGCCCGGCATTGACGGGCAGGCGCAGCCGGCGCCGCCGCATGGGGGGGAGCACGAGGGGATGCTGAGGCTGCCAGCGCATACGAAGAAGAAGAAGGTGGTGAAGAAATGGCGAGAGGAGTGGGCGGACACGTACAAGTGGGCCTACGTGGCCGTGCACGACAACACCAGCAGGATCTTCTGCACTGTGTGCAAGGAGTACGGCCGGAAGCACCGCCGGAACCCCTACGGGAACGAGGGGAGCAGGAACATGCAGATGAGCGCGCTGGAGGAGCACAACAATAGCTTGCTGCATAAGGAGGCACTCCGGCTGCAGATGGCATCCAAGGAGAAGCTGCAGCCGCCCGAGATTGAGAGGCCGGTCTATGTCAAAGGTCGGTCTTGTTGGCTCAGCTCCTGCGATTATGCTTGTGGACGTTTGTAGAAATTAGGAAATGCGTACCAAATTTGTGCGTAGAATTAGTACTGTGTTGTTTAGATATTTGGGGAAATGTCTTTACTTTCAATGTTAATAATGTAAATTGCACTGTGAGAAGTACATAACATGATTTTTAATATCTAGTTTGATGTTATATGTTGTTATATAACATTATCTGTAACATATTAAAGTTCAATCATAAAGAAATAATTTTGATATATGTTACTTCATCCTGTGCTGCCACCCGCCAGTACACAGCGGACAAGTGCTTCTGTGCTCCCTATGAGAAAATGAACATAGCATAAAGCAAATAATAAGTTAGAATGGATAATTTCCAGTCTTCCACCAAACCATTATCAATTATAGATGCTGTAGAAACAAGTTAATTTCCAGCAGGATCTCAGTGCACACCATTTTCTATCAAATTGAAACAAGTTAACAACATACTTGCCTTAAATTTCAAGGTTTTGTCTGAATTGTGGCATTTGCCATTTCAGCTTTGTCAAAAATAGCAGCTTCAATACTTGAATCTGTCTTAAAGAGGGACCCTCATCAAGCTGAATTTATACAGTCTATCCAGGAGGTGGTTCATTCCTTAGAACCAGTTTTGGTGAAGAACTCCCAGTAATTCTCCCTCCTTCCCCTTCCTGAGGAACAGTATGCCTACACCTCAAGTATAACATGATTTCTGGTGGTGATTTTTCAGATATGTTCAAATTTTGGAGCGTTTATTGGAACCTGAGAGATGCTTTATCTTCAGAGTGCCATGGGTTGATGACAGAGGCGAAGCACATATAAATCGAGGTTTCCGTGTGCAGTTCAGTCAGGCGTTAGGTCCATGCAGAGGTGGTCTTCGTTTCCACCCTTCCATGAACTTAAGTGTGGCCAAGTTTCTAGCTTTTGAGCTGGTAATGGTATACTTGGCCCAAATGCATTTTTCATGCAAGCAAATTTGCTGCTACAACCTGTCTTTTCATTCCTGTACCATTTGTGCTTGTAGTACACTAAGCGATTGCATTTCTTTTTCTGTTTTTATGTCACACTACCTTTTGGTTGAATCAACATAATGTTTGATGTCATGCACAGAAAATACCACTCAAGAAATGAACCATGCAGCAACTTCAACTTCAATGCATATGCATACTGTAATGTAAACTTGGAACTTCTTATTCTACACTGGATTCTTGAAGCCAATGGCATGATTTTCCTGCAAACATTCTTCCTTTTTTTTTGACTTGGGGGATTTGCACGCACACAGAGGGGTTGGGTAGGATTTTTTGGTGGGTGGGGTTGCTTGCCTGCACTCAATTTAGTGCTGCCAGAAGCATATAAATGTCAAATAGTGTGCGAATGGAGCCAAGTTATATAAACTTTGGATGTTGGTAGTGCTCTATGATGATTTGGGACTTCATTAGTTAGTATAATGGTACTGACCACTGAACCAAGAGAATGTTTTTAATGAATGTTGAAATTAGAAGCCTATATGAGACTTAATTTAGCATTCCAAGCCTTTTACACAGACTTTGAAGAATGCTCTGTCACTATATAAACTTGGAGGTGCTGCTGGAGGGAGTGATTTTGATCCAAAGGGTAAAACTGAAAGTGAGGTATTTGTGTTGTATTTTATTTCCTTTGGATAATAATATTTTACTGCATGTAAATATGAAAATTTTCCATGCCAGATAATGCGTTTTTGTCAAAGTTTCATGGATGAGCTGTATAGATATTTGGGCCCTGATCAGGTACTTCCCAATCAGATACATCGTTTGAGAATTTGAGTCACTTATTTCTAAATTAGTTAAGTGGAATCAAACTGTTGTAATCAAATCGGAAGTTCGTACTTCAACTTTTGCTGCAGGATTTTCCTGCTGAAGATGTTGGTGTTGGTCCAAGGGAAATGGGTTACCTTTTTGGGCAGTATAGACGCCTTTCTGGTCATTTTCAGGTACACTATATATGTTATCCGAAATAATGTTTGTGATCCTCTGCAGGTGTCTTTTATTTTGAGAGTACTATGGTTCTTGCTGTTGGTACTCATTAAGAAGTAAGGACTAATGACCATGAGAGAATCTGATGGGATTGGCCTTCCCTAATTAGAATATTAGAACATTCTTTCAAACTTGGTTTTGATCGCATAGTCCTACTGGACAATGCTATATTCTCATGGTAGTTGTCTAATCAAGAATTTGTTTCACGAATTCCGAATGTAATTGTACTCAGTTGCATGCTCCAAGAAAACAAAGTAGTGTTCCTTGATAATTTGTTGTAACTTGATACGTCTGTCCTGTATGCTAAATTTGTCTCTTAGTTCCACTAGTCCCTTTTGTCTACTTAACGACTGTTAGTTTGGTTTCTACTTTCACTTCTCTGGTTCATTAGTCTTTGCTCTTTTCTGTAGATTTCATTGCCATGCTTATGCAGGGAAATTTTACAGGGCCTAAAATCGTCTGGTCTGGTTCTAGTTTCCGAACAGAAGCTACTGGATACGGGCTGGTAAAGTGGTATCTTAACTTTTCTTTTGAGCAGCAACTAGTCTATGTCTTGTCGTGCCACAGTTCTCACTTCTCACAACGTAATACACTAATACTTTTGCTGCATGTGTTAACTAGACCATTTTTCCCTGTTGACGAAGAGGTTGCATAATTTGTTGCAGGTATTTTTTGCACGTGTTGTACTTGCTGATATGAACAAGGAGCTCAAAGGATTAAGGTTTTTGACTGATATCCATTTGGTTTATTAGTGTTGTATTTTAACCATTTGGAAATTCCTGATGTGTATGGTTTCTGCAGATGTGTGATAAGTGGTTCTGGGAAGATAGCAATGCATGTGTTGGAAAAGCTTCTGTCATGGGAAGCTATTCCTGTTACAGTCTCAGGTATACATATTTAAAGCTTAACTTGGATTATTTACATAGGAAATAGAATGAGGTACCATGATTGGCAGGAGCATGATCAAAAGTCTACACATAAAACAAGGCTGTTGGCATGCAGAGGCACCTTACCTTTTGACTTAACCAAGCTATCTGATTTTTTAAAAGAGCCTTAATTCTAAACTCTTATGGGGGCACATATTTGTACGTTGTTATGATAGGTTTCCACCCTTCTGGTTAGTTTTCCTATAATAACGGCATAAAGGACTTTAAAGGTTTCAGTTGGTTTTAAGGAAATTTTCTCTCTTACGAAACCTGCAGTTGGATTGTGGGCACCCCTGTCTGAATCAAAGTAATTGTTGTACTTGTGCAGTAGGTATATCAATTATAACCAGTGAAGGCTAATGTCATAAATTGTTGCAGATTCAAAGGGCTATCTGTTAGATGGAGATGGGTTTGATTATGTCAAATATTCACTTCTAAGGAACATTAAGGGTCAGCAAAGGAGCCTCAAGTGGGTACTTGCCTTTCCCTTATTTTTAGTTTGTAAATGTTTAGTTTTTTATATACCATTTTCCATTTAATCAAACAGGGAGTACTTGAAATCATATCCACATGCCAAGTATATAGATGATGCAAAGCCATGGAGTGAGCAGTATGATGTTGCATTCCCTTGTGCGTCAGAAAATGAGATTGACCAGGGAGAGGCTCTTGCAATAGTGAACTCTGGTTGCTGCGTTCTTATAGAATGTATGAAGTCTTGAATTTTGTCCTTTGGGTTCCTTTCTCAATATTTACCATCTGTTGATTAAAACTTATTGCCAACTGTAGGTTCAAATATGCCTTGCACTATTCAAGCAGTTGATATCCTAAGAAAGGGAAAAATCCTTGTTGCTCCAGCAAAGGCAACTGCTGCTGGTGGGGTAATACCATGCTTGAAATTTCTTGCCAATCCTCGCGTTGTTCTGAAACAATATGATCCTAGAAGAATTGCATAGTTTGTTTTTCCAATGTTGGAAATTTTTATGCACACCACTTTCTAGGTATGGTTGCTGTATTTTCCAGCTGAGCACCTAGACTTCACACAATACCTTAATAAAGTACTAAAACGGATTGAGGTCATAATATGCATTACATGTTTCCCCCTCTTGTTTATGTTTTAGTTTCTCTTGAATGACAGGTAGCGGTCGGAGAACTTGAACTGAATCCAGAGTTTAGTTTGATGCAGTGGTCGGTGGAGGATTTTGAGAACAAAATACAGGTATAATCTGGTGCTCCTGCCTGTTGGTGGCTACTCTTCCATATATTTCCTAATTTCATCACCTGCTATTTTTTTTTCTTTTGCTTTAAACAGGATGCAGTAAAGCAAACATATGACAGGTCGATCAAAGCTGCTCAAGATTATGGAATTATGAACGAGAACTCAGAGTTAGTTTTTCTTGTACTTCGAAATGACGGGCTGTTGCATTTCTGAGGATATCCTCCTTTGCTTCCACCTGGTTTCAATCCAGAAGCTGATCCTCTCTCTCTCTCTCTCTCTCTCTCTCTCTCTCTCTCTCTCCAGGTCTTTGGTGCATGGTGCAAACATATGTGCTTTCCTTAATATTGCGCAAGCCATGACTGATCAAGGATGTGTCTAATTAGGCGTTTGGTTCTGTCAAGAAGCAGAATTGGACGTTGCTGCATCGATGATCTCTCGGGGAAACGGTGGTTGCTGCAGCCATTTCATGTGAGTTTATAGGTTTTTGTTTATACTTAGCCTCACAGATCAATTTAGCTTTGGCCCTAGTAAAATGTTTCCTCTGGTAGGAACAGAGGAAAGCTAAGAAGAGCCTTCTGTTGTAGATCACCAATGTATTACGCATTATTGCCAACATCAATCTGTGACCACACGCCGTACCGACAGAAAACTATCAACCTATCGGTATGGTTTGTTGTTTACGTGTTATGATCTTGACAATGGAAGAAGGAAATAGAAGCAATTCTTCTGTACTGAGAGACCCTTCTTGTTTATGTGATGACTGATACATTGACAATAATGCATCAGCTGCAAATCATAGGGAGTTCGAATAATGCAATAATGCACTGAATGAATCTGCAGAACTCCAGCTGATCCACAAGCTTTATGCAACAGAGATACAATCCCTAAGACAAAGCAAACGGAACTTTAAGAAACTATATATCGCAAGCACGAATCTGAAAGAAATAACAGTGTGAATTTTAGCTGAACTGTCAAGTTTGCAGACTTGTTTAAAGAATAGCAATACATACATATTGCCAGCAAGAGCTGTCCGAAGGATATAACATGCTCCGCGAAAAGGCAAAGTATACACGTTCAACCCGACCAAAAACACGATAAATTACAGAACGAACTACGTTATGCAGGTGCAGTTTGATATTTTAACAACCTCAACTTAAGATCAATGAGAGAGCCCACAGATACCTTGCGTTGGACAGCCTCTTGAAGTTATTCACCAGGAGGCAACCAAATGATGGGAAAACACACAAAATAGTGCGCTTCACATATAACATACGACCACATCGGGCTTCTCTAAAATTACTGTGCCCAAAATGTACCCTTCTATGGTCTTGAAGCCTAAGCTGGTGACTTCCCCGACTGTTCAGCTAAATAATGCTCAAGCATGTCCTCTTCGTCATCTGTACGAACATTAGGGCACCAGGTTTTTTAAGGTAGGTTTCGCTACGAAACTACACAAAAAGTTCTACTGTAGGCAAGAAAGAATCCATGAAGTTAGAGGAAATTTACCTTCATCATCAAATTCAATGTCTTCCTCCTCTTCTTCAGCAGCTGTATTTGCTCTTTTCTGGAAGACAGTTTCATGTAATGTGAGACTTGAAGATACATATTTGTACAAAGAACATTGGACAAATAAAATTATAAATTGGGTAGCAGTAGTTAGTTAGGCATATCCCCTAATTATTCTGCACTATAGGCTTATCTGGGATAAAGTACCATTGCATGCCTTCCACTTTCAAAATACTGTCTTCCAGGTGAGTTTCGAATGACCCTCAACCTGGAAGAAACTCTGAGCTACCAGTCTAGCCTTATTTCGAATGACTACCCCATCCGCGCTCTGTTTGTTTTTGAAGACCTATTTAGTTCCTATGACATTGTGATCTCTAAGGGGCTCAATAAGCGACCAGATCTTGTTCCTCTCGAAATTTTCTAACTCCTTATGCATGGCATTGACCCAAGACTCATCAGAAAGAGCATGACACACATCCTTAGGCTCGAAAGAGGCGAAAAAGCATAATAGAGAAAGAAGCGAGACAAGCCGGATTTTCAACGTGTGACACGTTCAAAAAGATCTCCTATCATCTGCTCTGAAGGATGATGATTTTGAATACGTCGGGGAGGTCCTGGATGAGAGAAAAAAGTGGCCTCTACCTCATGAGTTGACGAGGTAGGAACAGAGCCACTACTTCCAGAAGATCGAAGGAATGAGCTGATCTCCCTGAGGTGCGATGGAAGAGGCAGGCTCCTCAGGGGGAAAATGGATTAGATCAGGTAGGCAACCCTCATTTCCATCCTCCTCATCATCTACAAAGATGGTCTCGGACTGCTCTACAGAACCTGAGATGTCGGGCCTAGTGCCAGGACTGGCCTCGTCAAAGGTCACCTCACAGGTCTCTATAATTTTGCTAGTCTCACAGTTCCAGACCCTATAAGCCCGCGAAGAAGTCGAGTAACCCAGAAAGATATCATCACAAGATCGTGATTCGAACTTATCTAGGTTCCCAGACTTCAAGATAAAACACTTGCAATCAAACAAGCGAAAATGAGAAACACTGTGCTTTTGTCCATATCTCAGCTCATAAGAAGTGTGATGCAAGTGTGCCCTCAGGAAAACCCTGTTTGAAACATGGCACACGATGGCTATAGCCTTAGCCCAAAACTTCCTAAGTGTAGAGTACTCATCAAGCATCGTCCTAGTCATCTCGACCAATGTACAGTTCTTCCTCTCCACGACGCCATTTTGCTAGGGGACGTGCGGAGAGAATAGAACTGATGCTCTACACCTGTCTCATCACAGAACTTCTCAAAATAGGAATTCTTGAACTCCGTGCCATTGTCACTTCGGATCGCTCGTAAGGTACTAGGAAGCTCAACAAAAAGCCTACTAAACAATCCCTGAAAATTGTTAAGGGTATTAGAGATAAGGGTATTAGAGATAGAGTTTGTATTCTATTCCATATATGTCTTATCTCTATATGGCATATCCCCTTGTACTCTCCTATATATATGACCCTTTGGGTCCCATATCAATACACACAATATTCATAACATGGTATCAGAGCTTAGGTTAAAACCCTAACCTCGATCTACTTCCAATCTACTTCTGCTGCCCCCGGGAGAATCGATCTCCTCTCCCGGGGGGCACCTCATTGGGCTGCGCTGATCCGCTGATCTTCGGCCGCTGTCGCCTCTTTGGGCTCTGGTGATCGCCGTCGTCGCCCGCTGTGAGTCATCCGCCGCCGCTGCTGCCGTGGACTCCGCCCGGCCACGCCGACCGCAGCCACAGATCCAGGCCGCCGCGCTCCATCACCTCCGGATCCGGCCGCTGCCGGTCTGGCACCGCATGGATCTAGCCGCCTCCGAGCCCGATCCGGTCGTCTTCGGCCTCACCCCGCCTGGATCCGGCCGCCTTCGCGCCGGATCCGTCCGCCGGTGCGCCGCTCGGGCCGGATCCGGTCGCCTCCGTCGCTCTTCATCGCCGCCCTCGACGTCTGCTCCCACGCCGTCTCCATCCACCTCACCAAGGGCCTCCCCCTCGGCTCCTCCGCCGCATCCGCCGCCGCCTCGGGTCGCCGCCAGCCCGGAAGCCGCCCCGTGGCCGTCGCTGCTCCTGTGACCGCCACCGCCGGATCTCGTTGCCACACGACCGCCGCCGCCGCTGGATCTCGTCGTCGCCGCCTTCTCGCGGGGAGCCCGTCGCTCCTCTCTCTTGCGGGCGTGGGAGGGAGTGAGCGAGCATGTGCAGATGAACAGAGAGGGGGAGGGGTGAAAGAGAGAGGGAAAAGTAAGAGAGAGAAGGGGGAGTTAGGAATTTGAAGGCAGTGTTATTCTGCGGCTAGTTATCCTGTGTCGTCTCGTTGAGTCCATCTGTTTTAGAGTCTTTCATCGCGTCCATCCAAAATCTGTAGTCTCTGATTTTTAGTTCGTTCAAGTTGTGCGAGTCCACAAATTTATTGTCAGTCATAGAAGTATAGGAATTTTATTTTACATGGCAGCAGCCGCCGCTCTACTCTCTGAGCCGCGTGCAGATCGTAGAAGTCGTTATGATGCCACCGCTTCTCTAGCCGCCGCCCCGAGCTTCAAAGGCCGCCGCGTGTCCTCTGTGCACTTACGCCGCCGCCTCTTGGGCTTCGATCTGCGCCGTCATGCATCTATCTATTCCTCTTCGGCTTGATTTGACAGTTTATTCAAAAACTGCACGCAACGACGACATCATCAAGACTCGGACTTCGGATTTATCTTGTTTTAGTATTAACCCTTTTCAAATGCAATGCTATTGCATACGCCTTGCATTTGAGGGGGAGTGTTAAGGGTATTAGAGATAGAGTTTGTATTCTATTCCATATATGTCTTATCTCTATATGGCATATCCCCTTGTCCTCTCCTATATATATGACCCTTTGGGTCCCATATCAATACACACAATATTCATAACAAAAATGACTAAACATCTCATCCTTCAAAGCTAAGAAAAACACCCAAGAAAATCTCGAGAAGTCATCAACCACGACAAGAACATACCACTTCCCTCCCGCCGACTGCACTCTAGCTGGACCAATAGTGTCCATGTGAAGAAGCTATCCTAGTGCATCGGTCATAGTTACAGTGACTGGGGAATGAGAAGCAGTAACCATCTTACCATGTCGGCAAGGAGCACAAACTAAGTCTTTGACCATCTTAAGTTTGGGCAGACCACGTATAAGATTATGGTCGTTAACTCGAGTCAAATGATCAAAGCCAATGTGACCAAGTCTCCTATGCCAAAAGGAGAGATCACGGGACTCTGACGCAAGTAAGCACCTGAGAGGATCGCCAGAAGACTCAACAAAATTAGCACGAAAGATCCACCCAAATCTAGAAATCTCGCAAACAAGATATCCCCAAGAATCAAGAATTTTGCAAGCATTTTTCTTAAACTTACCTCGAAATTGTCATCGGTAAGCTGAGAAACAGAGAGCAAATTATACTGCAGCTTACTCACTAAGGCAACATCTTTAAGAATAAATGAATCATTAATGCGCATAGTACCTTTAGCGATGACTCGTCCAGACGAGGCATCTCCGAAGGTGATCGTTTTATCACCTGAAGCTTGGACTAGGGAAGAGAACCAATGGGAGTCTCCGGTCATGTGTCGAGAACAGCCGGAGTCGACAAGCCAAACCTCTCCCTTCCCAGCCCGGCGGACCTGAGTCAATAGAAGAGCGACATCTGTTGCTCAGTACTGGGGTAAATGAGAACTGACTTAGGAACCCAGTACCGAGTCACACGATGAGCAGAAGAGGTAGTAACACCCAACTGACCTCTAACTACCCTATGCTCTCCGTTTGTCAGAAAGCCAGAAGGTCTAAGAGCAGACCTGAGGTTGTTGTTGGGCCCGACTACTATAGAAGAGCGAGTCTGACCAACAGCAACATGCTGGTCACGCCGCGGATAGCTATCTTGATGGAGAAAATAAGATCTACCCTTAGGACGGCGGATATCCTGACTAGAAGCAGCACGAGGACCAAAACCAGAAGCAGAAAAACCAAGTCATTGATGCTGCCTAAACACCTCAAAAGAGTTTTATGTAACTCTTGACCCCGTGCTGGTCTTAGGTGCAATCAGAGTCTGGGGCTGACCCTGAATACGGCTAAGAGCGTGAACACGGTCTCACTGCACGATCTTGGCACGCTCGAAGCATCTCTCAACACTATGTCCATCCTTCTGACAGAAAGTACAATAAAACTTCACCTTCTAGGAGGTAGAAGTAACATGATGAGGCTTCACCTTCTGAGAGGTCGAAGCAACATGAGGTACCATCTTACTATCAGAGATCCCTTGGACAAATCCCGCAGATTCGAACTCAACTTTCTTGGTTCTGGGCTTGACCTCAATCACACCTGCTGCTATAGGTCTGACTACAGCAGGTGGATGCTTCCTCACATCTTCTAAGAAATCATATCCTAGACCTTGATTGAACCTGCAAATCTTGGATTTGTCTAGAATAAGATTTAGCTTTTTCTTACCTCCAACAAATCTTCAAGAGTGTTCATAAGGTACTGACACTCCTGAAAGAGAGAGGCGCATGAAGAGCAGGGAGAAGATGAAGAAGAGACAGTAGAGGGAGAGGAAGAAGAACCAACAGCTGAAGAATGAATGGCACGTGTATATCTCTCCTTGTGCACGGCCACCTCAACTTTGAGGGCTTCGCAGGACACGCAAGGGGTAATCCTAATTCTAGCCGTTTGGTCCTCGTAGCTCTTCCTAAGAGTCTCTACCATGTCCTTAGACTTCTCCCCCACCTCAGCATAGAAACAGCAAGCTGATTGTGACTTCTCTAGTAGGTCCTTAGTTAGCTTCACACATTTTTATCCAATGCAATCAAATCAGATTTTAGTTTCTCGCGGTTATTACATGATGAGCTAACAGGGTTCTTAGAAGCATACTGTGCCATTTTCTTGTTGTGGTCAACTATTTCTTGAAATTGTTTAGAAACAGATTCAAGCTCGGTAGTTAATTTAGGGCAATTGACACAAGAAGCAGTAGGCTCAAGCAAAGCAGCTTTCATTTCAGCAATTTTATGATCTGCCTTCTTTAATTTAATCTTCAAATTATTACAACTTTCACAAGTTTCAGGCAGATCAAGGAGCATGGTGTACAGACCTCTAAAAGCATTGTCCTTATCCTCACATGAGGTGCAAAATGTAGTCTCTATAGAACCAGATGAAGTAGGTGCTACTCTAGTCTCTATCTTTGCTAGCAGACTAACATTCTCCACCTTAAGCAAGTCAAGTTCAGTAAGCACACTATCATGAGAGGTCCTTAGCTTCTCCATATCATCTAGCAAAGAAGTGCAAACATCACAGTCATCACGGGAGGGAGCAGATCTAAGTGAAGTAAGCTCCCGTGACAAGCTCTCTACCTCCTTCTCTAGGTCACCACACCTAGCTCTAGATCTAGCATAAAATTTCCCTAACTTGAGAAATGCATCATAAGCTGGTCGTAAGATGGACCTACCTCATCGAAGTCGGAGTAGAGATCGCCATCGCTGATGTCAGTCTCGTTGGCCATGAAGCACATGCCGATGAAATCGTCGTTGTCCTTGGTGTCCTTGTCTTGATCATCTTTGCTGTCGTCGTCACTCCAACCTTCCATGTCGCTGAAATTGATGTCGTCGAAGGTGGTGAGGATGCGGTGGAAGAGTTTCTTGGCTTTGCCAAGGTCACGGTACTTCTTCCCTTTGCCTTGGCCACGAGCTAGGGGTTTTTGTTGCGGTTCTTGTTGATGTAGTCGATCTTGCTCACACTGCCGTAGTCGTTCTTACCCTTCTCCAGCTTGGGGCAATTTGCTCGCATGTGGTTGGGGCCACCACACTCAAAGCAAATCACAGGCCCTCCTCTCTTTCTCTCCCTAACCCTCTTGTAAGCATGTAAAAATTTTCTGTCTAAGAGGGCTAGTTTGTTCTCTGGAAGCTGCTTGATTTGATCCTCAGTCATTTCACAAAGGGCCACTAGAGAAAAGCCAGAAGCGCCAACAGAGGAAACTCCAGATGCAAGACTGGGATCGGTGACCAGAGCCATCAACTGTGATTTCAACTTGCGAGAGACAATGTCAATCTCGTGAATCTTGAGTCGTGAGTACAACGCATCAAGAGTCAAAGACGAGAGATCAGTCGTGTCCTTGGTAGTGGTCACTTTCATCTCCCAAACTCGCAGGTCTAAAGCAGAAAGCATTTGGCGAGTGTTATCCGAGTCAAGGTATGTGAGACTAACCGTTCGGAGGTTGCTCAAAATCTTGTGAAATTTTGCAAAGCACTCATATAAGGACTCACTAGCGAGCATCTCAAACTTGTTGTACTCTCGCTTGTATTGGTCCGGTCGTACGGTCTTGATTTGGGTAGTGCCCTCAAGGTATGCATCGAGGGTGACCCAAATATTGCAGGCCGACGAAAGATGAGAAATGCGATCAAATTTGTTTCTGCTAAGACCTTGGATAATGATGTTCCTTGCCCTAGCATTTGCCTCCACATCTGGCATATTCGCTATTGTGATGTTCTCATCGGCAGGAACAACAAACCGAGTTTTCACCTTTTTCCAGATTGCATAACCCTGAGCCTGTATGTAAGACTCCATCCTACTCTTCCAAAAGAGATAGTCGATCCCATCAAAAAGGGGGGCTTGGTGGAATACTTGTCTATCGCCATGGCTCCGAGACCAGTTAAGATCTATAGCAGAGAGCTAACCGGCTCTGATACCACTTGTAAGACCAAATAGGCAATAGAGGAGGTGAATGGTGCCTTTAAACCTCTCCAAATATTCACACAGACCTTCTTCTCCAATAGTTACCAAGTTATGAAGTTAGAAGATGATGACTTACTGGAAACCGATAGAACAGACCGACAACGGAGGAAGAACAGACCCGACCGAAAACAGAGTGAACAGTAATTACTGCGTGGTCGAAGACGAAATAGAGGAAGTGAATGCGCACGACCGCAAGAACCGATTTCTAAATAACTTTTGATTCACGGTTCAATTGGTCATGAGACTTTAAACACAACAAGACTACACCCTCTATTCGAGAAAAATCAAGACGGTCAAAGCTGCTCTGCCGAGAACGAAAAGAACGAAGTGGTCGAAAATGAAACAGAGGCAGCAGTGAGGCACACGACCATCCATGTCATAGAGAAGGGACTATTTCTGTAATTCAGGAGCGTGCCGACGAATCCACTGGGAGAAACTTATGGCACTGCGGGGTTGCTCTCCCTCTGTAGTTCGCCTTTCTAGCTCTGTCCAGATGGATTCAAACTTCTGCCTCTAGTTTTGCAGGCACAGTGCCTTGAACATCTTCACAACTTCTTGGCTACGAAACCGTGCGAACAAGTTAGATACAAGATGTCTTATGCACCATCAAGCTCACACGTCGTTCCACTGGTGAGGGGGTTCGGTCCCCTGTTGCATAGTGTTCAACGCGGCCATCAACCTAACATTGTGATCTGTGATGATGCAAATGTTGGGTCAATCGCTAACCACCACTTGCTTCACGTTCGCTAGGAACTAGAGCCAACTGGACATGTTCTCGCTTTCCACATGGCAAATGCCACTAGGAGAAGCTGGTCATTTGCGTCGGCCGCCACTTCGGTGAGAATAGTTCCCTTGTAACTTCCTATGAGAAAAGTGCCATCCATCGTGAGCACATGACGACAAAACTTGAAGCCCTCAATGGCCTAAGCGAAAGCCCAGAATAGCTGGTTCAGTATGAAGCAGCTGAACCCTCTGTCAGCATCTGTACACTCAAGCTTGTTTATGTACGTGCTAGTGTTTGACTCGACTATCTGGTGAAGCAATCTCGGCGCAAGGTTGTACGCCTCTTCATACATCTCATACATTTACTTGATGACCTTGTGCTTGGCTCGTTGGACCTTACTGTAGCTAACCGGATAGCCAACTACATTGGCGACTTCTGACATGAGTATCTTCGGGGAGACAGAAACGTCCACCGCAACTAGGTGGCTAATGATGCTTGCCACATATGCAGAAGTCACATTCCAATGATGGCACAGGGGCTCGCTAAGCACGCAAGTGTGGTCGATCATCGTCTTGATCGAGAAGGCCTAGCCAAAAATCTTGGCTCGTTGAGCGCTGACCTTTGCTAAGCAACCTTCCACTACTCACTTCACAGCAAAATTGGTTGGGTTGGACTGGTGCACTCGGTACACATGTTGATAGACAAGGCATACCGTGCAATAGCTTGTTGCACAGCTGCCTTGCTAGGGAAACGCTGCCCAATTAGGAGGGTGTCAGCTTGAAACCCCCACTGGGACCCTTCTTCATGCGGCAGTACGAGGGAACGTACCACAACATCATTGTTCTTGGAGGACACATACGACACCTCCGATGACACAATTCCCCCGGGTGGACCAGCCGTCTGCTGTCTTTTGTCCTCACTATCATCAGAGCCTAGGTCAGTGTCCTCGTCGGACTCCAACCCAAGCGGCTGGTTCGGTAGATACTCGTGGCAGTCAATTCAAGCTGACCACCACATGCCCGACCCCTCATTCCGCACGAAATCAGGGGTGAGTCTACCCTCCGATACAACACATTTAGTGGTATCATCTTGAAGCTCCGCTTGTCGTTCCCCAGGTGTCGAGGGGTAGGGCTCATCAACGTTTCCAGACTCCCGGCGCGTGGCCGTCTCGGGCTGGGAGGCAATTTGCATGTACTACCTCCATGCTATATTGTCATTCACCTTCACGAGCTCCCACACGCTATTGGTGCAGGTGATCCCCTCGATGGCAAGTTTCATCGCCATTGCCTCAGTGGCGAACTCTCTTCAGATGCAGCTTCGTAGCTCATGAATATTCATGACACCGAGTCTCTCGGCCTGGAACACTTTGTATTGGCATGTTGATAGGTCCAATCCATTAGGTCCAACCCGTACAAGACCATCGCCGTAGAACATTATCAAGTGTTCCATGTCTGCGACTACCTGAAGCCACAACAACCAGATCCGCAGTAAGCGTTACAACAAAAATGATTACATGTGTGTAACTACATATGAATAGTTCATTAATTACCGACAATTTGACTACCAATTCGAAGGAAATTTCCAGTCTTTCGGCGAGCGATAAGTGACTAAGATGACCGATGGCCAACTACGAGAGGTTCGTAGTTATAGCTGAGCGCAAAGGGAAACCCGATGTACTCAACCCGTAAATTAAGGACTCCTTGTCGATGCGCGGCACTTTCGGCCAGGGGGGACGACATAGCAACACTGACAAATGTGGAGACGAGGGAGCGGAAGAGGGTGGACGGTACAGACATAATGACATCAGTGTGGACGAGGGAGCGCGCGAGGCGGGACGACACGGGCAGAATGACAATAGTGCGAAGCACGCAGTCGAAAAGAAAAGATAGTAGCAACGGGCTGACATATGTGCGAAGGACTGAGGTCACACACTTCAAAAGAGGCTTGAGCATCGCATATCGCTAATTACGATAAAATTATGATTAATTAACATGGAAAATTCGGACCACATAAAATTTCCAAAAAGTTACACAATAACTATGGGTGTGTTGGGAGGCTTCATCTAAAATTTCTTAATTTTTGGAGCTCGTTTCCTATATGTAAAAACTCGTAAAAATATAAAAAAAAATGTATGAAATTTTGAGCAACATTTACAACGGATAAAATTACTAAACAAATTACAATGTGAATTACGTTGTGTCAAGGGATTGTACATAAATTTTTGTAATTTTTGGAGCTCATTTGATATATATAAAAATTCAAACAATCACTAAACAAAAAAATTAATCAGGTAATTAAGCTAGCTAATTAGCCGACATAATTACCTACTGCCCAATCACCGGATGGCTGGCAAGCCTACCATCCCCCCACCGGGCGGCAGGCTGCCTGCCATCTGGTGAGGGGGCGGCAGGTGCCTGCCGCCGGCGGCAGCGCTGAGTGTCGCCTCGCGGGCGCTACCGCCTGCCCACCGGACGGCATAAATGCCATTTTTGTCAATACATTCCGTATACGGCTATTTTTGTAAATACGATGCGAAACAGTGCTAGAAGTGGCTTTGATTCCACTAAACCTAGGCTAAGTACTTACATACCTCTTGGTCAAGCTTTTTTTTTCAAGGATGCAAGGCCTTCTGATTTAATTCCCCGTACACTGCATGAATGTATTTGAACTTCAATGGTAAGTGTTAGAAATAGAATAAGCACACATGTTGCTTGGAAGTAGGGGTGAAAAGTGGATGCGAATATAGTATAGATTTTCCCATCCGATTAACAATTTCTATCATATTCATATTTGAATTCGCATAAAAAATATGGATGCGAATATGGTATGGACTTTTAACATCCGAAATGTTATTTTATCCGGACTATCTGTATCCGTATTCATGTTCGACGAAGCAATATGCATATTTTATTACAATACGACTAATTAGTTGGATAAGTTTTTTTTAATTGAACGTGAATTCGTGTTTTTAGGTAAAGGAAATGAATTAGAATGATTAAGCGTGATTGAACGAAGATAAAATATCATTAATGCCTTCATACTACATAACTTATGAGGCTATCTGGATCCAACCGAATTGAATAAATATTTGATTCGAATTCATATCTGACATTTGTCCGATCCGTACTCGTATCCGACGTTTGTTTGATTCGTATTCGAATCCGAGAAAAAATATGGATGCGAATATGATTTGAGTACTATCCGATTCGTTTTCACCCCTACACGAAGGCACCATGAAATTTAAATCTCAATGAGAAACTATCCATAGGACAATGCTTGCTGCCAGCCATGCTGGAGTATCAAGTTATATAACGCAACCTTTTGACATTCAAAAGTGAAGGTTCGTCTGGGTGTTTCTCTGTGTGTGCAAAAATCATAGCCAGTTGAACTGCAAATCAGGGAAAGATAACACAACTACATGAAATCTAATATGAATCCAGCATTCCAGAATATTTGCAAGTTTGTGTATTTTTTAAAGGGTATGTCTAGCAATCACCCGAATGTTTTCTTCCCAAAAATCAGCCAGATTTTCCACTGTCCGATTGCTTTGAGATTCGTGCATAACCTAATAAACGATTCCCACCCGCTCCGTCTCCCACCTCCCACCGCCATCCACACTGTACCGCCCTCTCCATGTCGCCTTCCGCACCACCCTCTCCATGTCGCCCTCCGTGCCGCCCCCTCCTCGTCACCGGCAATGAACTCCTCCTATGGCCTCCTCCTTTCTTGCCGGAGCAGCTCCGTGCACCTCCCCTCCACCACCCACAGCGCCCCCTACCCCACCCCACCGTGCCATCCTCACCCAACCTAATAGCTAGTATCTTTCACTGCCGCTGCCCTCCGACACCGCCCACCACCCTCCTACCCCGCCCGTCACCCCCACCACAACCCATCGCCGGGCCACCGCCCCCAGCCTCCCTCTATGCCCGAGGGGACGGTGAACCCTAGGCGCAAAGGGCGGGATTCTTTCCTTGGGCTCGTCTGCGAGGAGGAAGAACCTCGACAAAGCACGTTGGAGAAGATGCAACCTGAGCCCTAACCTCGCTAGAGAGGGCACGGAAACCAAAGCCAGAGCACGAATCGCGAGGCGAATCAAAAGGTTAGAAATTTGGATAATTTTTAGGTTCCATCCAGGTGATGATTATCAAAATCCTGTTTTAAATTTAGTTTGTTCCTCTACAAATCAGTTTTACCTGGCACGTGAGCCGAGCCAATAGAAAGCGGGAAAATATCACTAATTTCATCAAAAGAATTGCAAATACAGCAGGAAATATAACTAGCACTGCAATTTCAAGAGGTTGAAACGCACGACGTTCAAGTTGTCGCCTAGGCCATTGGAGTACGCAGAATTCAAGAAAGCGTTAGGAATGTATACACGACGGATTGCTCTGCAAGTACCTGAGGGGAGAGCAGGATCTGGAGTCGATCTCTGCATCAATTCCCACACACATCAATGGTTAAAAATTCAGTAAGAAACAACAGAGCAGAGCTAGAGGAAGCAAAGAAGTGAAGAACCAAAGATAGGGGAAGGAAATAAAGGTAGGAAGGAAGAGAAGAACCCTTAATGTCGTCCATGAGGATGGCCTGCAGGGCCTCCACCTCCATCTCCTGCTCCTGCTCGTAGTCTTCCATGCCACCCATCGCAAACAAACATACACACACCAAGGTACTGTGAGTAGCAGGGCGACGCAGCAGGATGGATACAGAACTCGGTGAAGAGAAGTAGGGTTTCAGGATTTGGGTTCGGACCAGCCATGATCGATGCTTATAAATCTATTTCTCTACTCCAGGAGTCTCCGATTATCCGAACGGAGGGGGCGAGGGTGAGATGCCGGCGGCGGCGGCGGCGGCGGCGCGGCGGAGGATTGGTAGAGTAGAGACTAGCGAGAGCACGGCTCCGGCTGCGTGCGTCGCCGGAAGAGACGGGCTATGGTGGGCCGGACCAACTAATGGGCCTAGGCCGACAGGATAGGGAGGTGTTTGTTTCTCGAGTAAGTTTCAGTTTTTTTTTAAAAAAGTAAATATCAGAAAACCGCAGTTCTAATATGTCACAGCACAGAAACCCCAAAATCGTTGATTAGTGGTGTTTTTAACCCTAGGTTTTAGGGCCATAAGGTTTCGCAAAACCCACTTCATCCATGTCCCCTACTCATTCTCCTCCTCCACGCCAACCAGGGATGAAGTGTCCATCAAGCCTAAGTGTATCCAACGTGGCAAAACCTCCACCATAGACATCTACGGTGGCTAAATCACCTCCAAATCCCGTGTTATTTTTTTATACTAGTTATTTGTCTGTACGTTACAATGAAAAATAAAGCTTAAGAGAAAATATTATGTTATAGCTGTATATTCCTGCTACAACTAAATGTCTGCCTAAAATGACATTAACAGCTTAACTAACTAAACACCTAAATTTGAAAACTTTTTCATTAGCCCGTTTTTGGCGTAACCACATAAATAGCACGGATTAGGAACAATCAAATGTAGCAGAACCCACAAGGGTACCTGTGCATAAACCTGCAAATCAAAATTGCCAAATTAGATAATTGAAGAATGAACCTTAACTAAGAAAAATCATTCCGTAATTAATATAGGAATAGGAATTAAGTGATTAGCAACCATAAAATTTAATTCTGAGTGATCGATACAAATTAGATAATTGATTGTCCTGTTCGCATGCTGCCTATGTTACACACGTCATAAGTTGTGTCTGAGCGTACATAATGATTGCTGTTAGTGTGCATTATTTAAAATTGAATAAGTCACAAGTTTGAGCTAGTTCCTTAAATATAAAAACGAAGTATGCCATCATAAACAAATATTTTTTCTGAAACTACCGCAAACACAATATTATACAGTTAATTTACACAAACTCAAAAAACATCAACTTTTTTATGTTCCATGCTCAAATTTGGAGAAACAAAGCCCAAATAATTGAGTTAATTATGCCTTATTTTAAAATAAACAACTTTAAAAATGATGCATAAAAAGTATCAACACTCTTATTTAATCGTTAGAGACAAGTCGTCTCCTTATACAATCTATATCTAATAGAAAATAAAATTGTAATATCTTTTGTGCAGCAAAACCTCCTTTCCTGAACCAAATATGGAACCTGCTTCTTAGTGAAACTTCACATCAATTCTCATTTTTATTGTACTAGTATGCAAGAACTAAGCGTAGCTCTTGTTGTAAATGTCCAAATTTGAATTTTTGTTATTGAATTTGTGATAGGTATGGCAATGTTTGTTGATATACCATGAGAACATTTTTGTGCAACTACAAAGCAATTATGGTCACAACTCATAATAGCCTCACTCCCAGTCATAGGGCAAACAAAATTCCTATACATCTTATAAGCTATTTACAGTTCGACCTAGGTGATTCCAAATCAAACTAACCCCTATCCAAGAGCATTCTAGCACGTCCTATCAACAGATGGGAATTCTGTCAATGAAAAGCACTCATCCATATTAACAAAAATTCACCAAATTATAGTGTACTTCGCTTTCTAAGCAAATCCCATCAGAGAAGTAAAGCAAGCAACACGGAATAATGACGGTGAAGGCAACAACAAATGGGAACCATGCGTCTAAGAGCATTCATTTATCTCAAACAATAGATAACGATAAATATCATCTGATAATGTCGTGACCCTTGTAAATGTATTTGAAAAGGTACTTCACGGTCTTTATACTCGAGTATACCTCCACATTGATGTGGCAATTGTACTTCCTCAGGAGGTAAGGGTTGTTCTCCTCCTTAGGATGTAAGAAAAAGAATAAAATAATATATCATTATACTATGCTGAGACAAGATACAAGGTTCAACTTCTGTAAACATAATACTAAATGTTGACATATAATTTAGGCCAAAGATGTTAACAATAACCAGCATAGAATCTCATCTTCTATTATCAGCACCTTACAGGGCCTTCCAACACTTTGATCATTGCACGAAGTGATCCTTCACTTTGGATAGTAGAAATAACATTACCGGAACAAATTAAATAGTACTTACAACAAGAACCAATCACTCTCCATTAATTTAATAATCGAATGTCCTGATATGGACACACGTTTTGTTCAATCTTTAAATCTCTGAAGATACAAGGATATCAAGTGATAGTAGATAGAAAATACAATCCCAACTTATTTGTCATGGGCCAAATAAAACACATCCCAAGCTGAATAAAAAATAGCAGGACTGACCATTGACATTTAACAAAGAAGTAAATGCTACAAAGTGCAAACTCCAAATTACTTTAAGAGAAAAAGTTTCACATACCAATTGTAAACATACATTAATCATTTAAATGGTAGGGAAAGAATTTAGTGTTAGCTATACGATGTTCAAACTGTCATCAGATAGTCAACAATAAATATCAACGACCAAGTAAAGTTATATGAATCATCACTGCACCCAAGTAGTTCAGCTTGTATGTCAAGTAATAGAAGAAAGAATGATGAAAGATACATGAACAACGTTATCCAATAACCACAATCAAACAAAATATCACATAGTTTTACCTCATAAGTCACAGCCCATTTCCCATGGCGGAATGTCCTATGGTGAAAATTGATATTCCCCATGTAGAGACTTCTACCACTTGGTACCTTCTTAACTTCACTGATTACTGAATCAAGTCTAATAAAAGTATCGTCATTGCACTTCATTACATATTTAGCAGAGACAACATGAACTTGAGCAACCAAGTCGCCACTGTCAAAAAATAATAAGATAACAACTACAACACTTCAATAAGAATAAGTTCGAATAAGAAAATCGTTTCCATACCCCATACTTGCATATTGCAAGAGTCTTCAGAACGAGTAGATCATAATTATCTAGAAATGGCACAAAAACAATGTCCGCCAAAAATTCTGCCCCCTTGTTTAGCTCTACATTCACTTTCTTTCTGCCACGCTAGAGATAAGAAATTCCATGAGCTCAAATTAACAAAATATGTTAAGTAACAAAAGTTGTTGGATTTACGCTCCATGTTTTACCAGTACAACAATGAAACGTGCTACCACATTTGGTGACTTCCAGACAGCAGACATCCATGTCTTCCTCACACCCATATGCTCAGCAAAATGATTGCTAGATGACCAGATACCAATGAAAATCTCAACTGGCTCATCAAGTAGACCTCGCCTACCAAATAGTTGACATCTCCAGATAACTCTGTGGTGCAAAGCTTGGGTGTGTAGTGGTAAAGACCTTGCAAACATCGATTGCACATCAAGGTCCGCATTCAACGACAAGCCTGTAGCGTCCACAAGCACAAACCCCTACAAAGGCCACAAGAAACAAAAGTTAACCGCGAAGGCAGGCCTAGCTATCCAACCCAACAACTAATTCTTTGAATTATTGTAATGCATAGTATCCCAGCATTGACTATGCAAGTCATTACCAACATTTCTTCTTGCACACTACATGATGAATTGGAGGAATATATGCACTTACGGTGCTATAAGGAAAAGAAGTCACATGTCGCCCATCAACATTCACATGGTACCCCTCCAACCCAGTGCTGAGAGTAAGAACAGACAATCGCCCCTCCACAAATGGATAGGGCCAATCGTAATTGGCCACTTTCCTCTGCCTGATCAACCAATTCAGCAACCATGTCATCTTCGACTCCTCTGACCACTCCTCGTTGTCCCGCATTCACTTCTCACACTTCACAAACTTGTCCACTACACATCAATTCACTCATTCAACACATTTAATAGAATCTACCCCAACTAACACGACTGAATGAAATAACAGGTGCCCCCACTACAGCAATAGCAGGTGTTTTGCTCGATCACCGGCCGATCCCTCCAGTCGCCGTGGAGGCGGGGATTGAAGTGGAGGATGCGGGGCGGGTCCTTGCTATTGGCCATCTCGAGCCCTAGAAGCTACATCATGAACTACAATACCATGATTGGTTGTTCCCCCTCTGTTAGATCGAGGAGGCCGACTAGTGGGGGTGAATAGGCGGTCTAAAAATTTCTTCTCCAATTAATTATCAATTTCTATTTGGAAAAACCAAACAAATAACATGGAAGCTTAACACAAATAACGCCTAAAACAACCAGGTTCACCTAAGGCACCAAAAAGATAAGGCTATGTCAAGATTTGCAATTCTAGGATGACAACCAATTAATTTAATCCTATGAATATAAATTGCTTGAATGTAAATTGAGCACAAGAAAACAAATCACAATTGACACAATTGCTTTCTACCGTGGTGTTCAGAGACTTGTCAGTCTCCCATAGTCCACGTTGAGGTTAGCCCAAACGAATTGGATCGGCTCTACAAATTAAGCTGAAACACCTCAATCCACTAGTGATAGTTGTTTCCCGCTCCGGGTAGGTGAGCACCTTCACAACTTTGTCGGATCTTCTCACAATCTTCTTTGAGAAGATCACCATGTATGATGCCTTCAATACCGTCTAGGAGTCGGCAAACTTCAAGAGCAATAAGTCAAGCCTCTCACCTGACACTCACCACGTGCAACGAATACACAATCTCGAGTGGATACATAATCCACCTCTAGATGCAATACATGCAATCTAGAGCCTTCCTCCGTGCTCACAAGGTGCAACACATCCATAATTAAGAGGAGGACCTCACACTAGCTTAAGAGAATGAAATGGAGTGCCAAAAGTTATACTCCAACCGGCCACAAGGGGTATATATACCCTACATCTCAAAACTAGCCGTTGGGATAGAAAAACAGAATTTCCAGAAGTACCGCAAGCAAATGACCAGTACTTCCGCTCCCCTCAGCAATGGTCAGAAAACTAGCCATTGCATGCAAATCCGGTCATTCCATTGAGCAAAGTACGGTACTACCGATCATCGAAAGTACCGCAGCACTTGTGCGGAACTATCGATTTCCTCGGGGATGAGAAGACTCAACACAAGTGTCTATCTGGAAAACATACCGCTGACCATCTTGGTTCGACCACACTGGCATTTGATCACACAGATCTTGACCATGTCAGTTTCGACTACACTGGTTTTGATGACATATATCTTGACCGTATTGGTTCCGGCCATGTTGGTTTTGACCACTTCGATCTTAGACCACATCGATCTTTGACCACGTCGGTTCGACTACGACGGCTTCAACCATGCTGGTTCCTAACCACATTGATCTTCGATCATACAAGTTTTCGACCACATTGATTTGACCACAATGGTTTTGATCACTTCGATCTTAGACCACATCAATCTTCAATCACACAGGTCATTGACCACGTCAATCTTTGACCTCATCGGTTCAACTACATTGGCTTTGACCACACAGGTCTTCACCACATTGGTTTGACCACAATGGTTATTGACCACACAGGTCTCCCAACCACCAACAGACGCAGTAGTTAAATGATTACAATGCCAGTAATTTTGATCAGCGGTAGTACCGCAGAATACACTAGGTAGTTCTAATTTCTCTGAGAAGTGCATATACTTTAACAGATTTTGCAAAACACATTTGCAAACTACAGTATCATGTACACAAGCATTATTGATGATTCCCAACAAGTTGCAAAACAAATTTGCACACTTTTAGAATCATGACACAAAGACTATATATATGAGCTTCAACCATTTGTAAAACACATTTGCAAATGTAAGCATCATACTACAAAGAATGGAAACATGGACTTCAAACACTTGCAAAACACATTCGCAATGTATAGTCCCATGTTATAAGGGTTCAACATATGAGCCACAACTATTTGCGAAACACATTCGCAAATACAAGTCTCATGCAAACGAGAGCTAGAGCAAGCAAGGTTGAGCTATCAGCACATGATAAAACTCAAGCTACTAAACATGACCCCTCTTAGTAGTATGGCAACCTATATTAACAATCTGGTCTTCCAATCAAACACCAAGACTGGTAAAAAAAATCAAGAACACATCCTTACACATACCTTTGCCTTGAGTCATAGTCTTGACATGCATCAACTCATGATGCATCCATTACTTCAACTCCATCATCACAAGGTGGTTCTTCACTTGACTTGATGATTAACACATGATCGTCTCCTCTTGGACATGCATCTTCTTCATAACTTGATGATTTTCAACACATGAAGTCATTCCAAGTCTTCCTCATTTGTGGAATCTACCCTATTCATCCAACTCATGAAAAATATTAGTCCTCAAAACAATTGCCATCAATTACCAAATTTTACCATTAGCTCATAATGGAGGGACTAGATTCTACAATATTTCTCTTTTGGTAATTTATGATAATTTCAACAAATAATGAGATAGAAACTGAATTGCGAGTATACAATATGTACATAACAATTGTATATTCTAGATAAGCTTTCAAAGCAAAATTTGCTCATCCTGTTATCATTAATCATCCAACCATCAACACATAATAGAGGAACTAGATGATAACCCGATTACGAGTATATATGAACTACACAAGCTATATATACTCAAGGGATATGTTTCAAGGTAAAGATTCTTAATATGTGGAAATGAAACATGGATCAATACTAATGAAACTACAAAACATAGAACGAACTCTCACAAAATGTGTGCATACAAGAATGTATTATGAAAGCATATGCACATATTTAAGTTTGACTTATTTGGTGAAGTTCATACTGTATTTCGGATCCGAGGAATACAATAAGATAAGAACGTGATATTGAATGTATACTTCTTATGTTTTTCACCTTTTCATCCAAATAAGATTAAGCATATTATAATCAACAAACATATTAGTCTCACAATTGTATTTGTCATTATCATAAAACCAATTTAATGGAGCTTGAACTTACACTCTCTCTCAGCACCGTGATCCTACTGTCACACTCTACGTGTGCCGGCCGGGGTGTCGCGGCCACCATGATGTGGGACCCATCATAAGCCTGTAGGACAGCTCCAGCATGCACTCCCTCTGTTGGATTAGTCCCACATTGATTGTGGAAGGGCAAGTGACCTAACTTAAAGATGAAGAAGTTCATCACCTCATTGGCTAGCTTTTAGGGTGAGAAGGCCCTTACGATCCAACAGTGGTATCAGAGCCCGGTTTTAATATTTCTGGCCTAATGGACACTAGTGTGTGAACATCTGATGGATTGTGACCCTGAGGGGCCATCAGTGTACGGTGAAGGGACCGTCAGTGTACGGTGAAGGGCTAAGAGACACCAATGTGTGAATGGGAGATTGTTGGAACAGTTCCACATTGGTTGTGGAAGGGCAAAGGACGTAACATAAAAGTGGGGGATTCCCTCATCTCATTGGCTAGCTTTTGGGGTATGAAGGCCCTTACGATCCAACACCCTCTCACAGAACTCATCAGCGGTGAGCACAATAGACTACAGACACTTGGCCTTCTCCTCCATCTTCTTGCCGGAGGGTGGTGCGAGGGGCAGCGGGGTTGAGGTTCTTGACCTTAGAGAACATGTGGGCACTTGCTGTGATAGTGTCGACTATTAAGCAATGGAGGGAGCCAGAGTGGGAGGAGTTAAGGAGGTAGAGGTCAAGGCTGGAGACCATGTGCAAGAGCTAGGCAACACTGGCAGAAGGGCCGAAGGTGAACGCGGGGCGGGGCTCCTTCATGGGTTGTGGGGAATTGGGGTCGGATCTGAGAATAGAAGGAGATTCCTAGTGATATGGCCAAGGGTGTAAATGCTACTTTGATTTGTACTTTGCCCTTGCTATCTAAAGCTACAAAGCTTTGTAGTGTTGAATTGAGCAAAGAAAAGGTGAAAGCAAGTATGGCTGACAAGGAGGGAGGAGATGCTAGCCAAGGAAAGCAAGGGCTAGTTCATGCAGTGCATGAAGGGATGGTACAAGGCTTTGGCCACGAAGGCATTCGACCACATGGGATGGCACCAGCAGCATTCGGCCAAGGAAGAAGAACCCAACCGCATGATGAAAAGCCACATGAGGAAAAGCCGCATGAGAAGGGTTGGGTTGGTTATTTCTCATGGAGAAAGTGCTAGGAGTAGGCCAGCCAAGCCAAGAACATTTGCGGCTCAAGCCAAAAGAACAAGCTAGCCATGTGTGACTTAAGCCAAGAGAACAGGTTGGCCATGTGCGGCTCAAGCCAAGAGAACAAGCCAGGAAATTATTTCTTGTGTAGCAAGAAAGAGGATGGAAGACAAGTAGGGGGGCCAACCATGTGCCACCCAATTCCCACCGTAAGCCACCTCATTCCAACTATGTGCAATTAGGTTGTGATGAGCCATAAGGGAAACACAAGGAAGGGAGCCAGATGCTGAACCAGAAAAGGAGCCAAGAATAGAAGCTAGAAAGGTGGGAAGCTGAGCCGAGCTAGGAAAGGAGATTCCACGTGGGGAAGGTGTGGGTCCTCATCAAGCCCTAAAATGGACTCTCCTAACCAAGTTGATTCCGTTTTGCAAGAGTTTGAGTCTTAGTTTTATTTGAGTCGATTGTTTCCTTTAAATTAGAGTTAGCAACGAATAAATTGAGTAGAGACCAAGTGGGTCATAGGGTTTTTGTGCGTGATAGAGTCTGATTATGCCATAGGCCATACGTGTGTTGTTTGGCCGCACCCTTGGATGCAAATATAAGGCTAGGGCATAGCCCTTGTAATAGCTGAGATTAGATTGAATAGAGAGAAACCAAAAAAGCCATGGATTTTTCGCAGAGCAAAGCTTTGTGTGTTCATTGAGATTTTCCCATCTAGGGTTTGCTAAGGTTGCTGTAAGGCAACAACACCTTATTTTGAGATTGCCCACTAAATCTACATGATTCCACTCCTTCAATTAGTGATCTGAACTGTTCACAGTTTGGGGAGGCTTTGGTTTCTTACTTCCAATCTTCCTTATGTTGATTAGTGCTCGAATCCCTTGTTATCCATCTATCCACTGCAAGAGGAAGAAGAATTTGCTGCTAATATAGCCGCAAGGAGAAGCCAGGAGGAAATTAGGGTTTGGATGAAACCCTAACTCCTCACACCACAAGGAGAAGCTTAACCTAGTTGTTGCGCAAGGAGAGGAAGGGTGAAATCCTAGTGTTCCTTGTTGGCCGCACACAAGAGGGATGTCACCAAAAGCTTGCCGCAAGGAGGAAACTACAATAAAAAAGGGTCATCACAAACAGTTCACAATTATCATCACAGATGATTCTCAAACCGTTTGAATTTATGTGTCTATGATAACAAGTGGTTATCACAGACGGCTCTCAAACGATCTGTGATAATTACAACACAGATGCTTTTTAAAAAAAATTGTCTGTGATATATCAGGTATCACAGACAGTTCTTAAATATAGCTGTCCATGATATACTAATTATCACAGACAGTTAATGCCAAAAACCATCTGTGATATGTCATATATTACAAACGGTTCTCAAACATAGCCATTTGTAATGTCTTACATATCACAGGTGGCTAATACCAAAAACCATCTGTGATATTCATATAGCACAGACGGTTTATTGCTACAAACTATCTGTGATAGCTATTTGAATATCTATATTATTTTCTGTTTTTCAGCTAGCCTTAGGAAATGCTAGCCATGCCATCTAAAACAAGCAAACATATTACATATATAGCACACGAGAATTATTACACAGATCTTATAAATGAATTAAACAACTAAATAAAGTACATTTCAATGAATTGTTTGATTAAGTACAATTGAGTGATTACAATTGTATCAAATGTTTCAACATCTAATCTTCATCGCCGAGGTAGAATTATCCAGTCTTGTTTATGACCTCCGCTATTAAGAATTGGGAGAGCTTTCCTTGAATTTCAGTGAGTTTGTTAAGATTGAATGTACTAACATTGAATTCCGCGCACTGTCGCTAGGAGTGTTAAAGTTGTTAGCATATATATATATATATATATATATATATATATATATATATATATATATATATATATATATATATATATATATATATATATATATATATATATATATATATATATATATATATGATAATCATGAAAATAATTATTGGCAAGTCGACAAACCTCTGGATCATTCGTTTTAGTGGCCATGTTGTCCTCCATATGGCGGCAAACATAAAATCCACATACTGCCCTGTAGCTACTGGTGGCACTATAAAATTAGAATTACATATATAGGTATTGTCAGTTCTAGAGACATTATTATGAAGTGTGATATAAGATTGTTGTGTTGTAAAGGGTACTGGAAATCGCATCCTATGTCATAGTGTGGCGCTGGATTCCTTGTATGTCCCTTCATAGGCAACGTAAGCACTGAATGACCTACGTGATTATAAAAAGTTAGCCTCAGCTATTGCAAACAAAGGGAATACTATAATAGAGTTATGTATGGATCAAGAGGAAATGGGTTTACTTATCAAGTGTTTGTTACATACGGGTGTAGTCATGGTTGCTCCTAAGTAGGGAATCAAGATATATTAACTTGCTCCACTTTGTTACAATCACAATAAAAAACTAGTGACCCCTAATCATGTATGTCATCATAGTGATTAATCCTAAGTTCATGTTGCATATAAAGTACAAATAAAACTTGTATAACAACTAGTGAAGCACTTAACCATGGTTGAAGGGTACCATGATGTAGTCCTTATCACTGTGAGTAAATAGTCACCTCGTTATGTAATTTGGACGAAAGGTCCGTTATCGATGATGGATTGCTCAAAGACCAAGTGTGGTCGATACAGAAGCAATGAATTATGACATTTATTGATATTACGTGAATGTAGAACTTAATTGTACAGTACACTTACAGTGTCCAACATTGTAGAAGTGAGGTGTTAAGTTCGTCGAGGTTGACTAGTAAGAATAAGTATTCGAAAGTCATGATGATGTAGCCCGAGACGTGGAGGAAATGCACCTCCGTGTATCTCATGGTGAATCCACTATGCCAGTTTGGCTTCATGTTAGACCTCTGCATTTACCAGGTATGCAAAGTATTGTAAATCAGTCTAAGCCTAGGTAATTGTGACTCGGGGACCAACGTCACTCTGAGCATGAACTTCCATTCCCTAGGAGGCGCATTAATCTTTTTCGATTGTGCCTTAGCGCCTCGCTTGTGATACATTTTTGGCGTCGCCTTCACGGGAGCCAATGCGCTGGCCTTCTGAAGAGGAGCTTGAGGTGGAGTCATAGAGTGTTCTGTTTGATAGACATGGTCGTGTGGAGATCATGGCACAAAAGGGTCTAGGGTGATGTCCCCTAGTGTCATAATTTCTTTGTTTGAGGGTCTCTCCAATGGGACAGCCCTAAAAACGTCATTAATTTTGTCCACTTGGACCTTCGTAAAACCGGTCCCTAGTTGGGCACCATGCGCCAACATCCTTGGCAGGCATGGATACGCCAACCCCCGCCCAGCGTCAACCAGAATGAAGCCAACAACCCAGATTCTGTGGATGCATGGTGTGGCCTCCTACATAACGGTACATGATAAGCTAAGGTGTCCACCAGTTCTATCTATATAGCATTTTAGAGATATACATTACCTGAATGTTGTCGATAGGTAAGTGGGCGTCGCTATGTTCAAAAAGTGGCGCAGACGCACAACTACTCCGACGTTGAAAGCATCTAGGCCCCTAAAAATGGTTTTGGTAATTAATGTATTTATGTGAATATGGGACCAACGTGTTTAATGAGCATTTAAAGGTTAAGTCCATAAGTGGTTGACAAGATGCAAGTTAAGAATCAATGTGAAGATCAAAGATGGCTCAAGATGAAGGTATACTTAGAAAGGATCCCTTTTTACTTTTACCGGTCTTAGGAGAAAAGGTGGAAGACTGGATTATAGGTTAAATAATCGTACCATAAAGAGGGATCATAGCAAGTAGCTTGATAGCAAATTTTATGTGCCATTTGGATCAAACTAGGATCATGCATACTTTAAAAATCTGTTTTAAAAGTCAATCTGTGCTCTGTATGGAAGAGCGGTAGTACCATAGTTTTCAACGTCGGAACTACCACAGAGCGAAAATTTCGCAGGCAAAATCGGTACTACCGGCGACCGGAAGCTCCGAAGTCCGAGCGGAGCCTTTTTTCCAGAGAGCACCCTCCGAGTGACATTTGCGATTTCGCAGAATCAGAAGTACCGGCGATTTTAACATCGGAACTATCACTGGGTGCTGTAGTTTCGCTGTATGGAGCAGTACATCCAGAGCCCAGAAGCTCCGGAGGTAAAGCGGAGCCTTTTTCCAGAGAGCACCAAGTTGGGGTTAGGCTCGAGCGGTAGTACCGCGCCGACTTTGCGGAACTACCGTAGAGCGGTAGTACCAGATTTTATAACGACGGTAGTACCGCGCCGACTTTCCAACGATCACTGCAGAGCCTCTAACATAGCCGTTCTGCCACGCCAAAAGGGGAGCGGAACTACCGGCCATAGGCCGGCGGTAGTTTCGCTCGCCATGAATATTCTGGAATATGTTCCAAACGGCTAGTTTTGGTTGGTGAAGGGTATAAATACCCGTACCACTGCTCAAGGACAGTAAGAAGAGACTCATTGAACATTTCTTGAGCATATAGCATTCACTCCACACCTCCTTTTCCCTTTGAGCATTCAATTTGAGATGGTTGAGCAAAAAGTGCATTGCATTCATTAGTTGATCCTTTGGCACTTGTTTGCATTCAAGTGAAGCCCTGGTTTATTACTCTTGGTACTTATCGTGCACTTGGACGATTGGGTGGAGTTGGATCGATGATCTTCTCAAAGGAGTTTGTGAGAAGGCCCGATATTCTTGTGAAGGTCGGAGCTCACCTACCCGGAGTGGGGAAGAGCTACCTCTAGTGATCGAGGTGTTTCGGCTTAATTAGTGGAGCCAGTCCGATTTGTTCGGGCTAACCTCAACGTGAATTAGGGGAAACTGGTAAGTTTTCGAACACCACGGTAAAATATCGGTTGTGTACATCTCTCTCATATTGTCTCCTAGCTCTTATTTGTTAGTTTTATTATGATCATTTGCTTGATATAGAGCTAGTATTGTTTCTTACTTGACTAGAATTGTGTAGGCTTAATTGCTTTACATTTTTGCTAGATTAAGATTGTAGAAAATTATTTAGAAGAAAAGAAAAATTTAAAAACCTCCTATTCACCCTACTCTAGTCGGTATCCTTGATCCTACAAGTTGTATCAGAGCTTGGTCTCTCATTATTAGACTTAACCGTCTAGAGAGAAAGGATGGCTAGTGAGGGTTTGCGATAGGTAAGGCACCGTTCTTCGATGGCTCAAATTATGCATATTGGAAAATTAGAATGTCTATTTATCTTAAGGCCATGAATCCAAATATTTGGAAAATTGTAAATGAGGGCTATGTCATGCCTCTTGATCCATTGCACCTCACGGAACAAGACGGGCGTAATGCTCATTTAGACGCCCAAGCCATGAATGCTTTATTTGGGGCTTTAAACACAGACGAGTTCAATAGGGTGAGCAACCTAGAAACGGCTCACGCTATTTGGACAACCCTTTCCGAAATTCATGAAGGGACGTCCATGGTTAAAGAAGCCAAATTGCATAGGCTTAGGATCAAATATGAGACATTCACAATGTTGCCCCATGAGGACATTAATGAGATGTACACACGGTTCAACAACATTGTGAATGAACTCAAAGGCCTTGTTACTAACCTTTCTGACATTGATGTTGTAAGGAAAATGCTTAGGGTTTTGCCGAAAAATATGAGATGTTGGTGACACTCTTACTCAACTCACCGGAGTTGGCAAGAATGACATTGACACAACTCTTGGGCAATCTCATCACAAATGAGTTGTACAAAAAGGACAAGGAGGAGCTTTTGGAGCAATCCACCTCCAAAGGGAAGAAGATTACCGCCTTCAAAGCTAAGGCGGTGGTAAGTGAGAAATCTGAAGACGATGAAGAGGATTCCGAAGAGGAGTTGGCCCTTCTAGTAAGAAGGATGAAGAAGTTCATGAGGAGGCGCTCAAACCGAAGCGCAAATCATGAAAAAGCAAAGAAGGGACACTCTTACTCCAACAAGCGCTATAGTAACATCCGTTGCTTTGAATGTGACGAGAAGGGGCACATTGCTTCTCAATGCCCTACCAAGAAAGATGACAAGGAGAAGTCATCAAAGAAGAAGAGCTACCATGGCAAGAAGAAGCTTTTCAAGAAGCTTCACAAAGACGGTAAGAATGAAGCCCACATTGGCGAGTGGGATTCCGAGGAGGAGTATTCCGACTCTGACTCAAGCGAGGATGAGTCTCCCAAGAAAAAGGGGCTCGTTGGCATCGCCATCAAGGAGGTTTCATCATGTTTCTCCACTCCTACATACCTTATGGCTAAAGGAGAGAAGGTAAAAATGTCTGATGATGATGAACCTTCCTATGATGAACTCATGGACATGCTTATTGAATTAAATGAGTTTCTTGGAAAAGAAAAATCAAAATTTAAGGTCTTGAAGAGAGAACACATATCTCTACAAAAATATTATAAGGAGCTTAAGGAAGCTCATGATTTACTTCTAAAAGAAAATCAAAAGAAATCTTGTACTAGCATTGGAATTACTTGTGATATTTTAAATTAAATGCTTAATATAGAGATATCAAAATCTAGCATGTCTACATTTTGTGATGATTTACTAGCTATGCCATGCACTTCAAATATTGATTCCAAAAATGTATTAGGTTTTGCTCATGATGATATGCTTGTTAATGAAAATAAAAATTTAAAAGAACAAGTATTAAAATTGAACAAAAGTTTAGAAATAGTATTCAAGGGAAAGGCCACCCTTGATAAATTGTTGAGTGATCAAAGATGCTCATTCAACAAAGAAGGCCTTGAGTACATTCCCAAGAGAGGTAAGAAACTGGTATACAA
Source organism: Dendrocalamus latiflorus (assembly GCA_017311315.1). NCBI lineage: Eukaryota > Viridiplantae > Streptophyta > Magnoliopsida > Poales > Poaceae > Dendrocalamus > Dendrocalamus latiflorus. The sequence continues at coordinate 30,928,586 of CM029647.1, read as the reverse complement.
ACCCACAAGGTTTGTAAAGGAAAATGGTAAATATTGCACAAAATGCCGGGATGTAGGACATGTACAACAAAATTGTCCTAAAGGTAAAATTCAATCCATTGGTTTATATGACTCATGTTACATACTTAAAAAAATCTAAAAATAGAAATGTTATTGCTCATTTTATTGGCACCTCGATTTTAGGTGCTAAAAAGAAAGCCATTTGGGTGCCCAAAACCTTTGTTACTAACCTCCAAGAACCCAAACAAATTTGGGTACCTAAAATAATTTGATCTTCTTTTGTAGGTAAACTACAAAACCTGTGGAAGGCATTGGGTGCTTGATAGTGGATGCACTCAACACATGACCGGAGACCGGAAAATGTTCACCACATTTGAGAGCAGGAGCAACGAGAAAATCAGATTGGGGACAATAGCAAAGGGAAGGTACTTGGATTGGGTAAAATTGCTATCTCAAATGACCTTTCCTTTTCTAATGTATCTTTAGTAGAAACATTGAATTTTAATTTGCTATTCATTGCTCAATTGTGTGTTTTGGGCTTAACTTGCTCCTTTTCTAAAGAAAATGTAATTATTTCAAAAGAAAATGGAAATGAACTTGTTTTCAAAGGTTTTAGATTTGGAAATCTTTATTTAGAAGATTTCTCCGTGGGAGGTGGAGATTGGGGAGGAGGCAGCACTTAAGGAGGCGGTGATGGACAGGCAACAGGGGCACACAAGTGAGGACTAAGGGCACAAACCCTAGTGGGGCCCTATTTATAGAAGGAACTATCATAAACGGTTCCATTAAAGAATCGTCTGTGATGTTAATACCACAGACGGTCCCATAATAGAACCATCTGTGATATAAACCATATCACAGACAGTTCTATAATAGAACCATCTATGGTGTTGGCATCATAGATGGTTATATTATGGAACTGTTTGTGATATTACAACAAATTCTATTTTTTGGCTAGCCTCATGAAGTATTAGCCATGCCCTATGAAACAAGCAAGCATATACAATCACAGATGTAATTATTTCTTAATTACTAAATCAATTACGATAGAATAATTTCTTAATTACATGCTGAGTTTCTTATAATTACATTGAAATAATTTCCAGATAGGTGTTCACCATGTGTGATCATTACACTTGGCTATTTCCTTTTTAATAAAGCTCTTTACAATGGTCAGCACGCATATAGCTTGCTTCATCACTTCATTCTTACTCAAGCCTGATGCTGTCTCTGAATAGAGGCAACTCATCAAATTAATTGTACTCTTCCTCATCCACGACATTCTCAACTCTGACAATCCTTGTTTTTCCATGAAGAACTACGTGACACTTCTTATTTGCCGGGTTAGTTACATAAAAAACATGAACAGCTTGCCTCGTGAGTACGAATGATTCATCTTCATATGCTACGTGTTTGAGGTCCACAGTAGTGATGCCATACTTATCGACCTTTACATTCTGTGGAAGTTGGACCCAACAGTACCAAAATAGAGAGATCTTGAAAATTACGTAGTCGAGCTCCCAAATCTCCTTTACAAGTCCGTAGTAGGAGCTTGGGCCAGCGGTACTAAACTGGTCATCATGAAATGCATCTATATGGACACCTGAGTTCTGGATTGTGCTCTTTCTATCCTAATCTGTTGTATAAAATATGTACCCATTAATGTCATATCATTGCCATATCACAATTGTAAATTTCGGCCCTTTTGTCAACCATTGCAGCGCTTCACTTGATGTCCTCCCAATGAATCGCACCCTCAACCATTCGTTGAACCGACGGCTGTGCTATCTCGTGATCCAAACCTCCGACCGGCCTGGATTCTCTTGGCGTAGCATGTCTTTGTGCTCTTTAATATACGGGGACACTTCAGTCATGTGTTGCAAGACCATGAAATGGTTTTGAGTGTACGTATCCAAATCAGGAGTTATTACTTTCCTTCTGATAGTCCCGATACCCTCTAGCCTCCCCTCATGACGAGATATAGACACACCTATCGGTTCGACCTGAATCATGTAATCGACGTAGAACTCAATGACTTGTTCGGTTGCATAACCTTCGATGATGCTACCCTCCGCCAGAGATCGATTGCGTACATAGGACTTTAGAATTTCCATGTACCTCTCGAACGAGTACATATAACATAGAAACATGGGGTGCATATCTTTATCTCTTTCATATGGTGGACAATAATTTGGACCATGATATCAAAAAATGATGGAGGGAAATACATCTCAAGATGACATAAAGTCGTCACCACCTCGGTGTGTAGAGCATCTAGTCCACCGGGATCGATGACCTTCTGAGCAATTATGTTAAAGAAATAATACAAACTCATGATTGTCACTCAAACCGTGTTTACCAAAATATTTCTAATTGCAACAGGAATCAATTGTGTCATTAGCACATGACAGTTATGAGACTTTATGCCAATTAATTTCAAATCTTGCATGGAAACAAGTTTCTTCATTCTGGAGGAGTACCTAGATGGAACTTTCACACCATGCAAGTACTGACATAGTTCAGTTCTCTCGGACTTTGACAGAGTGTAACAAGCTGGAAGAAACTATGTTTGGCTTTTATCGGTCTTTATCAATGCTAACTCAGTCCTGATATTCATAGCAACCAAAATCACACTGTACGTTGACACCATCCTTTATTTTGTCATGAATGTTTATTAAGAGATCAATCAAGCTATCATATACATTCTTCTGTATGTGCATGATATCGATGCAATTGCGAACTTCTAAGTGCTCCCAGTAAGGGAAGTCTCAAAATACTGATATCTTTTTCCACATGTTCTTCTGACGGGTCCTCAACTTACGTCCCTTTCCAAGCACAAAATCTCTATACTTGACCATATCATAGATCTTTTTCCCGCTAAAAGGTCTTGGTGCCGAGTCATCCTCTTTTTTCGTTAAATTGTTTCTGCATCTTGTAGTATGGGTGATACTGTGGAAGGAACCTACGGTGGCACATGCACATAATTTTGCGTGAGTTATTCAACCACACACTCTCGGTATAAACTAAGTGTGCGGACAGGCTTTGGCTCCTTTCGTACTCAATCCTGATAGGTTACCAAGAGCAGAAAAATCATTGATGGTGCAGAATAACATGGCGTACAGAGTGAAGTTCTCTCATTTGTCTGCATCACATACTTGTACCCCTTCATTCTACAATGTCACAAGATCTTTCACCAATGGTGCTAGACACACATCAATATTGTTCACAGGTTGCTTCAGCCCTTGGATAAGTGGTGACATCAAAATGTACTTCCGCTTTATACACAACCAAGGAGAAAGGTTGTACATGTATACATTTATAGGCTAGGTACTATGTTAGCTGCTCGTGTTACTGAAAGGATTCATTCCATCTGTACTCAACTCAAATCTTAAATTTGTCGGTTTTGCGGCGAAGTCTACAAACATCCTATCGATGTTCCTCCACTGGGCAGAATCAACAACGTGTCTTATTATTCCATCTTTCTTACGCTCCTCCGAGTGCCAACACAGCAATCTTGCATCCTTTCCGTTTGCAAATAAATGCTTCAAACTGAGAATTATAGCAAGATACCACAACATCTTAGCAGGAGGTCCTTGCTTCATCTCATGCCTTCATCGTCATCGGAGTCATTCTTACGCTTGTATCGGGATGTTTTGCACTTTGGACAAATGTGTAATTTTGCACTCTTTATGGTAGAGGATACAATCATTTGGATATGCATGTATTCTTTCTACTTCTATTCCCAATGGACAAAGAACCTTCTTAGCTTGGTAGGTGGTTCTCAGCAGCACATTTCCCTCTGGAAGGATGTTCGCTAGGAGACTTAACAATACTGTGAAACTCTTGTCAGACCAACCATTACTTGCCTTCAATTTCAGTAGTTGAAGAATAGATGACAACCTTGTGTATTGCGGCTTGCAGCTTGGGAACAAATGTTTCTCCAAGTCCCCCACAAGCCCTTGAATTTACAAAACTCTCTCACTATAGTTTCCTTTTGCATCGCGTAGCATCTGATCTAGATTGTCATTATATGACCTATCCTCATCGAAAGCATGGTACATAATCGGCATATTGTTGTCTCCCTCGATACCTTCTTGTATAATATTCTTTTCACTGTGACTGGTCCAATATGTATACCCCTTTTTGTAACCCCTTCGAATCAAGTGAGCTTCGATCTGCATTGAGTTGATAAACATCTTCAGATTATCGCAATCAATGCATGGACAGTACATATATTCCATCCCCTTCTTCAATATATCCTGCTCGATCGCTCTTCTAAAAGCAGACATGTCATTAATGTACTCTTTACTTACACGGTTCTCAATGTACATCCACCTTCAGTCCATCTACACTACGCATGTAACAAATTGTGCCAAATTGAATTATTAATACTCCTATAGCTAGCCAGCTACGTACTATGCATGAAGCAATATATATCAAGCAAGAATTAATATGTTAGAGTAAACTAGGAGTACTGACCTATTATTAAATTATAGCAAACTACTAATTAAGCTAGATCTAAATCTAGCTATCATCTTTCTTTATTACAAGGCATATAATTAGAAATAAATGCTAACCTCTAATCACCAAGGTAGAACAAATCGATCTACAAGTATTTAGATTAACAATCAGAATGCTTCCTCAAAGCCGGCCACCTCCTTCAATGCAGCGCAATGAAGATAAATCTGTCGGGACCGGTCTGGCTTGGTATTAATTAATAACGCGGCGTATCCCAGACACGTCCAACAACAAACCGTCTGCAATACGTAACTATCACAGACGGTTCGTGTTAATAACCATCTGTGAACTATCACAAATGATTCGTATTAATAAATGTCTGTGGTGTGTGCAAATATCATAGACAATTTATGTTAATAATTATCTATGAACTATAACCAATAATTTTTAATACGAACCATCTGTGATGTCTTTAACTATCACAGACATTTCATGTTAATAACCATCTGTGAACTATCATAGACGGTTATTAATACGAATCGTTTGTAATAGTGGCTCATCACAGACGACAAATGGTCACTACTGTAAAACCGTCTGTCATAATAACATCATAGATGGTTCCCATGAATCGTCTGTGATGAGACATCTAATATAGCTTATTTTTTAGTAGTGACCCTTGGATGTCAATATAAGGCTAGTGCTTAGCCCTTGTAACAGCTGAGATTAGATTGAATAGAGAGAAAAATCAAAAAAGCCATGGAGTTTTTGTGGAGCAAAGCTTTGTGTGTTAATTGAGATTTTCCCATCTAGGGTTTGCTAAGGTTGGTGTAAGGCAAGAACACCTTGTTTTGAGATTGCCCACTAAATCTACATGATTCCACTCCTTTAATTCATGATCTGTTAATGTTCACAGTTTGGGGAGGCTCTGGTTTCTTACTTCTAACTTCCTTGTGTTGATTAGTGCTCGAATCCCTTGTTATCCATCTATCCACCACAAGAGGATGAAGAACTTGCTGCTAATATAGCCACAAGGAGAAACCAGGAGGAAATTAGGGTTTGGGTGAAACCCTAACTCCTCACTACCACAAGGAGAAGTTTAACCTAGTTGTTGTGCAAGGAGAGACAGCGTGAAATCCTAGTGTTCCTTGTTGGTCGCACACAAGAGGGAGGTCACCAAAAGCTTGCCGCAAGGAGGAAAGGAACTATTGAACCCTTAACTCTTGTTTTGCTGCCGCGAGCAAGAATGAAGTCATCCAAGCATCGTGTAAGGAAGAAGAAGGTCATCTAAAGTCTAACCGCATGAGAAGAAGGGAGGAAGACACCATTGATCATACCGTAAAGATCGGGCCACTCTACGCATTAGCTAGTTTACTAGTTGCTTTGTATCACATGGCCTCCATTTTCCCTAGCCTTCACTCCGCTCTGCCCCCCCCTTTGGCCATGATATCCGAGGGCACAATGGCATCTGCGAGTGCGTTCAAGCCTCGTTTACCTCCTCCACCCCATCGCCCACCACTCGTCTATCCCTCTCCTCTCTCCTAGCTAGGCTCCTTCTCCTCCCACTTCTTCCTCAGTTAGGGTGGGGAAGGGCGTGGGGAGCGACGACTGGGGTGGGAAAGGATGTGGAGAAGGAGGATTTGGAGCGCAGAGAAGAGACGACGATGTCAGCGTAGGAGGGGCGATGAAGGAGGAGCAGGCGGGGAAGAGGGGGAAGAAGACGGGGATGGAAAGGGAGGGGCAAGGCAACAGAGTGGAGTGGGTCGAAGGTGAAAGCAGGGTTTCAGGGGAAAAGCGTTAGGCCCACGTGTCAGCATGGTGTTTTTTCTGTGATGAAGAGAGGGGAAGAACGTACTACTCACCAACTCCTTCTTTTAAATAGTAAATATTTAAAGTTTGGTTGTAATTCTTTGAAATCTATGGGGGTGAAGTAACTGATGTTAGGGGATAATCCATACACACCCTCTTCCCCAAGTCACCTACCCTTTCAATTTGCCTCCTGTAATTATCGTTTAGTTTTCCCCCTATAAGTAAATTTGGTGTGTAAATAACCCCTTAGGCCGCATGTTAGCACTATTTCTTGTGGTTTTCATTTATTTTTGGCACTTGTTTTAATTATGTAAATATTTATTTCAATGATGTTAATACTTATTTCAGTTATTTGGGTACTTGTAAGACATGAGAAATCACTCAAATTATTAAACAAATATTGATATCACTTAAATAAGTACTAAAATAACTGAAAACAAAATACCAAAAATAATTAAAACTAAGTGAAAAATAGTACAAATATGCGAGCTAGGGAACATTTACAAGCTAACTCAACTTATAGGGACAAACTAAACAAAAATAAGATACGAGGAACAAATTGAAAAAGCAGGTGAGTTATGCCTGTGTTTATTGATTTTTTTCCCCTTAAAAGTTATATGGATTTATCCCTTAGTCAATTGTAGCAGGCTGCCCTAAGTCAACCCACGAGGGGACCGAGATGGGCTTTCATCTTGCAGGGCCGCATTGACCGCAGCCCAACAAGCAGGAGCTAAGTCAGAGAATCTCGTTCGCAACAACACACGCGCACACGTACCCAAACCCCCCGTCGGCCCGTCCCTGCTTCTTCCTCCTCCCTTCCCCACCTCCTCCCCTTTCCATTTCTTCTCCCACCTGCGCGCACACAGACACGGAGACCTCACACCTCCAGAGAGAAGCAGCCGCCGCCTCCGTGCTGTCTCTGGATTCAGCCGCGCCCCTCCTCTTCTTGAACAAGAAAGGCGTTCTTGGCTTGATCAGTTCGGGGAAGATGATGGTGGCGGGGCGGTGAGGGCGGCGAGGGTAACCGGATGGGAAGCTGCGGGGGAGAGGAGGAGTGGCTCGGCGGCGTGACGGGCGCCGACGCGGAGGTGGGGGCGCTCGTCTGGGTGCGCCGCCGCAACGGATCCTGGTGGCCCGGCCGGATCCTCGGCCAAGACGAGCTCCCTGACAACTGCTTCATCCCACCGCGCTCCGCCGGCACACCCATCAAGCTCCTCGGCCGCCCCGACGGCAGCATGTCCGTACAAACTCCCCGTCTCCAAGACTCCAACCCCCTTCCCTGACTTTCTAATTAGTATCCTCTGTTTCTGTTTCTTTCTTGCGCATGTGTATGCGTAGATTCGATTGGTTCAGATGATCCGTGCTGAAGTTTGTTCTCGGCCTTGTGGTCATGGGTCATCAGACCTCTGTTTGTGTTCTCTATCAATTTGGAATTTGGGCAAAGAACAACCCGTGCTGTGCTTCTTGATTTAGGTAAAATGAAAAGGGAGCATGTAACATTTGTTTTGCGTCCTGTTCGTCGCGTGACGATTTCCGGATGTATCTAGCTAGCCCAATGTCATCAAAGTTGATGGGATTTTTTTTTCTGATGCTGCCACCCATAGCTTAGAACTAGGGATGTTAACGATTAGCAGCAGATGTTGTTCTTGCTACCCATGATGGCATATAGTAGTTCTGGTATCTGTCTCTGACTCAGAAATAGTGAAAACTAGGGCCATCAATGGAATATTGGAATGCATCTCTAAACCTGTATTTGCCCCCACCATGATGTGAGTCTAAAAATTAGGAAGAATTAGAAAGATCAATTAGATGAGAAGCATATTGCTTTTCTCTGTATACCAAGGAAAAATAAGTGTCATGCATTTCTTGAAAAATTAGATGTAATATTTGGATTGAATTCTTATGTGGAGAGTTGGTGATGTGTTCTCTTAATCTCAATGTGATCTCTGAACATATGCTCAAAATGTGTGGTATAGCTTGAAAATACGCTAATAGTACTAGCCTAGTACTAAGCCCGTCATATCCCCCCTTGAACTGGGTTCTGAAGCTTGGTTTAGACTGTAAAGCGAAGGTTGTTGTATATGGTGAACTGATTTCATGTTGTCTGCATGTTTTACACTGTGATGGTTAGATGAATTGTTTTTAACTGCCCAAGTATGTTCCTGTTGTGTACTTCCTGCTATCTTATCTGCTGTCTTGAATTTTACCACAGTGACTGGTATAATCTCGAGAAGTCTAAGCGTGTGAAGGCATTCCGGTGTGGAGAGTATGAGGAGTGTATAGAAAAAGCAAAGGCCCTAGCCTGCCAGCAAAAGAGGACGTACAATGAAGGGAAGTATGTTCGCAGAGAGGATGCCATTATGCATGCTCTTGAAATCGAAAGGTCTCGCTTTCCAAATGAAGATGAGATGAACGATGCTGTGAGTGCATCCCAGAACAGCTATTCTGCAAAATCTAAAAATATAAATGGGCTCAACAAAAGATCTTCTCGCACTGCGAGGGATCTGTATGATATTGAAGAAAAATCAGCTCAAGGTTTATCTCAAGCCTTGACATTGTTTAAACAGCCACAAAATATATCCTCTTCAAGCACTAGGTATGCTTCATTGTCAAAGAAGAAACGGAAAACAACAAAGGATTTTGAGGACGATACAGTTCAAGGATCCCGGCGTATGAGAGACCTTTGGGAGATTGGATCAAACAAGGTTCCCAAACAGAAGTTCAGTGCAGGCGTGTTCTCAAATGGGCATCAGGATCTACCTCTTCTTGAAAGTGGACCAAGCTTTGGCTATGATTTGTCTGGTACGAATGGGATAAAAAAGAGTAAGCAGTCTCATTCATCAACAAAAGGGAAGCGCTCCAATATTGGGCAAGCTTACGAAAATTCAAGGAAGAAAGATAGGCGCCGTCCTCTATCAAAGTTATGTAAAGAATCAGCAGTGACAGTTCCAACATGTTGTCACCGTGACCCTTCAGGGCAGTCTTCTGTCCAGTACCCTGGACACAAACTGCCCAATGTGTTTGAACCAATTAGGGGAAAATCTGCTTTTTCAATGGATGTTAATAATTGTTCCTATAGCTCAGGCACTTCAAGTGTGGAAACCTTAGTAGATGCATCATGCACCAATTGCAACAGTGCTGCCAAAGCTATACAAGTAAAGGACGCTGAAGTCTCATGCATGACTGGGTTTCTCAATGACGACTGCTCTGATGATGAATTTGTTGATGCTCCCCTTAATATAGAGGATGATGTCCTGGAGGAAGGTAAAGTAGTACTACTTTCCTTATTTTCAGTTGTACTATATTTTTAAGCATACTGTATTCAGCAACGATGACCATTACATAGGTAAATAGATGTACAAGAACAATGTATTTGGTTGTCATACTGTTTGAAAAACTTTTGAAAAAGGTTTCACAGCACTAGTGTAGCATAATTATGACCCGCCCATGCTTTGTAATCAAGTAGGCCATGGGTTATTCGATGAATGATTGTACTCATCGGCAAGTTTCTTTTACAGCATGGTTCTTTCAGATTTCTAACATATAGCTATGAAGATTTATTTCATTTAGTTTAATGTGCAGATTCTTAATTTTCCAATCCCGTATTTTGATGCAAGTTTCACATGCAAATGGGTGAATGTATATGTATTTTGACATCTTTCACTCAACTATCAGAGAATGCATTGATGCTTGTCAATTGATCTTTTGTCAGGCAATGTACATACGCATGGATCTTTTGCATCCGTAAAGGATCAGATATCAAAACCCAAGGAGCAAACTACTGACTATAGCAAAGAGCACATACCCTCAATTCGTGATCATAGAAGTTCCAAGAAGAAAAGCATAAGCTCTGTTAATCAGGTAACTCAAGAAAGCCGCAGTAGGGATAAGAATTTGCTGGTGCAACAATATGAAAGGATAATAAAATGCCAGGCACTAGACAGAGATGTTGTTGGGTTGGATACAAGGGTGGCAAATGCTTCTTTCTGTAAGCACAATGAACTTGAGAATAATGTGCAACTTGCAATAGTTTCTGCCAATGGTTGTGCCGGTGTTATGGGGCAACAATATTATGAATGCGGACCTGAGCATGATAAGTCATCTGAAACTATAAGCAACCACTCACACTCTGAGAAGGGTGCAGCAGCATCCCCATATTACGAGCTGCCACTTCAAGTAATACCGCCTGAACAGAAACCGGATCTGAAACCTGCAAGATGCCATGTAGTGAAGCCAATCAAGAGTGTGCGTGCAGACTACTATAAACTTTATGATGTTGAGTTGGCTGTTCAAGGAACCTACAAGGGCCATCATGTGCCTCTTGTTTCTCTCATGAGTAAATGGAATGGTAAACCCGTTGTGGGTTACCCTGTACCAGTGGAGGTTTTGGATGATAGTCGTCCTGCGGCAAGTAGAGATGATCACTGTCCAGCAATAAGCAGTCTTAACCACTTACTGAAGAGTAGTGAAGTTGCAGAACTGCGGCAAGCTAGATCATCACATGTATCAAGATCAAAACCCAGTGGTCGGAAAAAGATATCGGAGCATGATATGGATAAGTCCTGGCGGCCACATACCAAGAAATCATCATCTTCACCAAGGAAAATGCGCAGGCTGTCATCTTTTTCCAGCAATCGTAGAGAGTGTGCAAACAGGAAACCTGTAGTTGGGAGAATTGGTGGACCTACTATTGCGTGCATTCCACTTCGACTTGCTTTCAGTAGGATCAATGAAGCATTAAGCTTTCCAGTGAGATCAGAAAACCCCACATGAGGTGGGCTGCCAGGACTTTGCATTGAAGAGAGCCTGCGAGCATACATTTGCTAGCTTTTCATGTACATTAGTTGCCATACATAAAAGCTTAATGCCTGGCATGTTAATATGATTATATTATGTGCTTGTAAACCGTGATTGCAGTAGGCAATTGCTACTTACCCACCTCGAGTGTCGGGTGAAACATCCTATGGTGGAAGGAAATAAGCAGCATGAGGAAAGCAGCAGCCATAGTATTTTCGCTGAATTGCTACTGTGCAAATTTGCTAGACAACTCATATACCAGCAGCGAAGGGTAATTCATGTTTCAGGTAAGTTGCTGGTTTGTTCTTTTGGATTATGGTTTATAGCTTATGGTCCCAGTATGAGTGTTCATGCGAATAAACCGAAAGCTGATAAACCGCTTCTAAAAGGCCATCACGATAAGCCATTTTTAAATGGCGACGAAGAAATCGTTCTATTTGTCTATTCGAAGAATTCGTAAGTCATAAACCATAAATTAAAAAGAACGGGCGCCTATAATGGAACATTTCTGTGATGGCTTGGAGCTTTGGGCATTGCTGCTTCTCCCGTAAATAAAAAAAGGTTTGCTGCTTCCAACCTTGAAGGAGGATAGATCCTACAATGGCCAGCAAGTATGCCTGATCCAATGATTTTATCAGTATCTGTGCATTCGGCCGTCAACATGTGGTCCAACTGGCAGGAGCGTTGTCATGCAGATTTTGGCAGAGCTACGAACTTTTTGAAGTCTTGACAAACCTAACTACAGCAAGTGTTTGTCTGAGATGGTACTATCTTCAATCTCACTAGCTATAGAGAAATTCTACTGTGCTTTTTTCGCCGATGGATTCTGGCAAGCAGGCCAGGAGTCACACAGCAGTACTTTAGTTTAATCTGACATGTATGCTGCTTACTAACATCATCGAGGAAGTTGATTCTTGTTTCTACACATGTAACTGTAAACATCGTTTCCCTGTTTCTCATAAATTTCTACAAGTTCATGTTTCTCATAAATTTCTACGAGCAGGAGAATGACAACCAACTTGTTTGGAACGCAAAATTCCACATGAATTTCACACAAAATAGTTCAATTCCTAACGGCTTGCCCTAAGTATGAATTTCGTAGGAAGTCTACTTCCTACGTTCGGAACGTGGTCTGCGCATGTATGAGCTTGATCAAAGCAAATCTGCCATGTATCCTGATCGAGGTTCAGGCAATGACCAATGGCTGGTAAATTCATGATTGCTCATCATCACAACACCACAGCACTTTTCAAAGGATGGCTGTGCAAACGGAAAAATTAATCGAATAAAGTTGGAACTTCCAACATCACTTGAAACATAGAAATATGAACAGGCAGTTAAAACAGGCCACAGCATCTGCTGAACTGTTGCAGTTAGGACACAGACTTCCAATATCCGACACAGAACATCAAGTTTTTTTTTATAGTAATAAACTTAATTTACAGGATAGAGCAACCAATTAAGTTTTACTTGCTGCACAAGCACACGATGTATGATCTAGATTTAAGATCAAGAGCAGCAGCTGCTTTGCTGAGCAACAGGTTGACCTCGCATTTGCACAGTTGCAGGCTTACTAGCATTTGCAGCCGGTTGGCTTGCCATCCTATTCAAGAAAACGAATATAAAGTATCAGTTAACTATTCACAAGTGCAGGTGAATGATTAGCACAATTAGTAATCATGGCCTAACACCCGCTTTACATCAGATGACACATTATCTTGTACAATCAATCTAACTGCCACGGCTTTGTACATGAACCCCAAAAAAATAGGAAAAAATTCCAAAAAATGGTGATACTGCTGGGCCAACAAGAAAAAACAAGGCAGCCGTTACATGCAGACATCCAACAATGTATATGTGGAGAGATGGTCAAAGTGAGAAGAATATGTGGCCCAGAATACAACATTTACCATAATTATATAAATGCATTCCTATGCATTTTTGTCCCATTATCCTTGATGAGTCCAGAAAGACTGAAAGCACAAAGCAGCTGCCGCATAAAGGTATAGGGAATTAATTATTTTGTTACCTGTTCTTTATCTCTGCAGCCATGGTCATGAATGCCTTCTCCACGTTTGTTGCATCCTTGGCACTAGTCTCCAGGAATGGTATTCCAATCTCATCAGCAAGGGCCTGTGATGGTCATATGTATGCCAATTTAACGAGGTGTACCATCCATAGGAACTAGAACAGTATTTGTGCAAGGGTAATGGATGCACCAAAAAATTACCTTGCCAGCCTCGTAAGAAACTACTCTGTTCTCAGCCAGGTCACATTTGTTCCCCACCAAAAGCTTGTTCACATTTTCACTGGCATATCTGTCAATTTCATTTAGCCACTGCTTGACGTTGTTGAAGCTCTCCTGGTCAGTCACATCATAAACGACCTGTGGAGCATACAGTACATCCTTGTCAAGATCTTGAGGAGAATAGGAGATAGATAACAGCAAATTTGAGGAGAGCTCACAATGATGCCATGGGCGCCACGATAGTAGCTGCTTGTGATAGTCCTAAACCGCTCTTGGCCAGCAGTATCCCACTAAAGGAGAAGAATGTGTGGAAATATCAGATCTGAAGCTTCTGAATGGTACGGAGTGTACAATTTGCAGCTTACTAAAATGGGTACTTACAATTTGAAGCTTTATCGTCTTCCCATCTTGCTCAACAGTGCGGATTTTCTAGCAAGTCAAAGCCAGTGTGAAAAGGATATACAGGAGAAACAAGGTATGTGTGCACAGGTGCTACACAAAAAATCAACTTTATTGAAGCTCACAAAGAAATCAACTTACAAAATCAACACCGATAGTACTGATGTAGCTCTCCAGGTATGAATCATCCTGTGAAGTAAATGAGAAGATCATAAAAAAAGGATGAGCTAGTTGATAAAAGTACGATGCAGAACAGCAATACAACTGCCATAGCACATGGTGTCTAGAAGGTACTGTACTGCTGAGACATGAGAATATGGAGAACAGAAACTTGGCCAAAAACCTATTGGCTTTGATTAGTTTCTAGCTACAAACTAGACATGCTAGACTCCGCATGCTTTACAGTATTCTACTAAAAAATATGGCAAAATAATAGAACTATTCTTTTGGGCTGTGATCTATGGTTTTTAGCTGCGGCTTATGGTTTTTGACTGCGGGCCAATATGTTTAACTAAGAGAATTATATGAAACTTGATAAAATGACAAGAAAAAACCCAATATATATCATTCGAAATTCTTCACAAAAACTGCCATAGCCAGACCAATTATTAGGAAACTGATATAAGACCACATTGAGCTAGTAGTTCTCTTTAATCCTGCAGGGAGATCAAAGTCTGACATGCTTTCTAATTCTGGTCAAAGACTCAAAGTGCAGTTTGGGTAAGTGTTTCCCTGGAGACAATCAGACAATCCTAGAGAAATCCACAAAATGATCTTGGGTGATGATTTCTACCATCCCCAGTAGATACCATGTAGTTCCCCCAACTACATAAGCCAGACAGAGACAAGAGAATCATCTGCACACCCTAGAGCCGAATTTCTCGCACAAATCCAACTCTGTTACGATTCTCCCAGCATTTTTTTTGGATACCCAAACACATCAAAAGTGGTAAAGCAGTCACTGCCTGTTTTGCCAACCTAGCTCATGTCTTGTCAGGTCATCCTTAGGACACAATAAACCATTTGGCGCAATAATGACTACTCTAACAGCATGCCTTGAGTGAAAAATGAATTATTTTCTAGTCCATCGTTCTATGCGCCTTCAATCTCCCTGTTACAAATTTCTACGTTTAGGAGCTTATGCCCTATGGACATTTCGTTTGGGGTTTTGTCATGCGAGCTGCATTCAAGCAAAACAAAAGATTATTCCCCCCTCCCCACACAAAGGTCTTAGGCATACTCTATTACAAGAAAAAACAGTTTAGTCAAGAGATGGTAGTAACGAAGTAAGCAATCCTCACCGCAAACCTCAGCAGCAGGCACGACTTCCCCACGCCCGAGTCCCCGATGAGCAGCAGCTTGAAGAGGTAGTCGCTGCACAATCACCCAAGCATCTCTCTCATCACATCACATCGTTATGCGCATCACCCACAGCTAATACATACATGCTGCAAAGCAGTGAAGAAAAAACATTGCACATGGACGGCGCCTCTACAACTACACAAAAACCGTCAATTTGAAGGCTACACGCGTATAGTAGGAGCAACACGACCGAGAAAATCTAAGACGTCGACAAAGCGATATGAATGAATCTGCGCGGCTAGGAGCGAGCAGCGCAGCCAAGAATCTGCTATTTCTGGCATGGAGACGGGCAACGCCCCTACTAAACTAGACTCGCGCGGCAACTAGCAAGTAAAACGCGCAGCGGGGCCACCGTCGAATCCACGATCGGGACACAAATCGGTGGCCGCCGAGCACTCGACGGCGAGATCGGCCGCCTCCCAGACTCAGCACACCCCCATCCATGACAGATTTCGCAATTCCATCACCACCAAATCATCACAAGCATAGTAAACAACAAAACCTGAGAAAAGCAGATAGGCAGGGGGAGAAGGGCCGTACTACTCGGGATTCATGGCGGCGGCGGCTGCTCCTGGCTCCTCGGGGGCGGAAGGCGATTTCTTGGGAGGCGAGGACCGAGGAGGAGGAAGGAAAGAATTGGGGGAGAAGGGGAGGAACACGCGAGAGAGAGAGAGAGAGAGAGAGAGAGAGAGAGAGACGACACGGCACGAGGGGGAAAAAGAGGAAAGGAAGCAAGCAATAAAAAGGTGGGGGAGGACGGGACGCGGATTCCTCTGACTTGCAAGAGAGGAGGCAAATCACGGCGTGTCTTCCCCCTCTCATCCGCCATTCATCGCCATCCGTCGGTCCTTTTTTATCGGCCCCACGAACCTAAATGGTTTTTTATAAGCTATAGTAATTAGCTTTTAAATAGTATTTTTAAGATAAAATTAACAGAAAAATCATAGTAAAAGTGTACTGAGTTCAACTATAGCAGCTAAAATCACATGTGACAATTTTTCTCTACGAACTACCTCTCATGAACAGCCAAAATTCAAAAATTTAAACCATAAACTATAGCATAAAAAACCCACATATATATACTCTCGTCTTCTTCCTCCAATTCTCCCCTAATTCTGTTTTGTCGTGCACGAGCTGGCCTAGGGCCACACCAAGCAGCTCCTCACTGGCGTTGTCGGCCGTCGCAGCCGTCGGTTCCCGACTCAAGCTAGCCCTGCTAATTTCGGTTTGAGCTTCTGCCTTCTGGTTTATTTTTCACTATTCCTAAATTTTGTTTTTTCTGACTTTTGGCTTTTTTGAGGTTTTTGCCGATTCTTTTTCTTTTCGTATTTGTTTGCATTGTCTGTGATAGGCTAACCTATTTTTTTATTTTTAAATTTTTTAAATTGAATTATATCAAATAAGCCATCATCAGTTACAGTACAATTTCAACCAGGTACAATATAATTTTAGTTACAAACCACTTTTTTACCCAACTGAGCGGGCTGTCAGAGTCACTCTCTCTCTCTCTCCTCTCCAATGTCGAGTACTAGGCCCAGCTCGGTTAGGCTGAAAAGCTGTGGCTTATGGCTGAAATTGCACTGTAGCGGCTGAAATTTTACTGTAACTGAAGATGGCTTATTTGGCGTAATTAAATTTAAAAATAGAAAAAATATGCTAGCTCATCACGGACAACACAAACAAATACGGGGAAAAAAGAACCGGCAAAAAAGCTCAAAAAAGTCAAAAGTTCAAAAAAGACGAAATTTATGAATAGTGAAAAATAAGCCAGAAGTTGAAGCTGAAACGAGCGGGGCTTAGTCTATCTCCTGCTACCTTGTACCAGCATGCTGCATGAATTTTTCATGCCTAGAGGCTAATACAGTTGACTGCAACTGTAATATCCCGGAAGAGTTTTGGCGAATAATCAATTAATCGGGGAGAAGGACCTTAAAGGGAAAAGTAAAATATCAGTTTTAGGGGGGGAATTTCTGAATTTTTATTGCAACCTGGGCCTGGGCTTTGGCCCAGGTGGATTTCGGCCTAAGGGGGGGCGGCGCCACCTCCCCTCTAACCCTAGCCGCCCCCTCTCCCCTTGTGCGCCCCCTCCCTCCCTTGTGCCGCCCCCTCCGTGGTGCGCCTCCTCCCCTCTGCCTCGCGCCGTCCAGCAGCGACTCCTCCTCCCCTCTCCTCCATTGCCGGTGATCAAGACCTCCAATTGTTGCCGAATGATCGGGGGAAAGGATTAAGGCGCAGCTAGGCGATTGGGTTCGGAGGAAGGGAAGAAGAAGAAGGGGAAAGAGGAAAAGAAGGAGAGGAGGAATTCGTGGAGTGTACGTGGTATTTCTACAGCGATTCGCCAAGGGTAATCCCTGTTCTTCCCCTAATAGATGTATATTCTATTGCGTAATCAATGTCGGTATTCTGGACTGCTAGAACAGATCGGGTTAGTCGGCTGTTTTGGAGAAGATTCGTGGGGATTTAGGTCTGGACTTTGCCTAGAGAGTTGTAGAGGGTATCATTATCTTTCCATGAAGTGCTAGAACGCGTCATTTGGATCTCTGTAGCAGAAGTTATGATTTTATTAGCGGAACTGTTCTGCAGATCGGTGGGTTTTCCGTCAGATTTTGGGAGATCGAGTTTTGCGATTAGAAACTGGGAGAATTAGAGAACCTCAGTATAATGAAAGTTGTAGGTAATTGTCTTAGCTTTCCAGGAAGTCCAAGAAATCGGGATTCGGACACTCGTACAGAAAGTTATGGTATTTTTAGCACTCGGTCCAGAGAGCCTGACGAGAATTTGACGTTTTAAGAAAACCAGTTGGTGCGGGTAGAATATGGCCGAATCAGAAAGGCTCACCAACTAGGTTTAGTTAGATAATTTAATTATCTTTCCAGAAAGTCTGAGAACGCCCCATTCGGACTTCTGTACCAATAGATATGAATTTTTGAAGTTGGCTGTCCGTGGAGGGGGACAGGATGCTGAAAGGATTTGGGGTTTTGGTTCAAGCTAAACACGTTGGGTTAGTTTGGGGGTGTTCTTTTATTTAATCTAAAAACTTGCTGCTGTTGTCTTAGCAATCATTATAATTATTATTCAGGAGGAGGAAGGATTCCAGGGGCCGCGCCTTCTGATCATTCCCCATTTTCTCGTGGTTAAGGCAAGTATAATGATGGTGTAAATTTTATAGTGTGGATTGTTGATGATTGTTGCTATGAAGATGGTTGTTCCATGCTTTGAGAATATGTGATCTTGATCATGATAATGATATGTTGATATTGTTTATGGTAGATTGCAATTGAAAGAGTTCCTGAGAACTTATGATGCATAGTTGTTGTGAATACAAGTTTTATTTGTTGAGACATTCACATTTGTGCATCATGCTGATTTATTGAAGTCTTGGTCACGAGATGACCAAGCGCCGAGGTCCCCGACATGTTGTTGTCATGACGGGCTTAAGGTCCCCATACTTGTGGAGTATGGGCAATTGGTCCCTGTACCAGAGGGTACAGGCATGGGTGTGCATTGACGGATGCACACTCCGCATTACCGGTAAAATGCGCAAGAGAAGAGATAAAGAGATTTTTGATCATATTGCATAGCATGTTTATTCATATGATTGATGGATGAATTCGTGAAGTGATGTTCACTTTTATCCTTGCTGCCATTATTTATATTTGCTGAGTCTTTGAACTCACTCTTGTTGTTAGTTGTTGTTGTGGTTGTTGTTTGTTTTTAGGTACCTACATGAGATCGGCATGCATGGGAATAAAGGGGGATTAGTTTTGATGCACATGCACGGTCT
This sequence comes from Dendrocalamus latiflorus, assembly GCA_017311315.1. Lineage (NCBI taxonomy): Eukaryota > Viridiplantae > Streptophyta > Magnoliopsida > Poales > Poaceae > Dendrocalamus > Dendrocalamus latiflorus. The sequence goes on along the minus strand of CM029647.1, from coordinate 30,909,732 downwards.
ATTCACCATGGAAGGAAGAAAGAACATTAAACATTATTTGCTGAATAATTTAAGTGGTATTTGATTATTGTCAATCAGGTTCAATGTGTAATAAAGAATAGAACTTATTTGCTTTGATTCCGTTCTTTATCTAAATAGTATGGTTATGAGTGCGATGGTGATCATAACCCAGTTTTGCTTATAAATGAACTTATTGCTTATTGGTATTCATATCAGTTGATTATGCTTGTTGAAACCTTTGATTTACTCAATAAACAAAGGAAGTTCTGCCGAAATTTTGTAAGATGAATATTAGTTTCCTTATTATGTTATTAGTTTGGTAGCATTCCAGGTCATTGATTGGCTGGGGTGTTACAGTTGGTATCAGAGCGGGCTTTAGGTCCGTGGTAATTGAATAACTAAATTGACACACAGTGCACAGTAGGATGGGAATGGGTGAAGCATTGCATTTACGTTTCCGTTATGTTGTAATGATGATTGTGGTTTGAGATGATATATTATATCTATATTATAAAACTATAGATATTATGTGTGGGGATAACCCATGTTGAGAGGTTGAGGTCGTGGTTGTGGCTTGGGCTGTACCAAGTTACACCACCGTTAGCGGTATGAGAATATGAAGGCGGTTACCTCGGATATCTTAGAATAGGCGTTGATAGTGAGTATCTCTAGAAGAGTTGTCCTCTTCTTTGACTTTGAATTTGGTCAACTCTAGTCCAGTTGGGCTCGATGAGTTTCGCTTGGGTTAATAGTTCATTACGGTTGGTCGGTTGCTTTGAGAAAGGATAGTGTGTTTTGATTGGGCTGAATTTGTCTTGTCAAGCAATCATTGTTTTCCCAGCCGATGAGTTATTCTTACGACTGGTGAACTTGGTTGGTGGTCAAGTTTGACCATTATATTGGAGTTTTGTTTTCCTCATGGCAAATCTTGATCCATTTATTCGCTTGATGTTTTTGGGTTAATGAAAGCTTTCTTCTGCAAGTCCTTTAGTTCGTGGAGGCTTTTATTCATTGTATCTCTCTTGGGTATTTTGAGTGTTGAAGCTTAATGGATCTCTTTTATGAAAGAAGATGTTAAACCCTTTGGCGATGTATTGTCATGATAAGATAGAGGTTATAATCAAAGCACCTAATGAATATGATATGGATTATCAAGATTGGGTTGCAGTGTGAGCATGATTGATCTTAGCTAAGATTCTTGAAAGGAAAGTTGAATAAGTTGAGGTTGTTCTCTAGTAGTTCTTGATGAGCTGTGACTGTGAGTATGACTATATTTAGGTGGAATCAACAGAGTTAATAACAAGTAGGGAACGTTGACGAAATTGGTTTGATCACTATAGGTGATATATTTTGATAAGCTTTTCGGATAGAGTGGACCTGCGGGTCTCAACGGACTAATCTAACCCTTTGGGATGGATAAGTCCAGAAGATGTTAGAATGTTGTCATAGTGGATATTAATCTTGGAGTTACCTTTTATGGATAAGTACTGATCATATGTAATTACTAGGTGCATTTATTACGTATCGAAGTATGGTTTTGAGCATCACTAAGAGATGAACTGATGGAATGTAATTGGTGATTTATGTTACCTGATGGTGGAGTGGTAGGATAATAGTATGTCTTTGATGAGAAGGTTGATCCTTAAAACTGTCTAGTTTACTAAACTGGTTGGATTACTTGATCTCAATGGGTTAATTTAACTGTGTAGGAAGGAAGAGATAAGGATATTTTTGGTTTCTTGATGGTTTTATGTTTGCTAGTTGGAACACAAATAGAGAAATGACCATAAATCCTTCCATGACGGTATAATCGTCAACTGTTTACGATAACCATTAGATTGGAATTGGTGTGCACTAAATTGATGTTGAGCATTGCTAATAGGTTAATGATTGGAATTTAAGGGTGATCTAAATAGGTGTGTTGTGAGGATGACCTGGGCAGCATGCCTTAGTTAAAAGACGGTTTGAGTATTGCAACCTTATAGAAAAATATATGAAATAGGTTATTGTGTTTCCCTGGGAAGGTTAATGATGGGATAGTGAGTTATGTTGGTTCATGCCAGGAGTGCATGATGTGATGTTAGAAAGACTAGCAGTTATGGTTGCTAGAGTGATGTTGATTCCTTTAAGAGGAGATTGATTTGATTGCCTTTCGTGATATTTCGTAAAAAAAATGTTTCGAGTTTTGCGGCGGAGATCATTTGGATCTCATGATTTATTTGGTAGTTGAACTGTTCTGAGCAAAGTGAAGTGTGAAAGATCTTATTGGTTCTTAAGTGGTTCTTGTGGTTTGGTCTTAAGAACTTGTCTTGTTCGAGCTGACCAAGTGTTGTTGTAGTCAAAGAATTGTTTTCTATGTTAACGGAAAGAGTGCATTACGAGTATTTGAGGTCTGAAGCCAAGTTTCGTATCTTGCGATTTGATATCCTCTTCTTGGGGGATTGTGCCTTCAATTGTGGACTCCCCTTATGTTTTCCGAGTTCATTGCCAATTGACTGTTCCTCTTGGTCTGGTGTTTACCGTGATTGGTAAACGTTTATCTGAGTGCTGAAATTATTATTATTATTCTTATTGGCCTCTCCTTCTGAGAAAGGATTAACTGATTCATGTTGCAAAGCCTTTAAAGATGAATGTTGGCAACCGGATAGTGGTGGTCGAGTAGATGATTCTGTGAGGCTTCAGGTGTCAAGATGTTTGAGATGCATGGCGCAATAAATCGATTTATTAGAATAATCCTTGGAAAGGATTTGATTTAAATAGAATGTTTGTCTTTGGAGTTAATAGGTTTCGTTGTCGCAACTAGTAGGACCTATAGCGAGATGTGGTCCAAGATCTTGTGTTCATCTTGATAAAATATTAGAATTAGCAAGTATGGAAATCTTGATTAGTTTCTTAGAGTATCGCATTTTGGGTACTCGGTAAGATTGTGTAGAAGATTTTTGATGGTGTAGTTTGATGAGAGTAGTAGTATAGAAGAATCTAATAGTCGTGTTAATTAATGGGATAGCAAGGATGGTTGAGTTATTGTTAAGGATGACTCGACCTCAGTGAGTAATACTTTGTGAGATAGATTATCTCTAAGGATAACTTGGTCAATCAGTTAGAAATGGCTACTTTGTGGTCACGTAGCTAAATTTGATTGGTGTGGGTTAGAGAAGGTCTAAGATTGGTGAAATGAATCGCCTTGGGCGGTTACTTGATTGGTGAGAAATGTTGACCTTAGTGACCGAGGTTATGGTTGAGTTGTGTGAAAATTTTAGTCATTAGATCTGAGGGTTACCTATCAAGTATACCAGAAATTCATTGTAAGAGTCTTAAAGGTTGAAATGTGGGCTTTGCATTTTTTTTATGCTAGCATCTTGGTTTTCCATGATTAGATTCCAAGAGTTATGGTGATGTTTGATAGAATCCTTGGGAAGCAGTAAATGAGCATGAAGGTGGTGAATTTAAAGTTGATCATCCTTAACGGATTTAGGTGATGGGAATGTGGCTGTAAGCTATATCGTGGTGTGTTGGGAATTATTTATCAAAGTAATTCCTCTGCTAGAGAAGTTGATCAGGGTATGTTATTGCGGATTGAAAGAGTCTCTTTACATAGGTGTGGAATTTGTGTTCAACTTGAGCATAGTCATGAGGTTGCTAATTTAAGAGAAAAGAGTTAGAATGTTATGCGACGATTTGGGATCCTATGGTTTAAGAGGAAGTTAAATTCTTAAAAGAAAGATGGTGGAAAAGAGCGTGATCTTGCTTAGTGAGATATTCTCTTAGTTTTATTTGAGCTTTGTGTTTATGACGGATGTCTATTACATATTGAGTGGGTTCTTGTCGGTTTGTCTGGTTCTTTGCAGTTAAGAAAAAAAAAGTTAGTCTGGTTATTCAAGGGGTTTCGTTTTTGGCTTATGTGGCATGTATTTCTAAAACTGTCTACTTGAAAGGTGGAAAAGTTTTCATGTTGAGTCTTTGTCTTTGGATTGGGCTCTTCTGAAGGGAAGATGGTTTTGAGTTGGTTGCATTAAGACTCTTTTGTTTTCAGTCGGGAACTGTTGTGCGTCCCTGGTTAAAAGAGATGCTCTTTGTTAAAGTGAAGATATCGATTGATACAAGGATCAAGAATTTTGTGCGTTTGTGCAGGTTGTGTGGTTTAGTACCCAAGGGAATGTTGGCCCAAGGTATAATGGTTGTTTCCAAAAGTTGGAGAGACTTGGTAGAGAGCGTATTGCTAGAACCGTCTTGAGTCCTAGCGTAGCGCACAGATCGTTTTGTATGACCTAGTGACGAGGGAGTACTGAAGGAATCTGGAGCATGAAGTTTTGTTTGAGCCGTTGACCCACAGGTAAGACCGTGCCTTCGAGACGTGTCCGTCGAGTGACTCTTGAAAGGATGGGACAAGTAGTAAGGCGTAACGCGTCAGTACGTCAAGGTGTTTTGTCGCAGCAGATCGAGAGAGAGGCCACTTGGGAATTGGAGTCTCGCATACGTGAGCAATATGCGGAGTTATTCACGGCAGGTATGTGGCAATGTTAGTAAGTTTTAGCTGTGATTGTATTTCTTGGCGTAAGCGTGGTTAGAATTCGGGGTCGAATTCTGTTTAAGGGGGGTAGAATGTAATATCCCGGAAGAGTTTTGGCGAATAATCAATTAATCGGGGAGAAGGACCTTAAAGGGAAAAGTAAAATATCAGTTTTAGGGGGGGAATTTCTGAATTTTTATTGCAACCTGGGCCTGGGCTTTGGCCCAGGTGGATTTCGGCCTAAGGGGGGGAGGCGCCACCTCCCCTCTAACCCTAGCCGCCCCCCTCTCCCCTTGTGCGCCCCCTCCCTCCCTTGTGCCGCCCCCTCCGTGGTGCGCCTCCTCCCCTCTGCCTCGCGCCGTCCAGCAGCGACTCCTCCTCCCCTCTCCTCCATTGCCGGTGATCAAGACCTCCAATTGTTGCCGAATGATCGGGGGAAAGGATTAAGGCGCAGCTAGGCGATTGGGTTCGGAGGAAGGGAAGAAGAAGAAGGGGAAAGAGGAAAAGAAGGAGAGGAGGAATTCGTGGAGTGTACGTGGTATTTCTACAGCGATTCGCCAAGGGTAATCCCTGTTCTTCCCCTAATAGATGTATATTCTATTGCGTAATCAATGTCGGTATTCTGGACTGCTAGAACAGATCGGGTTAGTCGGCTGTTTTGGAGAAGATTCGTGGGGATTTAGGTCTGGACTTTGCCTAGAGAGTTGTAGAGGGTATCATTATCTTTCCATGAAGTGCTAGAACGCGTCATTTGGATCTCTGTAGCAGAAGTTATGATTTTATTAGCGGAACTGTTCTGCAGATCGGTGGGTTTTCCGTCAGATTTTGGGAGATCGAGTTTTGCGATTAGAAACTGGGAGAATTAGAGAACCTCAGTATAATGAAAGTTGTAGGTAATTGTCTTAGCTTTCCAGGAAGTCCAAGAAATCGGGATTCGGACACTCGTACAGAAAGTTATGGTATTTTTAGCACTCGGTCCAGAGAGCCTGACGAGAATTTGACGTTTTAAGAAAACCAGTTGGTGCGGGTAGAATATGGCCGAATCAGAAAGGCTCACCAACTAGGTTTAGTTAGATAATTTAATTATCTTTCCAGAAAGTCTGAGAACGCCCCATTCGGACTTCTGTACCAATAGATATGAATTTTTGAAGTTGGCTGTCCGTGGAGGGGGACAGGATGCTGAAAGGATTTGGGGTTTTGGTTCAAGCTAAACACGTTGGGTTAGTTTGGGGGTGTTCTTTTATTTAATCTAAAAACTTGCTGCTGTTGTCTTAGCAATCATTATAATTATTATTCAGGAGGAGGAAGGATTCCAGGGGCCGCGCCTTCTGATCATTCCCCATTTTCTCGTGGTTAAGGCAAGTATAATGATGGTGTAAATTTTATAGTGTGGATTGTTGATGATTGTTGCTATGAAGATGGTTGTTCCATGCTTTGAGAATATGTGATCTTGATCATGATAATGATATGTTGATATTGTTTATGGTAGATTGCAATTGAAAGAGTTCCTGAGAACTTATGATGCATAGTTGTTGTGAATACAAGTTTTATTTGTTGAGACATTCACATTTGTGCATCATGCTGATTTATTGAAGTCTTGGTCACGAGATGACCAAGCGCCGAGGTCCCCGACATGTTGTTGTCATGACGGGCTTAAGGTCCCCATACTTGTGGAGTATGGGCAATTGGTCCCTGTACCAGAGGGTACAGGCATGGGTGTGCATTGACGGATGCACACTCCGCATTACCGGTAAAATGCGCAAGAGAAGAGATAAAGAGATTTTTGATCATATTGCATAGCATGTTTATTCATATGATTGATGGATGAATTCGTGAAGTGATGTTCACTTTTATCCTTGCTGCCATTATTTATATTTGCTGAGTCTTTGAACTCACTCTTGTTGTTGGTTGTTGTTGTGGTTGTTGTTTGTTTTTAGGTACCTACATGAGATCGGCATGCATGGGAATAAAGGGGGATTAGTTTTGATGCACATGCACGGTCTATTCACCATGGAAGGAAGAAAGAACATTAAACATTATTTGCTGAATAATTTAAGTGGTATTTGATTATTGTCAATCAGGTTCAATGTGTAATAAAGAATAGAACTTATTTGCTTTGATTCCGTTCTTTATCTAAATAGTATGGTTATGAGTGCGATGGTGATCATAACCCAGTTTTGCTTATAAATGAACTTATTGCTTATTGGTATTCATATCAGTTGATTATGCTTGTTGAAACCTTTGATTTACTCAATAAACAAAGGAAGTTCTGCCGAAATTTTGTAAGATGAATATTAGTTTCCTTATTATGTTATTAGTTTGGTAGCATTCCAGGTCATTGATTGGCTGGGGTGTTACAGCAACAGCTAAAGAGTTAGTGGATGGATTCTTGGGCAAGCAAAGAGGATTGTGTGCTATGACATGATGAGTTGGTGGTCACGGGTCAGTTCTGGCCACATTTCACCATTGCCACCATCGATTTCGATCTCTTCGTCCATGGTTTTCAGCTCAATTCTACCTCCTCTCCATTGCCACCATATATTTATTAAGGAAGTTCCATGAGTTGAGCCAGACATATGGATAGGTGTATGAATTTAGTTGGGTATTAAGTATTGTATTGGTCAAGTGTTGCCATTTATGAATTAAGGCAGGGGTTCCATAGGCGGCGTATACGACTTTTAGTTTATCAATTTAATTTATATTGCTAGTAATTTGATATGTAGCATTTTAAGTGGTTCTAATTATCAATTAATTGTATAAATGGGTTAAATATTTATTTTTAGAATATATATTCTTGAGATTATTTCAATGTCTGATGACCTATGGCTACTATATTTTAGTACCTATATACTAATATGACCTTTTAATTGGAGGCACTTTAAGAATCAACTGACATTGATATTTTATCCTCTTATCTGGCATAATTTAATCTTATTTAACTTTTATTTACATATGGTTGAGCTTGCTATATACAACTATATTTCACTATCATTATTAACTAAATCTACCATTAATTTTTAACTATCAATGTTAGATTAACAACATGGTTTATATTTTTAATCGGGCCTATGGAGAACATAAGAATTTTCTAAAATGTTAGGGTTTATAGATATTTCCTCTATTTTTTAACTATTTTCCAAAAAGTCCTTAATTAAGGTGGATACTCCCATTTAAATCTTTTAGTGGCATACTATTTACAGTTGGGATTTATTTAATTATGTGCAAAGCAACCTTTAATTTTAAGTAGCGTCATAATCGTTTATGTATTTGTGGTTTAATACTTCAAATCGTTGTTCGTAAAGGATTCTCATAGGAAGGATGGTCATATTTTATAGGGTTAAATTTTGTATTACTTAATTTTATAGTTCTTTTGCCATGCAAACAATTTTAGGATTTATTCTTTAGGAATTTTCCAAATTATTAATCATTTCATGTGGGATGATAGTTGAAACATAAGCTCCCATTTCACCTTCCTACTTATTTTGTTAATTAGCCAATATATCTCTTAATTGTTCATATGCATATTGTTGTAGGGGTGGCCCCCATCTAAGTCTAGCTGGCCTGCTAAAGGATTGTAAAGCCCAAAATGAGACATGCATAATGACATAAATACCCTTACGAAGGGTACTTGAGTGTAAGAGCATAATTGTAAAATACTCCCCGTGTGTGTGGCTGTCCTAGACATGAGGAAGGGGTGAGTATTATTCATCTGTCATCTCCACTACCATACTCTCACTTTACTGTTTGGTCAGTAGCCACAACACATATAATTCTATATTCTGATGTATATGTAAATTTTATTTGAACCTAAATCAATTATCTTAGCTTCCTTGATTTATTTCTTAAATATTTCCTAATTGAAATGGGCAAAAAAAAGAAGAAGCAAGAAACAACCAAAAGGGGACGAACCCACGACCTGGGCATTAAGAGTGGCTCAGCTGACTAACTGGGCGGCTGGCCGTTTGAGACTTGGAGGGGGATTAATACTCAAGAGATGAGAGGTGACTGGGGCTAAAATAGAGAAGGCAGCCGGCCAAAACAAGGGAAAGCAGGCGGTGCCATGGGGTGAGCTCGCCGGCTGTGATTGATGGCCGGAAAGGTAGGTGTAGCCAGCAAAACGGGTTCCTGAGGAGGCGACGCAGCACGAGAAGGCACCAACGCAGGCAGGCGACGGCCCAGAACAATCGGCGGTGAGGAAGGAGTGAGGCGGCAATGTCCGGAGGGGTTAGACGAAAAAGTAAAGTGAGCATGAGCTGTAGGGGATCAAAGGGAAGCTTACCTTGCAGTTGTCCAGGCCAGAGAGGGTCCGAGGCGTGCCAGCACCGTGAGCCTGCGACGGCGTGGGCATGCGCACGACGCCAGTGACGTATAGGCGGCAAGTGTTTCGGCCAGGGACGGGCTCGGGATTGCGTTGCTCTGGAGACGCTCTGGCCAAGAGCAATTGGTCTGAGGTGGTCTTAATCAGATCATCAGTTCGCTGGAGCTAGAGAAGATGGGGCGGCTAGCGAGCTGTGAGGCTCCAAGGGCCAATTCCTTAAGGTGGGAGTGAGAGGGGGATAAGGCAAGGTTGATGAGAGCACGATTACTCCTTTATAGGCGTTGAGCTGACCGAGCGACGTGAGAGGCACTGTGGGTGACAGAAGTCGGGCGACAGAACAAAGAAGCAAGGGAGAGAAGAGGGAAAAGGATGCAGGGAGAGGGGAAGAAGACAGGGGAGGAGTTGGCGACGCGACAGAGTCAACTCCTCGGGCGTGCGCTCGGGTGGTGACATGGGTGCGAGCACTGAGACGCCGGTAGCTAGGCGGGGACGTGACAGAGGCAACGCGCTCAGAGATATGGCGAGGCGATGGGAGGCAGCTGGCGCCAGGGATGTGTGGTGGAGGCCACGGGAGTAGGTGCTGCTGCGATGTGCAGGCGATGGCGACGCAGTGGCTAGGTGGGTGACACGCACACAGGGAGCCAGCGACGTGCGCGAGGGGACGAGAGAAGAAGGAGAGAGAGGGAAGGAGGAAAGAAAGAAGACGACACGGACGCTCGACTGTCAGCGAAAAAGGAGAGAGCGAAGAAAGAACGGGAGAGGAGGCCAGGCCCGCTAGCAGGGAGGGAGAAAAAGAGAGAGAGAGAGAAGAGGGAAAAAAGGTGGAGAAGAGGTGGGGCCCACATGGAAGAAGGAGAAAGAAAAGAAGAAGGAATTGGCTAGCAAAATTTAGAATTTGAGATTTTCCTTAGAAATTGATTTCATATTTGGATTTCCATTTTTGAATTTTGAATGATAGCTGGATTCCAGAACTTTGAACTTCTTTCAAACTGTATTTATTTATTTAGCTAATTATCTCTCTTTATTTTATAAACCATGTTTTAATTTAATAAATTAAATTTGGATTTAGGTATTCATAGGTTAAACTCGCATTTAAATTATTTTGCATTCTTTATTATTATGATTGTTATTCGTGGTTGAGAATCATTTTCAGTTATTATTTGCTCAGCACAAAACTCGAGAAAACCCAAATAAGATTTTGACAAAAAATCAAGAAAAGTTTTAAAATGCCATATTTTTGAACATCCGAATTTTGTTGTGTTACAGTTGTGGAGTGGGGCACGTCTCATGGAGTCTAGGGCCGCCCATCTATCAATTGCCACGACCAGTGGGTGGTTGCTTCATGTTTTCGGAGCCTCCGCCCATCAGCGAGCACCAGCGGCTGCGTTCCATTTAGCTTTTTGGCTTTTTTATATTTTTCTACAGTAATTTATTTTTAAATAGTAAATTTTTTTAATGTGAATTCTATTAATTGATTGTGATTGGGTAACTTTAGTTGCACCGATTAAAATTGTATGTGACTATCTCTCTTCGTAATCTCTTTTATAAACAGCTAAAATTCAAAAGGCATAAATCATAGTTTAAAAGAACCCACCGGCTAGACTAGGTAGGTAAGTCACAACTTGCATTACATTTCTTTTTGGTTTAGAGTTTTCTTTTTGCGAGAGTACACGCACACACGCCTCATAGGCATGTCCACTTTTCCAGGAGTTCAGGACATACATAAGTAGGTGGGTTGAGTGGTATCTTGTTTAGAGTTGCTTAATCGGAATTTCCCTTCTCAAAATTACTGAATTTCCCTTCTCAAAATCACTACGGAAAGAAAGCATTTAGCTTGCTCTTCATCTGATGCCCCGTGACCAGTAGAACTTATGTACGGACCTAAGCAAGGATGGATCCCTTCCCCAATTTATGAGCGGAAATGTCAAATCTTTGGTTCCAAAGAAGTCTGGCCGCATCGGCATCAAAACATTGAGCCTGTTCCTCGCTCGATTGCACAGATGCTAACACAGTGATCACACAGTGCATTCACTCCTTCATTACGTACGTGTTGCTACAGCTCTGTGCAAGGCCCACGGCCTCAGATCTGCGCCGCGACTTTCTCTCGCCCAACTAAGTGTTCTGAATCGCCCAGCCCATCCCAATCCACAGTAACCAAAGTGCCCCATCCACCCGTCCGCTGAGCTCTGGTATCATTACCGTTCCCCTCCTCCCTCGTTCCCCTCTAGCCTCCACATTTTTGTGACCCGCAAATTCGCAAAACCCTAGCTAAACCTCACCCTACCCCCTCCGGTGTCCGAAAATCTATAAGAACAGTGGCTAAACTCTTCAACAAAAATGAAAGAATATGTGACGACCGAGGAGGACGCAATGAGGCATGAGGCCAACATCGCAGGGCCAGCCGGCGAGGCCAAGCCCGTACTCGTGGACCCGCAGGAGGGCTCAAACTAGAGACAATGAAAGGGGCCCTAAAGTAGGTACGTGCTCGGCATCGAAGGAGACGACGATGAGGTCTCTATCCCCGGAGGCCGCTGCTGCAGAAAGGGCCAAGGCCAGGAGTACGGGTGTCAACAGGGGTGTTGTGCGAAGTGCACGATAAAGGGGAGCACACAACGTGCGAATGCCCCACCATTGCGGTGCTCCACGAAAGCGCAGGCAAGGATCGTGCCCAAGATGCAAGGACACCCATGGTGGTGCACATACAACAGCCTCTAAAAGTACCACTCGCCTGACAACTACCTAGCGTGCTGCAAATAGAGGACATTGATGTTGGACCTCGCTGAGTGATCAACACCATCACAGGGAGATCATCCCTCGAGTTCCCTTCTGAGCAACAGCGGAGGGCTTACGTGTGCCAGATACACCACGTCACCACGTACTCAGCACAGGTGCTCCTAGCGTGGGTCCAAGCCGACATCACCTTCACGGTGGAGGATGCCTCTAGGATGGACTTCCCTCAACAAGACACGCTAGTTGTTGCGGCCAACATTGCGGGGTGTGAAGTGAGACAGGTCCTGGTGGATGGGGGTAGCTCCACAAACCGCTTGTTCGTTTGCGCATTTGATCAAATGGGCATTTCACGAAGTAGGCTTCAGCCACTCGGGATCCTACTACAATGCTTCGGTGGAATCCCGGTTAGGGCGTTAGGCCAAGTGGCGCTCGAAGTGGCTTCGGCTAAGATGAGCAAATTAGAGTGGAGGTGATCAACTTCGACGTTGTTGATCTCCTATATCCGTACAACACCATACTGGGAAGGGCTACCCTCAATGCATTTGGAGCGATCCCGCACCACAATTACTTGTGCATGAAGCTCTTGGGCCCTAGAGGGGTCATCACGGTAATCGATGACTAGGACCTTGCACGGCAAATTGAAGTGGGCATGCGAAGCCCACTTCAGAAGGTGCATGCATTGCGCAAGGGCCTTGCCCCTTCCTCAGGAGCACCCTTCCCTCCGCCACAGGGTGGACGCCGAGGTTGGATGGTGAGGTAAAAAGAATACTACTCAATAGCGACGACTTATCAGGTCTCGGTAGGGGCAGTCTAGCCCTAGAGGTAGAGCAAAGCTTGCTCGAGGTCCTCCAAAAGAATGCTGATGTCTTCGTATGGTCTCTCACCGACATCAGGGGAGTCGCTCAGTCTATCATCGAATGCATGTTGGCAGCGCACCTCGATGCGAAGCCTGTTAAGCAAAGAATGGACAGGCAGGAGGCCGCCAAGGTGGAGGTGGCCAAGCTGATCGCCTCTGGCATCATCTGGGAGGTGGTTCACCCCAACTGGCTCGCCAACCCGATATTGGTTAAGAAGACAAATGGGAGCTGATGCATGTGCATCGATTTCACCAACCTTAATAAGGTGTGCCCTAAGAACAATTACCCCTGCCATACATCGACTAAGGGTGGGTGCCACGGCTTAGTGTAAGATGATGAGATTCCATGACGCGTATTATGGATATCATCAGATCTGTATAGCTAAAGAGGATAAGGACAAACTAGCTTTATTGTCCCTGGTGGGATATATTGCTTCGTCAAGATGCTCTTTAGGCTAAAGAATGTCAAGTGATATTCACCAAGCTCATACATTGGTCCTTGTGTTCTAGTTAGGCGGGAACTCAAAGCCTATGTGGATGATGTGGTCATCAAAAGCATGCGTGCGGCTTTGCACATGGCAAACCTCCATGAGACCTTCGACAATCTCTACCAGGTTGGTATCAAACACAACTCAGAGATCTTTGGAATTTGGGCAGGCAAGCTACTAGGCTTCCTGGTGTCTGATAGTGGCATCAAGGTGAACCCTAAAAAAATCAATGCAATACGGTCCATGGAGGCTCCCAAAACTATTGGGGAGGTCTAAAGGCTGGCAGGCCGCCTCGCCACCCTCAGTTGATTCCTGTCGAGGGCTGTGGAGTGAGCACTCCCCTTTTTCAAAACTCTTCATGGCTCTAGTGATTTCTAGTGGATTGATGAATGTGCGCAGGACTTTCAGGAGCTAAAGGAATACCTCACTAACGTCCCCAAGGTCGCATGCCTAGCATCAGAGTCTCTGCTCCTATTGTATCTAGCAATAACTCCATAAGCCGTCAGCGTAGTGCTAGTGTTGGAGGAAGGACACACTCAGTGCCCAGTGTATTACATGGTTGAGGCATTACAGGGAGCAAAGACGTGATGCTCATTTGAAGGGTAAGGATAGAGCGCACATGACCTAATACGTCTACCGCCGTCTTCAAAAATGCTCATTTGAAGGGTAGGGAAGGAGCGTGAGTAAACCTACAATCTACCGCTATCTTCAACAATACTCGTTCGAAGGGTGGGGACAGAGTGCGTGTAGCCTAAGACATCTATCACCATCTTCAATGACACTTGTTTAAAGGATGGGGATGGAGCACGCGTGAAACTATGAAGTTTATCACCATCTTTGATGCCGCTCGTTCTAAGGGTGGGGATAGAGTGCATGTGAAACTATGGAGTCTACCGTTGTCTTTGACAATGCTCGTTCGAAAGGTGGGGATGGAGCACACGTGACTTAAGATGACTATCGCCGTCTTCAACGATTCTCATTTGAAGGGTGAGGATGGAGCATGCGCAAACCTATGAAGTCTACCACTATCTTTAATGATGCTCGTTCAAAGGGTGGGAACAAAGCACACATAGTTTAAGACGTTTACCACTGTCTTCGTTGTTGCTCGTTCAAAGGGTGGGGACAGAGCGTGCGCTTAACTATAGAGTCTACCGCCATCTTCGATGACACTCATTCGAAGGCTAGGGATGGAATGAGTAGAAACTTACAAAGTCTACCGCCTTCAGTGCTCGTCCTCTTCCTCCTCCTCTATGTGAGTATTCCTCTGAGTGGTTTGGCCCTCCTCGTCCCTATCAGTGATATCTTGATGGCTAAACCTTCCTTTTTGGTTCTTGATGCCAAAGGGGGAGATGGAGAGTAGAAACAGAAGGAGATTATAAGCTCAAGCCTTAAAGCAAGGAGAGTGGAATTGGAATTAGAAGCTAAAACTACTATTATGGTATTATTGTGGGCCAATAGACCTTTTGTGAGGATAAGCTTACGGATTCTTATAGCATTGCTATTATAAGCTTATTAAACCTTTTGTGGAGTTGAATACAATTTTAGACAACTTATGAATGTTTATGCTTCTATTTGGACCTTATGGTTTACTTTGTAATCTTTGTCCAAAATATGTTCCTTTGGATCTTTTTTGTGTAGATGCATGCATGTTTACATTATTATAGTTATTATTGATTATATTGATATTGTTGACATGCTTCCTCGGATCCAAAATATAGATGAAAATCCCCCAAAAATTGTAAAATCCACATACATGTGCATAAACTTCGTTCAAATCCTTATTCACATATTTAGAGGGAGCTTTCTCTACATATTGTGGATTTGCCTAGCATTAATTTTAAAATTCATCTTGTGCTAAATAGAATGAATTTAATGATTCCAAATCTTATCCTATAGTATAGAATTGTTGTGTACAAACTGTATACTCGAAAAATTAATTTCTATTTTATTACTTATTGAGTATTGTTGTCAATTACCAAAAATGGGAGATTAAAGAATCTAGACATGTTATTATGAGTTAATGACATATTTTAGTAATAAATAACAATCAAATTGTGAGACTAATATTTTCATTGAGATGGATGAATAGGATGTGTCCCACGGTGATGGATGACTTGAGAAGGCTTTATGTTGTTGATCGTCTTTAAGTCAAGCAAAAGTCATCATGTGTTGATGAGTAAAGTTAAGGACCCGAACTTGAAGTTGAAATGTGTGTCATCAAGCTTCAAGAGGATATACAAG
Organism: Dendrocalamus latiflorus; assembly: GCA_017311315.1. Lineage (NCBI taxonomy): Eukaryota > Viridiplantae > Streptophyta > Magnoliopsida > Poales > Poaceae > Dendrocalamus > Dendrocalamus latiflorus. The sequence continues at coordinate 30,894,589 of CM029647.1, read as the reverse complement.
GCAAATATATGATTAGCTAGTGCTACGGATGTATTCCTAGTCTTTTATTGGTCTTAGTGTTTAGTTGGAAGACTGGATTGCTAGTATAGATGCCATACTATTAAGAGGGGTCATGACTAGTAGCTTGAATGCGTCATATGCTGATAGCTCATTTACTTGCTCTAGCTATCTATAGCATCATGCTAATATTTTCAAATATGTTTTGAAAATAGTTGTATCTTATGCATAAGTCCTTTGTGACACGTGACTTAAAATTTACAAATGTGTTTTGCAAATTATTGAGGTCTATGTTTCTTCCTCCTTAAGGCATGATGCTAATATTTGTGAATGTGTTTTGTAAATGATTGAAGTTCATGCAAAAACCTTTGTAACATGTGACTTGAGTTTGCAAATATGTTTTTGCAAACAGTTCAAGTCCATGTTGCCAATTCTTGTGGTGTGACTGTAAAAGTATGCAGATGTGTTTCGTGACTTGTTGTGAGTCGTGTCATGACCTTGAATGCTTGTTACTACAAGTTGTAAATTTGTTTTTCGAAGTGCTCAAGGTATATGCATTGTTTGTCTTTGATACGTGCTGGCCTTGGAAAACTGGTATGACTGGCTATTTATTTGGTCAGACTGGCCTAGAGGTCTAATTGGTGTGCAGAGGGTAGTCAAGCCAGTGCTGGTGGTTAGACCGACCTTGTGGTGGTGATCTGACCAGCAACACCGGTTTGATCAAGGCACAAATGGCGATCTCACCGGCCACTTTGGTCAAATCGGGTTTTCAACGTCAGTAGCTTTTTTTAGACGTTCTTTTTCTTGAAGTCTTGAGCTACTAGTTTGACCAGTATTTTTGTGGTCTGATTGGACCTAGCAGTCAAACCAATCCCAGTGAGCGCGATCTGATTAGTGGCTCCCGTAGTGGCTAGTTTTCTAGCCATTGCGAAGGCCACAGTAGTATCGGCCATTAGTTGAAGTAGTACTGGGGTTCGGACAGATTCTTGCTATTTCCATACTTCAACGGCTTGTTTCTTGGTGTGAGGTATAAATACTTCCTTACGTCTGGTTGGAACAGAATGCTGGTGTTATTCTCTCCTTCCTTGAGCTAAAAGCAAGTCCTCTCTTCTATTTGTGCATGTATTGCACTTAGCTTGGAGAGGCATAACTTTTTGCATGTGTTGCATCTGGTGGTAGACTTTGTGTCCTTTGAGCTTTTGACAATTGATTCATTTAAGTGAGCATCTCTGACTTGTTACTTTTGGAGGTTGGTGACTCCTAGATAGCTTTAGAGGCATGGTGGTCTAGTGATCTTCTTAAGAAGTTTGTGAGAAGGCCCGACTGGTTTTGAGTGGTATGGTGCTCACCATCTCCAAAGTGGAGGAAGAGCAACCCTAGTATATTTAAGGTGGTTAGCTTAATTCGTGGAGCCAATCCAATTCGTTGGACTTACCTCAACATAGATAAGGAGAAATCGGCAAGTTTTTGAACACCATGGGAAAACATCGTACGTCAAATTGTGGTTTGCTTTCTTTAGCTTAATTTACTTCTTGCTATCTACATTCATAGAAATTGAATTATTTACTTGGCAACCTAGGATAGCAAACCTTTACCTAAAATTAAATTGTTGGTGCACTTAGGTAAACTTAGTTGTTTTAGGCCTTCATTGTGAAAAAACCTATTTGAGAGACCATGTGGTCGTGACTCCATGTGAGTGATGAGTAATTGACATAGGTTTAGGATAGTCGAGTTTGGATTGTGTGGTCGGACCATGTCGCTGCGCGGTGCAACGGGCTCGGTCGGACTTGGTCAAACTTGGTCGTATGAGATTAGGATGCATATTCCGATGATTCGACAGGTTTGGACTTCATATGTGGTAAGTATGATGGTATTTACGCTTTCATGTATCGAGCGGTGCTATTTGACGTGTTTCTTGTCTGTGTGACTGCAGGACGTCGAGGCGGAGTCGTGGCGAGACACGTGGACCGAACTAGGCGCAGGTGGCGCTGAGGTCAGAACGGTCGGGATGTGTCGAAGACGACGTGGACTCGAGGTGGTTGCGAGGCTTGGGCGACAAGGTGCGCGGAAGCTTCCCGGAAGGTGCAGGAGGGGCGAAACGGGAATTTCGCAAGGCTGCACAGGCGGGAGCGGGCTTCGTTGGACTTAGCGGGCGTAACGGGGCGGAGACCCGTTAGCCAAGGCTATATAAAGGATTGGAGGGGCTGCATGCCTCCTCATGGATTTGGGAGTGAGTTAGGGTTTGCTAGTCAAAAGAGGCTTTGGGAGGTTGTTTCTCCTTTGCTCTTTAGTGGTTGATGAGTTGGTGAGATATATAGAGTTGGTCTGTAGTATGTCTCCTCTCTGTACGTAGCTTCTCCTTGGTGTTCTTGAGTTCTTGACCAATCCAAGCATGTATGGGGAAGTAGAGAGGGTGTGAGTTGATTCTCCATTGTAATCATGTATCTCTCTTCCTCTTTATCAATATGAGATGGAGTTTGATTCAGTTCTTGTCTATCTGTTCTTTTTCCTTCGATACTCTCTGTGAAGGATGTGTGAGATTTTCGATTTCTTATTGTTTCTTGCTAGTGAGGTGCAAAATGGATTGCTCTATGTTGGGATAGTGCCCCAAGATCATTTGATCGAATTTCCCAAGAGCAAACTTAGTTTTAATTTCAGATTTGGTGCTTTGCCTTCCTCTGTTCTTCATTTCCTCTTCTAGGGTTTTGTTGCATTCTTTGATTCCCTTGAGGAAATGGCTTGAGATTTTTGCTGGTTTGCCCTGAGAGTATTGCCAATCTTTATGCAAAGGCTCTTGAGCAAAGGTTGCAAGGTCAAGGAGAAATTTGGGTTCTGTGTTGTGCCTGCTCAGTTCTTGGTCATTTCTAGGGTTTGGTCCAGATCTTGATTCCCACCATAACTTGGCATGAGACTTGATTTGGAGTATCCTGAGTTCATTGCTAAGCCTTGTGTAAAAGATCATGAGCAAAAGTTGAGAAATTGTTGAGTTTTTGAAAAATCTGTATTTTCTTTTGAGAAGGTTCAGATTTTGTCAAAATCTTGATTTGTGGTTCTCTTGGTGAAATTTCTGGTTTCCAAAGATCCCCATGCTATTTGGTTCATCTTCTTGAGCTTATGGTCTGAGGAGAGGTTCTCCTTTTCTCAAATTTCTTTGAATTGAGTGTTCTCTGAAATTTCAGTGCAAAACTTGATTCTGCAGTTTTCAGCATCTCCTTGCTGCTGTTTTCAGCACTTATTTACTGCAGATTTCAGCCAATAGCTGTGCAGTTTTCAGCCATTTTGCTGTGCAGTTTTCAGCCATTTTGCTGTGCAGTTTTCAGCCAATTTGGAGTGCAGTTTTCAGCCAATAGAAGTGCAGTTTTCAGCCTTTCTGTAGTGCAATTTTCAGCCAAATTTCAATGCAGCTTTCAGCCAAATAGCAGTGCAGATTTCAGCCCTTGGTCAGTGAAGTCAAATTTTTTTTGGGGAATCTTGTTGACTGTTTTCTTGGCATTTCAAGTAATCATCCATTTTGCTCACTTCATAGCATCGCTAGCCATTGGAGAACAAAGTGTCGTGAGTACTTTGGGGGCGTTTTTAAAAGCGACATTCACCCCCCTCTGTCGCCATTTCGGTCCAACACTATTTGATTTACATTTTCGCATTACAACTCAGTTTTAGCTAAAAGAAAATTTGAAACCGTCTATTAACCCCCCTCTAGTTGACCTCCTCGTTCTTACAAGTGGTATCAGGGTTTAGTCTCTCATTTTATTAGGCTTAATCGCTAGAGAGCAAAGGATAGTGACTAGTGATATAGTGTACCTCGGTGAGACACCTTTATTTGATGGCATAAATTATGCTTTTTATAAAATCCGTATGTCATGTTACTTTAAGGCCATGTGCCCTAAAATATGGTGAATTATAGATGTAGGATTTTCTCCTTCACTGGATCATCTTGCTCCAATAAATGAGGAAGAGAAATGCTTACATCTCGACGCTCAAGCAATTAACACTTTATTTAGTGCTTTGAATGTAGAAGTGTTCGATGCCGTATGCAATCTCAAGAGCGCTCATGTAATATGGACAAAATTCCAAGATGATTATGAAAAGTCCACCTTAGCAAATCAGGATTGCATACAAGAATGGATGTTAGAAGAAGAATGCTCAATCTCTAGCCCCTTCAATGAAGAATTCACAAGTCCCTCCACATCAATTCATTGCTTTATGGCTAAAGGTAATAGAAAGGTAAATAATTATGATGAACTTACCTATGATGATTTGATAGATATGCTAGAAGATTTGAATGCATACCTTGGTAAGAAGAAGTCAAATTTTAAAGTCTTGAAGGAAAAAATTTTCTCTCAAAGATTCTTTTGATGAGCTAAAAGTAGCTCATGAGACTTTCTTTCTTAAGGATCTCATAAGCCCATGGTGGATATAGGCATTATATATGATTTACTAGATAATATGTCATGCATAGCTCTTAGCCTTGTATTTCATCTACGGTTAGCATAAACACCTCTTGTGATGATTTGCTTGACAAGCCTTGTTGCTCCAAAATAGATGCTTCTATTTCCTCTCTGTCTTGCGATACTAACCTTGTAGAGGAAAACGAAAAGCTCAAGCCTCAAGTCACTAAATTAGAAAATGACTTGGAAAGAAGCTATAAAGGGAAAGTCACTCTTGACAAACTTTTAAGTAATCAAAGAAAATTAAATAACAAGACAGGTATTGGCTTTATCTTTGAGAAGAAAGAGAATAACAAAAACAAGGCACAATGCAAGACACTCAAAAAAATGTCAAGTGTCGTGGTTGCAACAAGAAGGGTCACTTTACCTCGAAGTGCCCTAACAAGATTGATGATCAGACAAAATCATAAAAAATAAGGCAAATCGGCAATAGGCAAGATAACAAAACAAGAAAGGGAAGCAAAGACTCAACTAGCTATGATTGTTACAAGAAGGGACACTATGCCTTCGTGTGTCCTAAGAAGATGGATGATAAGCAAGTTTCAGCAATAAAGAGGCAAACTGGCAACAAGCAAGACAAGAAGACAATGGTTGGAACAAAATATCAAATTTGCTACAATTACCAGGAAAAAGGACATTTTGGCAAGGAATATTATTTGTTTAGGAAGAATAAAAATGGCAATGCCATTTGGGTGTTCAAATTCATTGTGACTAACATTCAAGAACCCAACCGAGTTTAGGTACCGAAATGTGTTTGATTGCCTAATAGGTGCTTGGAGATGCATTAAAAGCTTTTATGAAGAGGTGGACTCCACCATGTTCCAAAATGGAACCAAGCATGAGGATCATCATCTCACATCTTGAACCAATGCTATCTCCGTAACAAGTATCTAAATTGAAGTATCTAGCCCTTGCTATACATATGTTGCATTGCATGAAATTTTTTTTCAAAAGGGTGCTCTTGCTTTCATTAAAAAATTCCTTATTTGCAATCTTGAGCAAGTTGGGTATGGCACATTAAAGGGGTGTGCTAAATCATAACCGTGTATATCACATCCCTAGGTGTGCCTAACTAATCAAGTGCTAGTATTATTTTTCAAAATTGAGCAAATTTAGCATGAAGTAATTTTTTGTAACTATTAGTAATATTGTGAAAAACTAGATGCAAAATGTATATAAAAGCTTTGAAAAGTTATCCAAAAGGTTTTGGATTCATAAAAACTAACTTCAAAGAAAATGAGTTTTTGGCCCAAAAACTAGTTACTAGTATCTTGTTTGGTTTTAAATTTATATTTTGCATAAAATTAATTATAAAAGTTTTTTGGAAGTGGATCCAAAATTAAAAACCTAGAGTTGGTCATTATTAACATTTCTCATATTCAAAATATTTTCAAAAAACCAACCTATCAAAAGTTGTTTGATTTTGAAATTCACCCAAAATGCACTTTGTGAGTTTTGCCTCTTGGACCGTATCTTGTGCTATATCTTGGTTCAAAGTGTTATTTCAAATTCATATATACCATTTTTCAATTGAAGAGTTTCTTATTTACTTTATTTGGTATTCTTCGACTGAAACTGCAAATGAAATGCAAGTTTAGCTTTTTCAAAAGAGCCTATGTGGTCAAGAGGCAAAAATCTTGTTTAAAAGGCCCAAATTTGTGAGAAGCTAGATAAAAGTACTTAAATATGTATTTCACATGTTTTCAATTCTTTTGGAATAAAAATTCCTAATTTAGAAACAAAATATCTTTTTGGCCTCAAAAGGATTTTGTGTGGTCTTGTTTTTGGATTAAATGGTATATATTCATAAATCAAAATCTATTGAGTTTTTGAATGTTCTCAATACCAAACATGTAATGTTAGCTATTTCAAATATTTCTCTAGTTAAAAGTTTTTACAAAAAGACCAACCACTGAAAAGTTATATTATTTGAAGTTCGCCGAAAAACTAATATTGCCCCAAATGACCTACTTGCATATAGTGAGTTTGACTTTTTCAGCCAGATTTCTTTGGGTATCTTGGCTTGAAATTGTATTTCTAACTTATATAAAGCCAAAAAAGTGAAAAACTCCATGAACTTCAAATTGAATTGGATTTTGAGCCATGTTGAAAAATCAATCTATCTTCTTGCATACAAAGCGCTTTTTGCCATATCTTTTGAAAAAAAAATCTTTTCCAAATAATTATTTTTGAGAAATGCTCTAAATAGTCCAAAGTTAAATTTCAGAAAATTCAATGCCTTTGGACTTCATTTGAAAGCTTTTGCCATTTATTCTCCCTGTAAGCAAAAGAGTTTTAAAAGAAAGCGTATTTTGGCATATCTTTTAATTGGAGACTCTTTTCTCAAAAATTTCTCTTGTAAAAGTTTCTTAGGAGCATAAAGATGGTTTTTAAAAAATTTAAAGCTTTTCAACTTGATTTGAAAAGGTTGTATTTTTCTCTCTTTGGTCAACAGGTTGAAAATTTAGATTTTGGCATGATTTTGTGCTATTTTATGATTTTTGTATCTCCAAATGGGTTCACATTTTGAGGTAGGCATAATAATAAGATTTGTTCCTCTATATTTGATCTTATATGCCAAATTGTATTAAAATTGTTGAAGATCATTTGATCATCTTTTCATCCCTCTTTAGAAACCCAAATGGAATACTAAATCTGAAAACCTGAATTTTCAGTTTCACTGAAACCTTGAGTTTCACTTCTCCTAAAAGGGGTTGAGATTACGTTGAGGATCCCAAAAATAAAATTGTGTGTATTTGTGAGGACTAGCTCCATATTTTATATCAAAATCCTTCCAAGCTCGTTTCCACATATTTTCAAATGCATAAAAGTGTCTGTCGAAAATGTTGTCTTTGACCTCAACTTGCTGTGAAATGCACATAACCCTTTAATTGAGACCTTGAGCTTGCCTCTTCATGACAACTATCTCTCTAATTGATTGCAATCTTATTGCATATTTTAATGAAATTTGGAGCACTCTCTTGGATGTGTTCCCCTTTAATCTCTCAAAATTTCTCAATTTCCATTTGTGAGCTTTCTCTCAAATCAAAGGCTTATCTTAGTAAAAACCTAATTTCAAATGTGGTGTGAAGGTTATCTTGGTTGGAAATGCTCCAAGTAGCTATTTAAGGTTGATTGCGTGAAAATTTGGAGCACGTACACGATCTGTTCTTCTACTCAGTGTGCATTCCTAGCATCGACTAGAGTAGGTTTTTCGGTTAGACTGGTTCTCTTTAGCAGTCCAACCATATTGTCCCAGCGGTCTAACTATGTTTCATTTCCATCAAACTGATATCACCTCAGACCGCCTTCTCTTTTTTCCTATATCTCGAACACTTCCCTCCTCTGATGAGGACATCCTTTCCATAGATACAATTGTGCCAACTCCACAATAAACTCAACAAACTGAAACTACGATACAAGGACCAATGACTCGAGCGTGAGCACGTCAACTTAACCATCAGGTGAATGCGTTCCTAAGTTTGCACACAAATGTTTCAAAGAATGACATACTACTTAATTTTTGTGATGATTTAATTGTCCTTAGGAACCATGGGGAAGAACCACGCGAGCTCAAGTGTAGAAGTGGAACCATCAAGCGCAATCCAAGTCCTGTTCGTGAGTTCGACTCAGATTCGGCCTTTGTAACATCGTCTACTTCAAACGGCCATAACTTTTGATCCAGAAGGCTTCTCAGGGCTCGTGAGTACTCGTTGGAAAGCTCTTGGAGTCTACTTTCAGATGGATCTAGTCTCACCTCCAAACTCTATCTGAGCAGATCAAAAATGGCAAAATAAGTCATATCACTTTTTTAGTCCGAGTCAAAGTAGGCCGAGTGCCTTGTATCACCACTTAGGCTATTTGGGTCGGTACTGTTCACGCCGTACCCCTTTAGTTTTCCTCGGATTTTTCTTAAGAGATTATTCTGCTTAGCAGTTTCACTGCATGTTCGGTTGAGGAACCCCAACTTGTGAACTTAATCTTTATTCGCAATACAATTTCAGATTGCATCTTGAACTCTCTTGCTTGTGTTCTCGACCCTGTTCAGCACGGTTGATAACCAACGGAGCAGTAGTGTAGTGATTGCGAGGGGTTCGATCTATTTTGGTCGGAGCCTTTGGATCATCAACGTCGAGTTCTCCATAATCGACTTATCAGTACCTTTCGGAAGATCGGGCCATCATCACATTATCCTCTATCTTGAACACTTCCCTTCTCATCCCTTCGGTCAGACCGACATCTCCTAAAGGCCTTCCCCTCTCTAGCTCCTTAGGTTGCCTCCCCCATCTCCGGCACATCTTCGGCCACCAAGTGCTGCTCCCGGTCATCCTCCTCTCCAAGGATCTCAAAAGGTTCACCTCCACCTCCTCTCTCTTTTCACCAAAGTCATTATGCTCTTAAGGTCTCATTCTCTCAAAATGCCATGAAACCCTAGGTAGGGATTCCATCCAAATCCAGCCAAAGTACTTCAAGTTTCATCTTCCAAGCATCATTCCCTTTCATCCTTAACCGATAATCATCCGTTCCCCTACTTGCATTGTCTCTATTTCATGTTTTCCAACTTCTAGGGTTTGAAGTGAATGTAATGTGATTCCTTCAAACTGATGGAAAAACTTTGTTGAGCAAGTAGAATGGACACCATTCAATGATATTAATTGATTCTAATGTATTGATTTGTAGGATTTTTTTTCCAAAAATCAGTGACCTTGATACTTTCTGATGGCATTGACTTTTGGCTACCTTGTGATCTCTTAATTGATCCTTATTCCACTTTTTGATAGTAAAAATGCCAAGGACCAATAATGTGGCGCCAAGTAGCACTACAACTTTGGTTAGTGCTGTTTTGATCCAACAAGATGAAGCCAAGGAGGAGGAAAGTGAGGATGGTGAAAACAGAAAGAATGTAATCACTATGGCACATCAAGAAGACAAGGAGAAGAACCATGTTGAACGCGACGAGAAAACCCTAGTTTGGAACCTTGGGTTGGATGGAATTATGCGTATATTATGTGGACCTAATCATGGTGAAGAGAAAAAGAGAAAGTTCGTTTGGCTCAAGAGGAAGACACAACATCAATCAAGTTTTAGTGCTTGCAGTTCTATGCACAAAGTTCAAGAAGCTTTGAATGCCAATTCTGAGGTCTCTAATGCAAACAAAACATATATTTGGAAAGATAATGAAATCTACTTTCCAACAAATCAAACAACGCTTGATTGGAGCTTCCCATACAAAGTTGTGGAAACTTCATTGGATGCTGCACGAGCTGTCCAGATAGACGTACGAGACTTGCCAAACATAAAGAGTTCGAGTATTGCAATGCAAGTAAAGGTAAAATCCGACCACACCATGGATTTTTAAAGGTTGAGAAGGATTCCTTTTCAGGTTCCAAATGGATTTGGAAGCCCCTTGAACAAGAAAAGAAAACATACAAAGATTTGAAGTCAGTTCAGATTCGGTTCGGGTCAGACAGGAAGTCCAACATTAAAAACACCCATAACTTTCACAAACGGAGTCCGATTTTAGTGTTCTTAGACTCATTGGAAAGATAATTCGAAGCCTCATACAATGGATGAGGTGCTAGCCTTGGAATCCTCATGGTCATGTCACAAATTGAGATAGAATTCGATGATAGCAGTTTAGATATTTCCTTTTTAGTTCGTATTAGAGTTTATTTCGGTCTTAGACCAGGTTGTGTGTAAGTTTTAGTCAAGGCCATGCATTGTGCACCTATATAAGGCCAGGGCTTAGCCCCATTGTAACTTAGGCTATGATATGATATGAATTGAGAAATAGAAACCAGAAAATCACCATGGTTTAATGGTCATTGTTGGCGTGTTCTTGAGATTTCTATCGAGAAATTATTCTTGGTGTGTTGAATCCAATTGTGGTGTTGGATTCTACTCACTGAAACTTTGGTTTCTCTACCCTTTGTTCACGTGCTGTGGTGTGCGTAGGAGAAGGTTTATTTGGAGGTGTATGCTGTTCTTGGGTGTGCAAGAACCTTAGAACAAAGAGGGCATTCAGCAAGGCGTATCGTGAAAGATCAGGGCCAAAACAACGTGGTTTAGCTAGCCTGCTAGGTGGATCCACATCAACCAAGGAATCCTGTCGTAAAAATGCAATTTCCTCCTTCAAATCCTTTTTGGGTCATCATCCTGCCTAGGAAGTTCATCCTCTCACCAAAAATCAACTCAACCTCAACAACTCTCTCCAGAACACAATGATCATGAGATTGAGGTTGTTGGGCATAATTTGAGGCGTCGTAAAGGCAAAGAGGTTGTGGAAGAAATTGAAATGGAAGTTGAAGAAGAAAATGCAAATGATGGTAAGGAAAATGCGGGTTCTGAGGAAGAACTAGCTGGTGCACCTATTTGCCTTGATATTTCTAAGATGAGCTGTGAAGATTATGCTACCTTGAGGCATGCTGATCAATTCCAACTTCCTCACAGTGCAACATAACATCTATTTCACACCTTATTTCAACAAGACATCTATCATCAGTGCATGTGACGAAGAAGTTTGTGAATAACAGATCTGTCATGCAGGGTTTCTTGAACAAAAACCCTCTCTTCAGTGGCTTATACTCTCTCCTTTAGTATGTACATTTGGAAGAGTTTGTGATAGTGAAGTATGATTATCATGCCAAGGCTCTCAAACAATTCTATGCCACCGTGTATGTGCCCTCGGATTATGACTTTCTTTCTTGGATGACCGAGACAATGTGTGTTCAAGCAACTAAGGAAGAGTTTCAACATTCCTTGGACATTCATGCTTCTCGAGGGATCAGGGTACATTTTAAAAATCATGTACCTCTCATTCATGTGGGTGAATTTTTTGATCCAAACTAAATATTTGTGCATGGAAGAATGTCAGGACTTCTCCTTCTTCTGAGCATCATTAATAGGCTATGTCCAAAGGAGATATGGGAAAGAGTATCTATTATGCTCCATATATTATGAAACTCATCATTGATAAGATTGAGTTTAATGTACCTTGCAACATGGAGCATAACGGAGTATCGCCCTAGAGATACTCATCCTCCTCAAGTGCCTCCACAGCAGCATGTCAAGCATCTTAAGCTTGCGGGGCAGCAACAAGAGCATGTACGACAACAAGGATAGTAACAACATGGCCATTCTTTGATGATGCCTTTATGAATGAAGTCTGCCAAAGACTTGGGAATCTCTCCACCATGTTTGTTAGAGTAGATTATCGCATGAAGAATATGGAAAAAAATCATCATGAGGCAATTATCGCTCAAACTTGATGGAACTCAATGCTTGAAGTAGTTGAGCGTGAAGTACTTGATTGCCAAAATAAGCTAAGCCATGTTGAGAGAGATGATCCACCTCCAGTGTATTGTCATCACCGTGATACACATGGTGGCTCCTCCTTTTCCTCCTCCACATGAGTATTCCTCTAAGTGGTTTGGCCCTCCTTGTCCCTCTTAATGATATCTTTTCATGGGAACTCTTAGTGATATCCTGATGGCTAAATCGTCTTTTTTGTTCTTGATGCCAAAGGGGGAGAAGGAGAGTAGAAATAAAAGGAGATTAAAAGCTAGAGGTTCAAGCTTAAAGCAAGGAGAGTGGAATTGGGATTAGAAGCTAAAACTACTATTATGGTATTATTGTAGGTCAATAGACCTTTTATAAGTATAAGCTTATGAATTCTTGTAATATTGTTATTGTAAGCTTATTAAACCTGTTATAGAGTTGAATACATTTTAGACAAATTATGAACGTTTATGCTTCTATTTGGACCTATGGTTTACTCTGTAATCTTTGTCAAAAATATGTTCCTTTGGATCTGCATGCCGCAACTCATTCTGCTCGACATCCTGCGTGCATGACATTGAGATGCATCATGCTGATAATCCAGAGCATGCTCAGCTCATCTTGATCTCCAGGAAGCACGGGTGGTTGTTGATGCCATGCAACTATGGTCTCCCTAAGCATGTTGTAGAACATGTGTAGGTGATGTTTCTTGTATTACTTCTGAATTTATGCTTTTATGGTTTTCAATACGCTTAACCATGTTCTAACACGGGAGGTTGACATGAATGGCATGATCATGGTCCCCATGTTGAGGTAAGAGGAGCTAGTAGGCAGAGATGCTGGAAGCCTCTATCTCAAATGCCTTCAAATCATCAGGGAGGCTTTTGAGTACCACAGCATCCAGTGCAAGGTAAGGAGAGCTATTTTAGGTAGAGGCTATCTAGTTTGTCTGAAGCTTGCTGCCTCTCTGGGACTGCCTCCCTAATATTTTGCTAAGCGTGAAAACATCTTCAAAGCAACTGATGTAGTTCAAAAAAGGGATAAGTGTCCACTTTCTATACATTCTATACTTGATATGTAGTTATTTAGAACAAACCGTAGAGAGGTTGTAAAACAAATGAGTGCCCTTGCATAACTCTAGGTGCTAAAAATTAGATGATAGATTCATTTGGGTGAAAAGTTTTTCAGAAAGTAACAACTTTACCTTTGTATAGCATTTTTTCTATAACTTTTGATCAGAGCATGTATTTTGAGAATTTGTTTTATGAAGGACTAAAATATTAAGTTATAGTCTTAGTCTTCTAGACTATTTTTTATTCATGTTAATGTTGTATAATTGTATATTTGTGTTGCATAATTGCATAACCAATTAGAAAGTAAAATCTAGACTATTTAGTTGAATTTTGTGTAATGATGGATTTTATAATTTGTTGATAGATTTGTTATAATGGAGAAAGGATGAGAGCCGAGGCTGAGGAGGGGTGGCATACCTACTGCAGGCCTACTGTTAGGGTGCTTCATTGGACTGGTTTCGTGGTGTGCTCGTGCGACTAGTGCGTGACTGCCTAGTGACCTGATGCGGACCATGCGCTAGTATACCATATACTGTTATATATTCTTTAATCTTGATTTCTTATTTTTCCTTCATTCTTTCCCTTTTACTATTTAGTATATAGCAGTCTTATACTCTTGGTAATTTAGTTGTATACTTGATACTTCAATACTTGCATAATTGTTTTTGCTCATAGATTTGCGATAATGGAGAAACAAACTTTGTGTAACTATTCCACAAGCAATTTAAGTAGTACTCTCCTAATCGATAAGAGCACAACTCAACCAAAGTGTAAAAAACTATGTTTGTGTCAATTTAGCTTAGTTCTTTGATCCCATCCTCCATTTTCATTCTATCTTTGCCACTACTGCTAGTCCTCTAGTTTTATATGAATATATTGAGACTAAGTTTACCTTAATACTAGTCTAATGAGGACCTACAACTAATGCTACAACAACCACCAAATATTTAGTAAAATTTGTTATCATTTTAATTTTTAATTAATTAATGTACTATTAATTAGCACAAATAACAGTGCTGATAGCCGACCATTAGTCTCTTAAGCAGCAGTGCCGACCATTTAACTTTCGGGTTCACCACTCACTCAAGAAAGCCAAGACCAATTTTGGGGCAAGCCACCTTCTTCCAAATCACAACTTAATAACACACTAAGTACTTAGAAATAGTACAACCTAACCAAGAGGCTTACAATTATAAAATACTACTTTATTAAAAAAATGAACACTACTACAAGAGTTTATACATATTCTTGGTTATCCTAGCACTCATTCCTCTCTTACTCTCAAAGCCTTTCTTCTCATACTATCTAGGCAAGGTCTTCTATTTATAGATTCACATCCTCTGCCTGCTCAGTAAAGGCAAAAGTGAATAGTGCAAACAAAGGCACATAATCGCACAACGAAGGCACATTTCAATGTAGAAAAACATTGTTGTGCACTATAGCAAAATCACCGTTTATCACTATTGATATTTTATTGTGCCTTCTTTGGTGTAGCAACCCATCTAGGATGTCCATATTCCGATCCGATGGCTCACATGCACCTAAAGGCAAAACACCTTAAGGAGTGAATGTAGAGGATCTTCTTCCTCTATTTACAGAACTCAATGGCCTTGGATCTATGACATGTGTGAAGATCACAACCATTGTTCTAAAATATCTAAAAAATCTACATTCTTCTAATGAAATATCCATACTCTTAGAAGTTACATGATTTATTTAACTAGTTATTCTAAAGCACTCCCTAAAACATATCTTTTGTTCTTACAATATTTGGAGATTTATCGAAGCTTGTGTTACCTTATTTTAACAGAACAAATAACATACCATTTGAAAGTGTTTGCTCGCTTCCTGATCAGAGTTGCTGGAATTGCTCACAACTAGGGATGGTAATGAGGATATTCCCTGTGGAGAATGACCTCCCATCCCCACTCCCTATTAGCTATCGGGGGCAATTTTCTCTTGTCCCCATCTTGATCGGGGTTTTGGTGAAGAACAGGGTCCCAATAAGAACTTAAATTCAAATGACATTAAGGTAATTTCATAAATTTATAATATGGTTATATAGAAATATATAAATTATTAGTACATGGGATAGTAGAATAATATTTAATAAGTTATATACTATAGATTACACAAAACTATATTACACTAGAGACAAAATACCAATGTTTTAGACATGTAGATGTATTAATATGCATGTATATGAGTGTTTATTGGGGAATAGGGGAGCGGGGATGGGGACGCATTCTCGTCCCCATCCCTATATAAGGTCATGGGGACAAAATTTTCCCATACTCATCCCCTAATAAGAGAATTTTCCATGGGTTGCCAGGGAACATGCCTTATTGCCATCCCCACTCATAAGCACAAGAGGTGCATAAAAGGTCTGAAGTAAAGGAAAATTCGATGAAGGGGTGTGGTCAAATTGTGTGGAGTTAAGCTTGTTCTTTTCATAGAAGAAAGAGCACTTGCAACATTAAAGAAGATTAAGTGACTCATTGTTAAATGCATGGGAGAATTCACCACATGTCTAAATGATGTCAAACATGCCTTAACGCTTATAGATGAAGATCCCCTTAGTGATTATGATCTTCTTCTTGATAGTATTGCATGGATGACAATGTTTAGTAGGTGTCACCTACTTAGCAACCTCCACAGTGAATACAAACACTACCTCTTAGGAGATAACCAACTCAAGTTCACCCATAGGATTCCATATGTGTTAGTAATTTTTTTATTGTTAGAGAGTTTAGCTGGCCAAAGGGCTTTTCATAGAAAACAAAAGAAGAAAGGATGAGTGGCCACGTAAGCAAGTTAACAAGATAAATCTTGAACTCATGAATCCAATAAAGGCACGGTACTTACAAAAGTCAAGGGAGTCTCTGGCATATTACTATTCATTTTGCTAGATTGTACGAAAGGGATAATCTATTTCCTTCTCATGAGTACTTGATTTATCCCCCTCTCTTATACTCAATCGATTTTTGCTATTGTACAACAAAATCTTTTGCCGATGCCCCCAAAACATGATGATGAGAGGATCTAAATCAATATTAGGTTAAGTTATCGGCTTTCATTGGATTCGTAGAGTTAGGATTGGGCTAAAGATTAGATCTATTAGGAATTGTGAAATCCTCATATTGTCTCATGATATGTTTTTTTACAATTGTGAGTACTTAAGCTACTGCTAGTAGTAGTTCACCTCGATATTGAACTTCATCTCATATCGATGTAAGGTGCTAGCAAATGTCAATACTAAAATGGAGATGAAACTTTGTTTTGATGGTAGGGCGTAAATATTGAATCTAGAAGTGATAAATGTGATTTGAGATGTTCACATATTGATAGTTTGGTATCCTTTTGTGGAAATTAAAATGTTTAACTGGTTGCAAGTGCAGCCAAATCTATACCATTGGAGTCGCATCTATACCATTGGAGTTGCATTAATATCTATGCTTTATATGGTATGTGCATGTGTTTTGCTAGTTTGCTGTATTTGGTGTATTTAGATGGCGATTTGATATGTGGTGGGACCAATGGTTGTAGATAATTAACTGCATATATCTAACTTTGATTCAAATTTTGAATTTGTATTTATAGTTTTATACCATATATTGTACCATATAACCAACAATTATACCTTCGTATTGTGCTCACACTATATACTCAACCTGTACACATACAATATATAACACACTTTAAGAGTCAAAAACTAAGAGTTTTGCATACAAAAAAATCCTTCTCCAAGACCAAATGTGTTGTACATATTTATACCATATACTATACAACCAATGGATATGATTTGAGCACTATCCGATCTGTTTTCACCCCCACATGAAGATATGGATTGCCACTGGATGTGCATTGGACATATTGCAAAAGAGACAACTGTAGAAACTACAGTGGACAAATGCTGTCATAGTGGTATAAGTGGTATACAGAAACTATAAGTTTGATAGATAGATACATGTATGTCTTGTATCGGCATACATTTTTCACTTTTCGTCTAGTGCTGTAGAGTGTAGACTACTTGTTTCATTGTCATTTTTTATTGACCTTGTATGTTTATCTTATTCCGATGGGTTCAAAATTAAAATCTTCTTATCATTCTGCAATTGCATGATATTACATCCATATAATATGTTTGATATGCAAATGGTTTATTTTCACCCTGCAGGAGCGTAAGGGTTATGAAGAGAAAGCTTGAAGAGCTTGTAGGTGACAAAGTGGTACTATGGCACGTGTCAAGCACGTGGCAGTAGGTTGCCACAACAACCGAATTTTTTCTATTTTAGCCCTTTTTTTGAAAAATATTCACATTTAGACCCCTGATAGTTTTAATTCCGTTTTTGGACCTAGGGGGTCGGCGCCGTGAGCCACGACGCCGAGGTAACACGTCTCGGCGCCGTAGTCCATGGCGCCGAGGTCCCAGGCCCACACCAGCGTGGTGGCCTGCGTGGTGCCGACGTGGCAAGCACCTCGGCGCCACTATCACGGCGCCGAGCTCGACGCCAGGATCCACGGCGCCGAGTAACTGGCAGTGCCACCGAGCAGCCGATCCAGGATTTTTTTTACTAGGAATTCCACTCCTCGAAAAGTTTTAGTTTGGGTTTTCCCCAAACCAAAGAAAAAGAGAATGGAAGAATTCTTCTTATTCCATAATAAAATAAAGGAATTGGATGGATGTTCCACCCGTTTAGCTAAGAAAGAATAGATGCAGAGGTGGATAATTGATCGATATGAAAATCATGAGCTGCCCCATAATGAAACCGCCAGTAGTCGCGAATCGCGAATATCTCCTTCTTCCCTAATCCAAGATTGGAGAAAGAAGAATGGAGAATGTGGTCAGAAATCCATAATAGAGTCCGACCACAACGACCGAATTGCGGATAATCCCAATTTTGGTTTAATAGTACATCCCAAAAAAGGACGGCCGTACTTGTTCAACTTATCCTTTTCAACTTGGATACCATGAGGCGGACCTAGGAAAGTTTTTGTGACTGAAAATTACTACCCAGCCATAGGGGTATATGAGGAGCGTGAATTCCTTTATACCCACCCAATTAGAATTAAAGGAAATAAAACATAAATGGAGAAAATTCTCATCATAAGATCATATGATGAGCACGTGGCATGTGGCATGTGTGGAACTCCCGAATTTTTTTTCTATTTTAGCCCTTTTTTGAAAAATATTCACATTTAGACCCCTGGTAGTTTTAATTCCATTTGACATATTTGTCCCACTGATCCTCACAACCAATCTAGATATGTTTAATTGGTTCTTTGAGTCCATGAGGCAATATGTCTTTGTTATTCATTAAGTATTGACTTGTTTTGCAATAGGCACAACTCCCTTTTAGAGATACTTTGATTCTTCCAAGGAGGTGAGTGTTGGAATCCTTCATAATAAAGGCTACTGTTTTGACATAGGCTAAATGTTTGCATGGGCTTTACATGGAGTTGTGACTAAAATTTTATTTCTTCATCGTTTACCTATTTTACTGTATGCTTTCCTTTTACTTTAATCTATTTTTTAACGTATACTAGTGAATAAATAAGGATGAATGTATTTACATATGGGCCAGCAATCCGTCGAAAGACATGGTGTTTAAGCCTGAGCTGCATACAAGTTTCAAAATTTTAAAATAGGTTGGATTTTATCTTGTTTGTTTTGGAATATTTATTTTTTATATTCCCAGCAATGTTTTTAGTGTTTGGAGGAGTATAGAACTTTGAGAAATCAGCCACTCTTTTAATGTCATTCTCCTACAGGTTTGAGAATGGTGAAGATTTGAAGGCAATCAAACAACTCCTAACAGAGGTTTGATTTGAAATGTCTTGAACTCTTTATTTACATCTACTAGTTGTTTTGCAACATGCATATATCTAATCACATTTATTTTCTAGATTTTTGGATCATATCTTAACAGGAAAACAAATTTGACTACTTATATGAATTTACAAGATTTGGCGATATAATTCACTTTAAATTATTTAGATAATAGTCTCATGAGTCAAGTAAAATAGAAATAGATTTTTTTCCTTTTCGCCTCTACAAGGAAAATTTAGTTATATACCATTGTTGGATGCTAGTTAATATGTATATAAGGGTGGTATATATTTAAAATTTTCATAGTTCTATGTTATCTTCTTCGCTTTCCCTTCATAATTACATATGTGGTTGTTCTCTTGATCCTACAGATAGTAGAAATGGATATAACTTCATCGAATATTAGTGGAGCTTCCTTAATCTGCCAGCCAATAAGTTATTTTGGTAAATCAAAGATGATATATGAGGTAAAAATACATATCACTTTTCTATTTCAAAAGTTATTGAAAGCTTATTATTCATATGCTAGTGAATATTAATTGCAGGAAGGAGCATTACTTGATTTCATTTCATTCTCTGCTATAGTTGACTCAATGGCCCTATGAGTCAAGACAACCTTGAATTTCTCCTTGGCATTCATGTGATATTATTACCTGCTGCACCCAATATATCTCAATCGGATGGGTTTGACACCAATCTCATAGAATTCATTGGCAGAAAACTTATGACCAAAAAGTCCCTTGTGTCTAGAACAAGATCTAGAGAACCTTTAGCAACTAATAGTGCACTGCTAGTCCTCCAGATTGCAGCACAACGGTTGCACGAAGGAGCCCTTCATAGAGGATGTCAACACCTAGAGGATGTAAGTGTAGAGACCCAAATTAGCAAATATAGACTCTGCTATGTATTCTACACTAGTCCAGGATCACACTAGTGTACATAGTGTAAACATAGATGAAATATCTACTATATCATGATTTACTAAGAAAAGATTAAGATATTATTAATTATCAGAGTTGCGACCTTATGGCCAAGCTTACAGATAATAGCCTAAAAGGCTTAAGAAACTTCCAGTGGAAACGAAAAATAAACACCAAGGTCACTTGACATGTCCACAGGCAATCGATTGGGGAGCGAAGTACAAATCTGGAAAGTCGTCAAAGAAACCTCCTTCAAATTCCTTTGTATGATCTGGCTCTTCTTCAGCAACTGAGTAAATATGGATATAGACGTGAGTACATAGAGTACTCAGCAAGTCATTTGTAACAAAGATGCAATATAGTATGCAAGGCTTACCAAATGATGGCTAAATGGTTATTTTATAGAAAATAATAATTTAAAGTAAATACAATAAATAGATTGAAAATGTAATTTTGGAAAGGACGTATATAAATAATTAATAAATCAAAGGATTGTATGAACCACAAGTGAATTAACTTCCCAAACAACTTACTCTCAACCCAGCCAAGATTTTATGAAAAAACCTACCCCTCGTGTGAAATCATCGAGCATTGTCTATAACCAAGGATACGGCTATTCAAATAATTTTACACTCTGTAGAAGTTGCATAACTTTACCCACAAGATATGATAATCTCATATTGCCATGCGATTAACATACTTCTTTTGGTGTACGGCGGAGAAATCATGATAATACCTTTACAATGCTCAATCTTAACCCAGTTCCGCCCTCTAAGGTTTCGCCTTTGAGTAGGTAAATCCCCTAGTCGATAATTGCCCCCTCTTGCACCAATGTGGATCTATGGCTAAGGCCAAACCACATTCGTCTCATTGACGGAACCGAAATTGAAACATCATAAATTAATCAACTAGATCCATCCCATACTGGATATGTGGCTGTATGATAAGACTCAGATCGATGGCGTACAAAGTTAAATCCTTAGACATTACTCAGATGAAACATCCGCATCCCAATGTGCTATTCATTCGCTCAAGTGAAAACCATTTTATATAACCACAACCAATGACACTACCCATGCTATAGTACACAGATTTTATATTTGTGGCTAACCACAATGATTCAATATCTTGTTAAGTTAAAATTGATTAATTGATCATATGTGATGATAAGCCTAATGTACTATAATAATCATAGCTAAGTTTACTAGACGCACAACCCAAGTGACAACTAATATTGTATCACTAGATAAATAGCCATCCTATGATGAAAATAGAATAATGGTATTCAAATTATCAAATGATGGATTAATCAAATAGGTCATTATCTACCAATACAAAGGTTTTATAATAAAATAGCGATGCATGATAATTTAAAACAAAATAATACATAATAGATTTAAAAACTAATTTCAACATGATCAAAGAACATGACTTGCCTTGGCCTTGCGCAGCTACCAATTTCTTGATCTTTGGTTCCTACTTCCGCTCCTTCGAAAATGTTATCTAACGAGAGAGAAAACAGAACAAAGCACAAATAAAATCAAATAGAAACCAAATGAATTCCAAAAACCTCAAAACCAGAATTAAAACATAGAGCTCAATTTTAGATGAATTTAGAAAAAAGAATCAGATTAATTGGAGCTAGGACGAATGAGAATAGACTCTTGGAAAATCTAACCTAAAGAAAAATACTGAAAATAGAAAATTGTACAATGCTATGGACTCGGTGAATGGAAAGACTAGTCTACGGTGAACTCGGCTCATGGAACAATGTATTGTGACTAGGCTACTAACATGGCGGTTAAGGCTGACGTGGCTGGGTGACATAGGATGCTGACGTGGCATGCTGACATGTCATGCAGACCGGCTCCGGTGCTGACGTGTTATCCACATGGCACGACACATGTCTGACATGTGGATCTAGGGCTTATGTGGCTTACCGACTCAGCTTTAGTCTACAGGTTCATGCATGTGGGCCCCATGCGTCAGTGAGACAGTGAACGTCAGATTTATTCCGCAGAGAATTCTAAACATTGACCGGCTCGAGTGCAATGTGACACGGATGACGCGTGAACCAAGGTGACGCATGGCACGACGAACAGAGGGGATTGGCCAATGAGACAACAGAGCGAGACGGGAGAGGCTGGCTCGACAGTGGACTCACCGGTGGCGAGGGTGGCTTGGCGAGTGGCGGCGGACTGCTAACTGACGGGGACGACGAACGACAAAGATGACGACCTCATTGGCTTTGTAAACAAAAGTAGCAGTGCAAATGAACTCCAGCACCTGAGCTCGACAAGGACAACAGCGAGGCACGATGAGAGTGAGCGGCTATGGGATGCGGAGATCAAGGGGCGGCACGGCTTTTATACACGGACGCCGAGGAGTCCAAGGTGGACACGGCGAGCGGCAGCGCTACAATGTCCCTAACGGACATGGTGATGGAGTCCCATCCGGAGATGATGGCCTGATAGGTGGGCCCCACCTGTCGGTCGCACGAGGAGAGCGGAACGGCCAATATACAACGCTGGCAAAGGAGCGCGCACGGATGGCCGACATGTGTCACTCATCCAACGGTCGCACGCGACATCAGATGCAAGACGTGTGGCAAGAGCGGGCTTAGGCTGGCGGGATGGGCTGGATAGAAGATGGGCCAGCTTGGGTTTTGGCCCAAGGCCTTTAGGAAATTTTAAATAAGTTTCTAATTCCAGAAATTGCTTGAAATTCAATTGAGCCCTAGAAAATAGCAAATAACCCCCGAAAAAATCTTAAAAAATTCCAAAAAATCCTTGAGACTCAAGGGACCCAAATAAAATACTTTCAGCAAAATATTAAAGTTTAGTTTAGTCATATTAAATCCTTTTAATTCATAAAAATTCTATTTAAGCTTTAATTAATTCTAGAAAAAATCCAAATGGTTTTTTATTTTAAAAGCTTCAAAAAGGCTTTGAAAATTAGAATGTTATAGTAAGGATGCACCCTTTCCACTTTCGTGTGTTCATCGTCATCAGCAACAATTATGTACTGACTTTGTTGTTCACTTCGTTTGGTTTGTTGCTTCAGAAAAAGCATAAGGTTCAGCATGTTCTTGGGCAACTAAATATGCCAGTCCTTGGAGGTCCAGGTCTAGAACAACCAGATCTACAGGCATGACATGAAATCGGTGCCCAATGGATTGCTCGATACATGTATGGTAACCCATACTTTGTATCATGGTATAGTTGTAAGTGTTCCTTTTGTTATGACAGTCCACACAATTTCTTCCCTGTGTCAAATTTTAGGGAGCTACAAACAAGTTTGGGGAGTGCAATACTTGTCATGGTTCATTTGCTGGTTTCATGAAGCTTGTGCTTCTAGTGTTTAATGTTGGATTCTTTAACTATATTCTGGTTGTATTGAAGTGTATCTGCAAGGTATCACTAGGAAGGAGCTTACATCATGGGTGTATCAAATCTATTGAGATTCTTATACCTGTTCTTCCATGCCTTTCAGAACTGTAGTAGTGTTCTTCTTGTGGAGAAAGATTGTTTGAAGAAAATGAGAAATCCCAAAGCATATGCGCTATAGTAAAGTGCTATCATGAAAAAAGTGAGGGACAAATTGTTGCTTCAGAAAGAGCATAAGGTTCAGCATGTTCTCGGGCAACAAGATACGCTAGTCCACGGAGGTGCAGGTCAGGAACAGTCAAATCTACGGGCATGACATGAAACCAGTGCCCAATGATTGCTCAATACACATACGGCACAAAAATGCATTCCCTAACTCACTGTTCATGCTTAAATCTTATGGTTAGGATAAAGACCTTAAGGTTGTATTTGGGTGTTTTCTTGATGAAATTAAACGAAGCAATCCTCATGGCTCTAAGAAAGAACTATCATTTCTTCTATTTGTTTTTATCAAGGTTATGTTCTAGAGGTAACTAAGAACATGACTTCTCCCTACGATATGATGTGGATGAAGCTCATCTTTATTATGTTCAGGTAATGCCTTTCCTTTGTTTCCAAGTTTAATTAGCCAACAGATGTAGCAGTTCACTACTTTATTGTGATGGCATCATTTTAGTGACATGCAGACCCATGTTCAAATGGACGGTGAGTCAGTGACGGTAGGGACATTGAAGGGGTCAAGAAGGCATTTAGAATTTTGGTGATCTAAGTTGTGAAATAAGATGGTAAGAAGTTTGATTTATAGTATGCCGTTGACTTTGTTGCATATGATGTTTTCATAGTTTATACTGAATTCAAAGAGACGAAAAGTATTTTACTTTCAAATTGCTTCCAATAGAATTTTACAATACAAATATACAATCAAGTTTATAAATTTATATGATTTGAAATACTCCATGTGGGGATTTAGAAGTAATCATTCCTCTAAGTAATTGCATTAGTTAACAAGAGGTACTTGCGTAGGACAACAGCAGGCATGAAGGCACAAAGGACTGAGAATGCATTTGCAATACTACCTATTTCATCAGTTATTTCTTGTTCTAAATTTGTCCTTGCTACTTGTTTGTTGGTTTCTTATAGGTAAGGCAATAATTGTATGTGTAAAGAACTACCATAATCTCTGCAAGAATAGACTTTGATCGGTCCTTTGTCTCATTCATGGACAGTTTAGATGTGAGGTGAACATAAAGCACCAATACTATGTAAGTGATCTCTTTGACAACTCTAAAAGTTTAACTGTGAGATTTCAACCACATAGTGCAAGCCTTCATGGGAAAGTGGTTTATTATAGTGCAATGGTAAGACATTCAATATATGTAGGAATATTTCTTGTTCTAGCTATGTCTATATATTTGTGGGATTTGTCATGGATCCACAAAATTGTCGTGTATTATAAGATTTGGATTTGATTTACTTTCAATTTTGAGCCAACAATCCTCACATTCTCTAAGAAGAAAGACAAAGTTTTAGTAGATATATATCATATGACCATAAGACAAAGGTGTTTACTTTTCTCTTCCATATGTTTATCTTGTGAGTAAACTATCATGGGACTCAATTTCCTTTGTTGATCTGTATATTCCTTCATCTCAACATTTTTTGCCTTTTTTTTTGCTGCTTTGACATACCACGAGGATTTAGCTAAGGTACCCATCATGTTAATAAACTGCAGTTAGGTGTTTTTGAGCTAGGAGCTCCTAACAATTTGATTATTCTATCTCTCTCCTCTCTTATTTTAGGCTTTGGTGAGCTAAATGAATACCATGGATAAGTCTTCTATCAGGTGATTTGAGCTTAAGTAAATTAGCACCACAAAATTTGACCTTTTTGCTATTATGATAGTCCAATTATGAATTTAAAGTATAAGGTGTGTTGTTTTCCATCAAAGTTGCATTGCTTTTCATTACTTGCTACTAATTTTGAACGAAATCCTTTGGGATAGCTACTAATTTTCATGTGTTCTCAGTGATCGAACAAAAAAAAATCAAACATTGTTTTGTAAAATTAGGTCAACTGATTGTCACTTTTCTTGCAGTAAATTTTGGTACTCCGTTGCAACGCACGGACACAATACTGGTTAAATTTAAAAAGAAAAGGAAAAATTATATCATCACGGATAATACAAAGGAAAAGGAGGAAAAACAAAAAATAAAAAAGATGTAATTAAAAAGCTGACGCATTTCAGAAGTCAGAAACAGAAGTCGTTTGGAGCGAGGCCATGGCTCATACTATCGGTAGTGGGATGGGACTCAAGCATCCCGTCCATTTCGGAACACAATAATTTCATAGTAATTTCACATAAAAATTCAATATCTATATAATTTAAAAGAAAGTGATGCATTCCAATTGGAGCCTAGCCAAGAATTAAACACAAGAGGCCGGAAAAAGGGCTACTCGGTTAATGCCTCTTAGCGTCAGTTGTGCTATGGCCTGTTTGATACGGCTGCGTCTTATGGCTTTTGGCTGAAATTTTTGAATTTTTGCTGTTTGCGATAGAGATTACGGAAAGAGATACTTGCTTGCGATTTTGGTTGATACATATGTTGGGCTTTTAAGGTGTACTACAATTAACTTGTAGACCCCGTCTTGAGAAAATACTCCGTTTGAAAGTTAGGTATTGTACCAAAAGCCAAAACACCAATATATAGTGTTAGCGTTTGGTTACATAAAAGATTAAATGAACCTAAAGTTCAACAAAAAAAACTATAGTATTGCATATCTACTACTACTTAGTTCATTTTGTTTATACAAACTCAATAAAATAACGATCTAATTGTATTAGTCTTCCCGTTTGAGTCGCATTGTTCAAACTCTCGCTATAAACAAGATGACAAGGATGGTAAGGGCCTTTTTTTTTTACTTATGATTTTGACTGTGATTTATGATTTTTTAAGTTATTTATAAGAGAAAGTACGGAGTAATAAAAACTCATATACAGTTTTAGTAGATATAATGAAGTCGCTACAGTGTGTACTAAAATTAATTTATGATATTATTTTAAAAGATATTTTATTTAAAAGTTAGTTATTGTAAAAAACCGAAAAACGGACTTTAGGAGTAGAACCGTTACAGCCTACAACCTGCTCACTGCTGCCACGTAGGATTTTGTACGGCTCGCGGTGTAAGGCCCCAAACCCAGCAATACTTCGAGTGGGCCCAAGCCCACCAGGCCCGAGACCAAAATGCCCTACCCATATTGAGCACCTCTTTCCCTTCCTTCGCCGCCGCTTGCGCTGCGTTCCTCGCGTTTTTGCGGCAAGGAGAGGAGAGGAGAGTGGGGAGACTCCACTGCTGCTGCTAGTGGCTGCGGCGGGTCGGCATGGAGAGAGGCGAGAGCATCCTGGACGCCGTGCTCGATGAGGAAACCCTAAACTTTGACAGCGATGACGTCGAGATGGCCGAGGCGGATGCGGAGGAGACCCCCGTCGCTGACTCCAGCGCCCCCGCCGGAGGAGGAGTTGATGGCGGCGGGGGGCAGGCGGAGAGGGGCGGACCGGTGGGCAAGAACAAGAACAAGAAGAGGAAGTCCGGCAAGAAGAAGAAGAAGGGAAAGCCCGATGGGCCGCCCAAGATCGCCGACATTAATCGGTAAAAACCCTCGCGCTGCTCACCTAGGGTTTATGTTGTGCGCAAGATACAAATGTAAACTCTGAGTAGATACCACTTGATAGGCTTGATATGTGTCTGTATGTTTTGGTTTTTCACAATCTGGAGCAATAAACCTGAATTGCTAGTATAGATTATACACCAACCCAGTAGGCCAATTTGAGCAGTCGTTTGAACGGACTTGAATACTTTATACCTTTGGTCTAATGGTTCTGTTCGTCAATTGGCAATGTTAATAGCTTTGTGTGAAATTCTTGTAGGGAGGAAAATGTTTAGCTCGCTCACGATAGTTCCTAAGTACAACACCATTGCTCTTATGGTTAAGAACTTAAGAAAAGCTGTAATGTTCATAGAACTAATTAACAATTCTGCTTTCTGCTGGGTTTTCTCGTTTTCAATTGGTATCAAATGAATTCAAAATAACACAGGCATTTCTTAATGGTTATTGTCATGTAAGAGGCCTATGTTAATGTGATTTATCTGCGAAGACTTCTGTTTTATCAGAAGAGGCTTATATAGGGTTTAATCGCCAAATGTCTTGTAATTCAAAGCCCAATTCTAGTCTAGAACTACCATTTTTTTTTGGCCCAACCAGCTGAAGTAGATCATGATAGATACCTGAGTTATGGCTTGTCTTATTATTGTTTCTGGCTAAGGAAAATTGTTTTTGCTTCTTTGTGTTATCTATATTAGGTTGCTAACTGCCTTATCCTTTATGCTTTTTGCAGATTTGTTCTCAACACTTGCAAGCACTTGAAGGAGAAGAAGTCATACCTTGTTTGGAACGCTGTTGGCTGCCTTGGTGTTTCTGCTGTCAGTGATCTTGTCAGAGAGGTATATATCTCTTATGTTGAACAGGACTAATGAAAAGTTCAGTTGATCAATTAAGAGGCTTATTAAAAATTTAATGTAACATAATAGATCAATTCTTATTACTAAAGAACAACGAATATCATAAATTTTAAAGTGTAAGCTATTGTCTTGGACCTATCTGTTTCCCTAGTGTCTCAGTGGTAGACTGGTAGGTATTTTGCCAAATGGCCTTACATACCCTTCATAGGAGGTCTGTTGCCCACTGCTCTTACAAATAGCATTGCCTTGATTCTTTGCAGTTCCATGGATTAGTTTGTTTTATGTACTTGAGAAGTTTGGAGTTGTCTCAATGGGGTGTCTGAATAATGTTACCATCTACCTATTTGATTGGTGACAAACCAATTGCAGTTAAGTTTCTTTTATAGCTATGTATATGTTGTATAACTCCTATCGTGTATATAGGCACACAAATTCTAGATCATAAAAATTAATTCTAGAAGTGAATAATTGTTGTAGGTGATGTTAAATCACAAATATGGTCTGAAATAGTTTGCTTGTAATTTTCTAAAGTTTGCTCTTCTGAAGTTGTTGTCTGTAATTAAAGACATTCGATTCCAGGTTGAGGCCATTCAGAAGTGTGGTGGGCAGACAATTGCTGATGGAAGTCGCTTCCGCACTGGTGGTGGAATTCTCTGGAACATCTTGAAGTCGCGAGAGCCAAAGGCGTACAAGGAAATTATGGCAAAGGGAAGGGAACTTGAGGTATGAGTGTATGACACTGTTATGACCGCTAGTTTTTGTAAAACTATTCCTCGTATATGGATGTTTAGTGCTTTAGCCATGATATGCACAATAGACAAAAGCAGTAAATTGGTCTTATCCAAGTCAACTATGTTGATTATGAGTTATTTCTGCAACTGCCCTTTTTCCAATAAAAATATCATGGAATCGTGTACATTATCACAAAACAGGGGGTAATAAGCCAAGCTGAGTGAGCTTGGATTCAGGTCGAGATCAAGTCTGTTCATTAATGGAAATGAGTTGAAAATATATCGTGGAGAGTAGAGAGCATTAACATGAGTTTAAAACTTTTTTGTGATTAATTGCTGAAATTAGAATTAGGAACTTTATGATAAATCAAGTAAGCATAGTACTCAATAATCACACTATGTAGACAATCCAATTTTAAGCTAGTTTTTTATAGAAACATTGTAATTGATGGTGTTGTTCCGGTATTGTGAGCTGTGTTAAAAAGTTTGCTAGATCTCTTTGTTTAATGATCTTGGCTATCATTACTGCCACTGCTTTATTATGTCTAATTGATTTTCCTACTTCCTCCTTTCAGAAGCAATTTAGGTATACGAAAGTCAGACAGCAGATGAGCAGAAATGAAGATGCAAGCTCACAGGGAAGTGCATTAGTTGACGAGGAAATTGAAGCACAGGATGAAAATGAAGTACTTGATGATCCTGAGCAGTTCGATGTGAAGGCACCACTGTCTGATAACAAAGCTGAACGCAAACCAGTAGCAGACAGAATTCGTGTGCCTGTTGTTTATGATGATCTATTTGAAGAGGGAGAGATACACGAAGGAGAGTCTCAAAATTGAAGTATTTCGCTGGTTTTGCCTTGTTACGAGTTGTGAGCTTTAATTCTGCTCAGAAAGAAACAGCACAGAATGGAGAGATGGGAGATTATGAATCAAAATTTGCAGTGAAGCGATTTTTCCAAATATTCCCCCTCGTGGTTTAGCAGTAAGGCATGCAACGGGTGAGTTTTTCTTGCGCGGAGTAAAAGTGTAGAACCAATGTTGGGCCTAAATTCAATGTTCAATGAAAATTATGGTTATACAGTTGTCGATGCATCTGTAGTTTTCCCCTCCTTAAGAGAAAATATTTAGGAAGAAAGAATGGTGTAACTTAGGCCTGAGCATCGTCGTGGCCTTTTGTGGGGTTTAGTGTTTGGGGTTTAGCAAGTAGGATCTGGTTGCTGTTCACGTAAATGAACTTTTTTTAGTGTGTGTCTGTGCGTGGAAATTTTCCGTTCTACGGTAACTTTGTTCTGCCATGGGGCATCCAAGTCTTGTGATGAGCTGGTTTACACCTAATATGCCCTGGTTTGCTCAACGCTTTTTTGATCAAACCGAACTTGAAACATGCTTGGCCTCCTTAGAATTTATGTCGTGGTCAATTTTAGAGCTCCAAAATAATTATATCATTTTCAGTCTACTTTTTTTTTTACAATAAATAGTATTATTCTATTAGTCATGCACATACACATACACGCACCAACACATGTCCCTTTCTCTCTTTCTTTTTTGAGAAGGTACAAGGTAGGTACGCACGTATGTATACATGTGCGTGTTTTCTAACATATGCTTGAAAATTTTTATGAAGGCATCAGATCTTACAGAGTATAGACACATGCTAGATCTTAAGAAGCATAGGCATATATTTTTTTCATCCAACGTGTATACATGTGTAGAAATGTAGTATCTCTTAATAAGATGGCAGTTCAATCCGTGGATTCATCTGATGGTTCTGAACGCCCCAACTGCGCTACAGTGTCCTCTCTGACTTTGTTCTGGGAAGTCGAAGGATCCTTATCCAGGCACGAGTGCATTCTTCAATAATGTATTTGAACGGGAAATATCCAATGTTAACCCCCCCTTTTTCCTGTAAAGTTTTTCCGAAGTATTCAGATATTGTAGATGTAGGGAACGAATAATGTCTCCTGTGACTCGTGTATTTGTTACCCTGTTGCATTCTTTGGAAAATTGCCTACATATGAACATGCCACTGAACAAAGCCATATGTTGCCAAAATAATATCACCGGGCTGTGACGACGGCAATGACGGTAAACTATGATTTCGATGTTTACAACATAGAAATTTTCATAAAATGCATGTTGAAATTGAACTGTTTGGCGTGACATTTTTACGTCCCAAACGGCCTCTTACTCTTCCCATTTTTCATTATTTCTATGTACATTGTTATTGTATCGGGAGATTTGACGATTTATTTCATCTTTTTTTTGTCATTTGATAAATTTTTTTGTAATGTTTCACTGATATACGTGGTCATATATAGGTGAGACATCACTTACTATTTTAATGAAAGATAAGATAAATCATCAATTCACCATTTGTACCCAAAGCCGAAACGGAGTACCAACTTGAGGTCCCGAATCGGAGGGGATGGCGACGACGGCGGCGAGGTGGAAGCGGCGTGGCGACGGCGATGACGACGACCTCGTCCCCATGGACACCCAAGGTGTGTACCATCACACACGCGTATCTCTTTCCCCGCCCTTGGGGTCTAGCCGCCGCCGAATCCATGAACCCCCTTTCGTTGTTGTTCTTGTGATGGGTGTGCGCAGACCAGGAGGAACTGGTCCGGTTGCTGGAGCAGAAGCAGGCACACCAGAGCCGCCGCTGGAGGGTGCGTGCCAATTCCCGATCCATTCGGTTTAGCGCTCGGAGGTCTTGCCATCGGCGATGAGATGACTGGATTCGATTCGATTTGGTGACCTCTTGCTCATGCTCGATCTGTCGATCATCTCCTGTTGTTTGTGCAGCGCGTCTTTGCGGGCTTCCTCCTCGGCTACGCAGCCTTCCTCGTCTACTCCAGCTTCCACCATGCCTGGTCTCCCTGGGAGCTGGTTGGTGCTTGTAGCTATCCTCATTTTCATTGTGCTTTATTACTGTTCATCTCTTGCTTGCCTCCAATGTTCAACGCTTGCATTTGATTGGCGTTAGAGGCGGATCCAAGAAAAAAGGTAGCCGGGATCACTATGAACTCGTAACACCTACTTGTAGCTTGTAATAAGGGGTCACATGCATATATACTAAGGGGTTAGCCGGGTTCGCTGTGAACTCGTAACACCTACTTGTAGCTTGTAATAAGGGCGTGGCATGCTTATATACTAAGGGGTTATGTGGGCTGGCCTGGAGGGCGTCGGTGTTAAGATTTGGAATTGACAATTGGCAGTACTCATCTGGTTTCAGTGTGCATTGGATCACGATCGCAATTACACGTTGAGGATTGCGCATAGTAAAATAACATAATTATTTTCATCACTAATGGATGCCTGTAATATTACTGTATACTGTGGTATGTGAAACATTCACCATTACAGCTTAACCATAAAAGCTTCCCAGTTAGTATTCAGTGGTGTATGTTCTTCCTATTAGTGAATTTTACATGGAATTGACAATTGGCAATTTGGCAGTACTCATCAAGATTCAATGTGCACTGGATTACGATCATAATTACATGTTGGGGATTGCAGTATTGCACATAGTAAAATGATGTAATTATTTTCATCACTAATGGATGCCTGTAATATTACTTTATACTGTGGTATGTGAAACATTCACCATTATAGCTTAACCATAAAAGCTTCCTAGTTAGTATTCAGTGGTGTATGTTCTTCCTATTGGTGAATTTTACATGGAATTGACAATTGGCAGTACTCATCTGGATTCAGTGTGCACTGGATTACAATCATAATTACATGTTGAGGATTGCACATGGTAAAATAACATAATTATTTTCATCACTAATGGATGCCTGTAATAATATTACTGTATACTGTGGTATGTGAAACATTCACCATTACAGCTTAACCATAAAAGCTTGTTATTTTGTTTGGCTGCACCATTGTGTTGTTACTTAACTTGGGCTTCTTCAATGAACAGCGGTATCATGCTTACTTCATGGAAGATTTGCCTGCACCAATGGTCATAATTGCAGGTAAGTGTGCTTTACATAATATTTGCATTGGATGCCGTAAACAAGTCAGAGCTTATATATATAGACACACACACACACACACACACACACACACACACACACACACACACACACACGTATACACACACACACATGTGTGTATATGCACACATGTATATACATATGTGCATATATGTGTGCGTGAGGGCGTGGATACAAGCAGAATAACCAACAAAACCTCTTCATGTTACTTGGATTCAACTCTAGGTGCTGAGGCAGTTGTCTATTTCTTATTTGCTCAAGTCGGAAAGTTGGAATGCTACGCCCTATTTTAACCATCTGAAAATGTTTTCTCATGAGGGTTTTAGGGAGCAGTTCACTAGAATGGATGATATTTGGCAAGATGGCATTTAGTGCCCCTGTCAGTATCATCATCATTTAAGTCATTCCTTTTTACTTCTTATTTTAGTTTACCCCCAAAACAAATAGAACAATATGCAATATGGTGCTGACATGCACAAAATGTGTCAGCTAACTCAAAACTATCATCCTTTCCCTTTGATCTGATTGATACATGACCTTGAATATCGCAGATTGGATAGCTGCCTTAGCATGTTTACTCGCAGTTAAGGGACTACTACAGGTTTCAAGCTCCTCCAAGAAGTGGATGTGGTATTCATGCTATGCCGGCATGCTTGTAGCCATCTTCTGGACATACTACATCTTGAGGTATATTATATTACCCTAGTATTCATTTGTTTATCCTTGTTGTGAAAGCATGCCATTTCAAGCAATGAAGCAAGTCAATTCATGCCAATAATATTCTAGCCGTGACAGCTGAAACAATACTAACCAACAACAGCTAGAGCTTATTATTTTGATTGTTGTTTCTTCTGCGCTGCAGGTTACCAAGAATCCGATGGGATGTGGCGTGGCTCCCATTTGGCCCTTTGATGTATGCTTGCTTTCTCCCTTCATTTGCTTTTCACAGACCATGTGATCGTTGATTAAGAATTACATTGTTTCCTGTGTGTGTTTTATTGGGCAAGTGCTGCTGCATTGAGCCTCTATGTGGACCATGTGCTGCTGGAGTCGATGCAAGATATCAACACATTGCGGAGCTATATGTATAACTACAAGGCCTTGTAGTGTCAAGTATATTGCTAGTTTTTTCTCTTGCTCTTTCTAGCTATACATGGAATATGCTGAAGACTTCCTCCTTTATCCGACGTTTCTTGCAACTGCGTCTCTTGTCTAACTCCCCACCCCGTCCAGTCAAAATTTTGCAACAGAGCCCAGAGTTCATGTATGTGTGAATTGTGAAGGCACCTCATTAGTCATTACATGGTATACTACACATCTTCTCTAGCTATTAATGGCTACCTGGGCAGTTTTCTTTTTGGAGTTTTTTATTTTAAGAGAGAGAAGGTGTTTTTGTATTTCAGTAAACAAGAATACCACTATCATGTGGATAAGTCAGTCCATAAAATTAGATGGATACATTTGTCTTTTTTCAGCTGCGGCTGATGATTTATGGTTACAGCTGATGGTTTTTTTTTTTTGTCCTAGTATGAGTATTTGTGTGAATAAATGAAATGCTGGTAAGCTATTTCAAAAAAGCTATTTCGTTAAGCCATTTCAAAATGATGTTATAGAAATCGCTTTATTTATTTATTCACGAGAAACTAAAGTTACAAACCTGAAAGAATCCACCGTGCGCTTTTTTCACCCATGGCCGCTTTCTATCGAAGTGTGCAATATCGTCAACCCTTAAAAGATCTCGGTGCAGACAGCTCGATGCTCTGTGCATCGCAATTATTTGTGCGTTCCATGGAAATTGCTTCATCGTCAGGCTCGCTTTGTCCATGGTTGATGGCTTCATATCGATTCGTCTAATAAGGAGAATTACGTCCATTTGGCACATCCAAGATACACTTAGGGTCTGTTTGGTTGCCTGCATGCGGGGTGGCTCGCACCCGCGCATGCAGGGAGATGGTGTTTGGTTGGCTGCGGAGAGGAAAGAACCTGCACGAGCGGATGCAAAAAAACAACTGGATCCAGGCTGAGGAGGAACGCGGCTGAGGAGCTTCCCTCCTCAGCCTGGCCACGCTCATACAGCCTGCATCAGCTCATCCGCCAACCAAATAGGCCCTAATGGCTCTCGGCTCAAATTTATCTTTATCAGAATGGGTATAAAACAGGATAGCTAAAAATTTTATGCTTAAGTAGTCTGCAAGAGAACCAGACTACATATTAATATGAGTTTTCTTTTCAATAGAAGTGTTTAGTGATCGATTGATCAGATGATAAGCAGTGGATGCGGCTTCAGCATAAAAACTTTTACACAGACCAAACATATACAGAATGTAGCGCACCTTTTCTATGATGGTTCTATTCATTCACTTGGCAACACCGTTCTACTGAAGTACGCCTGAAACTGTGTAATGCCTTACAACGCCCTCCAATCGGCATACTGAAGGATCTAAACCGACATGTTTTAGTAATTAATGACAATCAAACTGTGAGACTAATATTTTTATTAAGATGAATGAATAAAATATGTCCCACGATGATGGATAACGTGAGAAGGCTTCATGCAGTGAATCGTCCTCAAGTACAAGAAAAGACGTCATGTGATGATAAATGAAGTCAAGGACCCAAACTTGAAGATTGATACGTGTGTCATCAAGTTTCAAGAGGATATGCAAGGCAAAAGTATGACTAGTTAGGGCTAAAGATGTGTTCCTAGTCTTTTTCCAGTCTTGATATTTGGTTGAAAGACCGAGTTGGTAGTATAAGATACCGTACTATTAAGAGGGGGTCGCGACTAGTAGATTGAATGTATCATGTGTTGATAACTCATTTACTTGCTCTAGCTCTCTCTGTGGTATGATGCTAATATTTTCGAATGTGTTTTGAAAATAGTGATAGCTCATGTGTACATTCCTTGTGACACATGACTTAAAGTTTGTGAATGAGTTTTGCAAATTATTGGTGTCCATGTTCTTCCCTCCTTGTGGTATGATGCTAGAGTTTTCAATTTTGCCTTGAAAACAGTTGACTTATACAAACATACTATTGTTACATGCGACTTGAGTTTGACGAAAAGCGTGTGGGAATTGGTTCAAGTTCATGTTGCCTTTTGCATGGTGGAATTCTAAAAGGTCAGCGGATGTGTTCCATGACCCATTGAGAAGCTCATACCAATCATGAATGCAAAATATTCAAACTGCAATCTTGTTGTAACAATTGCTCATGAATTTTGTATTGCTTTGATCCTGTCCTGGAAAAATAGTATGATCGGCTTCTCTCTTATGGTCAGATCGGCCAAAGGTGAAACCAACAGCCAAAGGATAGACAAGCCGATGATGGCGGTCTGACATGGCCCAAAGTGGCCGTTAGACCAGCATAACGGTACAACTGGCAAATATATGGCAGTTTGACCACAAGGGCAGTCTCACCGGTACTCATATGGTGGTCTAACAGTAAGGGCAGTCTGATCGATACCTAAATGGTAGTCTGACCGATCCCTGGTACAACCGCTTTGGTAGCAATACATTTTTTCCAGAGACCTCTTTCCTTGAGAACTTCAAATGGCAGTTTGACTAGTGTTTTTGTGGTCATATCAGATCTGTTAGTCAAACCGGTCCTTGTGTGGGAAGTCTGACCGATGGTCCAAGTAACGGCTAGTTTTATAGCCATTGGGAAGGCTATGGTAGTACTGGCCATTTGTTCGCGGTAGTATCAGGGCACGCGATGTTTGCAGCCAACTCTTTTCTCCAACGGCTATTTTCTTTTTATGATGGACTTTATGTCTTTTGAGCTGCGATACTTGATTTGTTCAAGCGAAGGTCTCCGACTTGTTACTTTTGGAGGTGCCTATTCACCCCCCTCTAGTCGGTCTCCTCGATCTTACAAGTGGTATCAAAGCTTGGTCTCTTATTTTATTAGGCTTCACCGTAGAGAGAGTAAAGGATGGCTACTAGTGATATAGTGCACCTCGGTGAGGCACCTTTATTCGATGTCACAAATTATGATATTTGAAAAATATGTATATCTTGTTATTTTAAGGCTATGAGCCCAAAAATTTGTCGTATTGTAGACATGGACTTTTCTCCTCTATTGAATCCTCTTACTTCAATAATTGAGGAAAAGAAATGCTCACATCTCGGCACTCAAGCAATTAACACTTTATTTAATACTTCGAGTGTAGAAGTGTTCGATGCCATATTCAATCTCAAGAGTGCTCATGAGATTTGGACACATCTTCAAAATAATTATGAAAGGTCTACCTCAACTAAAGAAGATTGCATATAAGAATGGATATCGGATGAAAAATGTTCAACCTCTAGTTCTGATGATAAAAAAACCACTAGCCCCTCTACATCAATTCTTGCCTTACGGCTAAAGGTAATAAAAATGTAAATAATAATAATGACAATGATGAACCTACTTATGATGAGTTGGTGGATATGTTAGAAGAGTTTAATGTATATCTTGTGAAAGAGAAGGCTAAGTATAAGATTTTGAAAAAAGAACATATCTTTCTTTAAAACAATTATGATGTGCTAAAAGAAAAACATGAGTCTCTTCGTCTCCATGAATCCATTAAGCCTAAGGCGGATATAGACATCACATGCAATTTATTAGATGATTTTCCATGTGTAGCATCTAACTCTTGCATTTCATCTAAGGTTAGTACATCCATCTTGTGTGGTAATTTGCTTGATATAACTTGGTGCTCCAAAATAGATGCTTTTATTTCATATATATCTTGCGATACTAACCTTGTAGAGGAAAACAAGAGGCTCAAGGCACAAGTCACCAAATTAAAAAATGACTTGGAAAGAAGCTACAAAGGGAAGGTCTCTCTTGACAAACTTCTGAGCAATCAAAGAACGGCAAATGATAAGAGAGGTATTGGCTTTGTCTCCGAGAAAAAGAAGAATAACAAGACACGACACAATGCAAGACACACAAAAAATATTATGTGCCGTGGTTGCAACAAGAAGAGTCATATTGCCTCAAAATGCCCCAACAAGATAGACAACAAGACAATATCATCAATAATGAGGCAAGTTGGAAATAAGCAAGTTATCAAGACAAGAAAGGGAATCAAGGACATAACTTGCTACAATTGTCACAAGAAGGGATGCTATGCCTCTATGTGTCTAAAAAAGATAGTGGGCAAACAAGTATCATCATCTTGCTTATAAAGGATCAAAATGGCAAAGCATTTGCCAAATACGTTAGTTTACCTAAGTCAACTGCTACGGCCATTTGGTTCCCTAAATCCATTGTGACTAATATCCAAGGACCCAACCAAGTTTGGGTACCAAAATGTATTTAATTGTCTAATAGGTGCTTGGAAATGCATTGGAAGCTTGGATCTCTCATAAAGATGTGGACACCACCATAAGCAAATATGGAACCTAGCTTGAAGATCAACATCTCACATCTTGAGCTAATACTATCTTGGTAATAAGTGTTTAAATTAAAGTATCTAGCCCTTGACATGTGCAGATTGCATTACATGAAGATTTTTCTCAAAATTGTATTATTGCCCCTATTCGAAAATTTCTTATTTACGATCTTGAGTAAGATAGGCGTGGCACATTAAGAAGAAAGAGTGCTAGATCATAATCACGTATGTCACATCCCTAAATGTACTCAAATTAATTAAGTGCTAATATTAATTTTCAAAAGTAAGCCAATTTAGCCAAGAACAAAATTCTTTGTAACTATTAGTTATATCTTGGAAAACTAGTTGCAAAATACATATAAAAACTTTGCAAATGTTTTTCAAAAGCTTTGGTTTTGTAAAAACTAATTTAAAAAACAAGTTTTAAGCCCAAAACACAATTACTAGTATCTTGTTTAGGTTGTAAGTGTGTATTTTGCATAAAAGTAATTATAAAAGGATTTCGGAATTAGATCCAAAATAAAAATCCTAGAGTTGGTCTTCCTTAACATTTCTTGTATTTAAAAGTTTCTTAAAAGACCAACCTATCAAAGATTATTTGATTTTGAAACTATGTGAATTTTACCACTTGAACAAGATCTTTTATTATATCTTGGTTCAAAATGGCATTTCAAATTTATACATGCCATTCAAATTGAAGGGTTTCTTATTTGGTTCATTTGGCATTCATAGACACTTGAAATATTGTATCTTGGTTTTTAAAACATTTGTGAAAAGTCACATAAAAATACTTAAATATGTATTTGAAATATTTTCCAATGCTCTTGGAATAAAAAAAACTCTAATTTAGAAATAAAATAGCAAATTCGGCCCCAAAAGGATCTTGTACAATCTTGATTTTGTGTTAAATGACTTATCTTCACAAATCAAAATTCATTGAGTTTTTGAAAAGGTTGTCAGTAGCAAACTTGTAGCGTTGATCATTTGAAATATTTCTCTAATTCAAAGTTTTTACAAAAGACCAACATTGAAAAGATACACTAATTTGAAATTGGCAGAAAAACTAGTATTGACCTAAAATGACATATTCTTGCATATTGTGATTTTGGCTATTTAAACTAGATTTTTTATGTATCTTGGTTTGAAATAGTATCTCTAACTCATACAAAGCCAAGAATGTGAAAAAACTACATAAAACTCCAATTGAATTGGATTTGAGCTTTTGAATAAATATATTATCTCGCATTGATAATGCATTTTGCCATATCTTTTGAAAGAAAATTTCTTTCTCAAGAATTCTTCTTGAAAAATGCGCTAATTAGTTCAAAGTCAAAATCTAAAAAAATTTCAAAATACTCGGACCTCATTTGAGGAGTTTTTGCTCTTTGCCTTGCTTTAGGCAAGAGGTTGCAATGCAAAGCTCATTATGGCACAACTTTTGATAAGAAAATCCTTTCTCCAAAATTCTTATTGAAAAAGATTCTTAGAAGTATAAAGCCTATTTTTGCAAAATTTTAGGGCATTTCAACTTGATTTAAGAAAATTCAGATTTTGCATGGTTTTGAGCAGATTTGTAATTTTTATATCTTCAAACTGGCTCACTCTTTAGGGAAGGCACAATAATGAATTTTGATCCTTAATAGTTTATCTTCTATGAAAAATTTTCTCAAAATTTTTGAAGAACAATTGATTATTTTTCCCTTCCCTCTCAAATGGCCTAAATGAAATGTAAAACTCTAGAAATTTCAGCCATATAAAACTTTGGGCAATCTATCATCCAAAAGGGGTCAAGACTTTGTGAAAGGTTCTCAAAGTGTAACTTGTGTGCATTTTCAAGGTTTAGCTCCGTAATAACCATAAATCTTTGGAGCACCTTTAATAACTAATGAAAAATGCTCTAAAATTGTCATTTGTTGGAAACTGCCCATCTTGACCTAATCTTGCCATGAAATGTCAATCTCTCTTGAAATTTGATAACGTAAACTTGGCATATTATCAAAGATCTCAGATGATATGTTCCTCTTTGTGTTGTCCAAAAATTTTCAAATTTTCTCTTAAGCGAGTCCTCTTGCAAAACAAGATCTAATTTAATAAAACCTATTTGCAAAAAAGTTTCTTGAGGGAAGATAGGCTGGAAATGCTCCAAAATTACTTTTATAACTTTAAAGTTGATTGCTTGAACATTTCGAGCATGTACAGTGGCTTTTTCCCCAGCTCGGCCCTTTGCTTTGGCATTGGTCTGACTGGCAGCCTGAGGGTGGTCTGACTGGTTGGTGATACCAGTCTAACCGGTTGGTCCCAGCGGTCAGACCGCTCAGTTGTACTGGTCAGACCGACAAAACACCTCCAATCACTTTTTCCTTCTCTTCCCGAGCCCCCTTTTCTCTTCTTCCTTGGTATAACCGACAGCTCTCAGTTGGCTCCTCCCCTCAAGTCATATCCAGCCCTCCTCTCTTCTCTAGCCACAAAAGGATTGATTCCGGCCATCTCCTCCCCTCTCCAAGGAGCTAAAGAGGTTCTCCTCCCTCTCTATCTTTTCACAATAGGTTCATGCTC
The DNA here is from genome assembly GCA_017311315.1 of Dendrocalamus latiflorus. Lineage (NCBI taxonomy): Eukaryota > Viridiplantae > Streptophyta > Magnoliopsida > Poales > Poaceae > Dendrocalamus > Dendrocalamus latiflorus. The sequence continues at coordinate 30,854,466 of CM029647.1, read as the reverse complement.
TCATTGCCTCATTTCCACTTTATGGCATAAAACCCTATGTATGGATCCCCCTCAAATCCGGCCAAGATCTTCAAGCTTTCTTCACCCAAGCATCATCCCTTTTCATTCTAGTTAGTCATGTATCTTTCCCCTTACTTGCATTACTTTAATTTCATGATTTCCAAGTTTCTAGGGTTTATGGTTTGTGCCATGAAAATCTTACACATCCTTGGAAAATCCATGTTGTGCAAGTAAATTGAAACAATGTAAAGGATTACCCTTTGATCACTAGCACTAATCTATGAAATCATTGCCCTAAAGATTTTGTGATCTTGCTAGTCTAATGATAATTTCTCTCCTTGTTGCCATATAATTCCTTGTTTCATCCTCCTTTTTGTCAGCAAAATGCAAAGGACCAAACAAGCATGTTGCAAAAATGCTACTCCTTTCTCCTCTAGAGAGCAAGGAAGTTCATCCACTCATTCTCAAAGAGGTGATCAAGAAACTAAAGTTCATGAGTATAATCCGAGACACTGTGAAGGCAAGGAGACAACAAAGGATACTGGAATGGATGAAATGGATGTTGAAGAAAATGAAGAAGCAGAAGATGCCGATTATGAGGAAGAACAAGGTGCTTCTCGCATTGATGTTTCCAACTAAGTCATGAAGATTATGCCACATTAAGATACGCTGATCAATTCTAGCTTCCTCATACTGTAACTTAATGGCTCTTCCACACTTTATTTCAACAAGATGTGTATCATATGGTGTATGCCTCAAAGTAGTTTGCAAATCACAGATATGTCATATGGGCTTTCTTAAACAAGAATCCTCTCTTCAATGGTCACTACTCTCTCCTCCGGTGAATCCATCTAGAATAATTTGTGCCATTGAAAAGTGAATTTTATGCAAAGACCATCAAGCAGTTCTACGCTACCATATATATGTCCCCTGAGTTTGATTTTCTCTCTTGGATGACTGGGAACATGCAGGCTCAAACCACTAAGGAAGAATTTGAGGCCTCCTTAGGAATTTGAGCTTCTTGTGGGATTAAGGTACATCTCAAAGATCCTATACCTCTTACCCATATTGATGAATTCTATGATCCAACTCAAAGATTTGTCCGTGGAAGAGTGTCTGAACTTTTCCCTCTTCCAAGCATTATAAACCATATCATGAGAGACACTTTCTTCCCAAGAAGCAAAAATAATGATAAAATCCATGGAAGAGCTTGGAATGTGATAAAATATATTATGGACGGTACTTGTTTTGATATTATGGATTTAATGATTAGAGAAATTGCAATATCAAAAGGAGATAAAGGAAAGAGTACATATTTTGCCCCATACATAATGAAGCTTATCTCGACAAAACGAGTTTTGATGTTGAATGCAAAATGGAGCATAAAGAATATCGTCCTAGAGAAGCTCATCCTCCTTTAGTACCTCTACAACAACACATTGGACAAGTTCATGAACATGTAGGGCAGCAACAAGAGCTCCCACAACAGCATGCACCACAACGATTCTTTGATGATGCATTTATAAATGAAGTCCGACAAAGTCTTGGCCATCTCCCCTCCGTGCTTGCTAGAGTTGATGCTAGCATGGAGAATATGGAGAGAAAGCAACAAGAGGCTATTGTTGCCCAATCTAGGTGGAATTCAAGGCTTAAATTCGTTGGGCGACAAGTGACTGATTGCCAGAGCAAGCTAAATCGCCTTGAGAGAGATGATCCTCCTCCAATGTATCGTCATCGTGGTGTACATGTTGGTTCCCCTTCCTCCCGTGCTCCTCCTCCTCGTGAGTACTCTTTTAAATTGTTTGGCCCTACTCGTCCCTCTCAATAATCATTGTTTTGGCTAAACTTTCCTTTTTGATTCTTGATGCCAAAGGGGGAGAAGAAGAACAAGAAGAAGAATAGAGAGAGAGAGAGAGTAAACTTAGAGCAATAAAGGAAAGTAGAAAATTAGAGGTATTATGGTATTATTGTAGGTCAATAGACCTTCGAATGAATCTTTGTGAGGATAAGCTTATGCGTTCTTGTAACATCATCTTGCAGACTTATTTGAACCTTATATGTGTTGAACTTTTGTTGGACAACTCTTTGGACCATATACTTCTATTTGGACTTTTATTGCTTATCTTGCAATCTTTATCCAAATTGTGTCGTTTTGGATCCTTCTCATATAGGTGCATGCATATTTATGTTAATGAGAGTATTATCGATTATATTGATATTGTGTCATGCCCCTCATATCTAAAATATAGAGAAAACCCCACCAAAATTCACAAAATCCACATATATATGCATGAATTTCCTTCAAATCCTTATGCATATATTTAGAGGGAGTTTTCTCTATATATTGTGGCTTTGCCTAGCATTAAACTCAAAATTCATCTTGTGTACAATTAAAATAAATTTAATACTCCCAAAGCCTATCCTAGAGAATACAATTGTTGTGTACAAGGTATATACTCGAAAAATTAATTTCTACTTCATTACTTATTGAGTATTGTCATTAATTACCAAAAGGGGAGATTGAAGGATCTAGACCTATCATTATGAGTTAATGATATATTTTAATAATTAATTACAATTGAATTGTGAGACTAATATTTTCATTGAGATGGATGAATAGGATGTGTCCTACGATTATGGATAGCTTGAGAAGGCTTCATATGGTTAATAATCCTCAAGTCCAAGAAAAGACATCATGTAATGATAAATGAAGTCAAGTACACGAATTTGAAGATTGATACATGTGTCATCAAGTTTCAAGAGAAAGTTCAAGTAAAGGTATGACTAGATAGGGCTAAAGCTGTGTTCGTAGTCTTTTTTGGTCTTGATGTTTGGTTGGAAGACCGGATTGCTAGTATAGAATATCGTACTATTAAGAGGAGTCACGACTAGTAGTTTGAACGTATCATATGTTGATAGCTTATTTACTTGCTCTACCTCTCTCCGTGGCATGATGCTAATATTTTAAATGTGTTTTAAAAATAGTGGTAGCTCATGCATACATTCCTTGTGGCATATGACTTAAAATTTGTGAATGAGTTTTTACAAATTATCAGAGTCCATATTCTCCCCTCCTTGTGGTATAATGCTGGAGTTTTCAATTTTTCCTTGAAAACAGTTGAAGCTCATACAAACACTATTGTTACATGCGACTTGAGTTGACCAAATGTGTGTGGGAATTAGTTCAAGTCCATGTTGCCTTTTGCATGGTAGATTTCTAAAAGGTCAGCGGATGTATTCCATGACCCATTGAGAAGCTCGTATCAATCTTGAATGCACAATATTCAAACTGCAATCTTGTAGTGACAATTGCTCATGAATTTTGCATTGTTTTGATCTTGTGTTGGGTATATATACCTCTTTGTAGTCTGTTGGACATAGTTGCTAGTTTTCATTGTTTTATTCCTTAAGCTAAAAGTAAGCTCTCTCCCTCATTTGAGTATGTGCTACACTTAGTGAGTATGGCAAGGCATAACCTTGTGCATATGTTGCACTTGGTGGCAGACTTCATGCCTTTTAAGCTTGGATACTTGATTCATTCAAGCTTAGGTATCTGACTTATTATTCTTGGAGGTTGCTGACTCCTATACAGCTTCGAAGGCATGATGGTCCGGTGATCTTCTAAAAAAGCTTGTGAGAATGCCTGGCTTATTGTGAGTAGTGTAGTGCTCGTCATCTCTAGAGTTAAGGAACAACAACCTTAGTGGATTTAGGTGGCTAGGTTTAATTCATGGAGCCGATCCAATTCATTTGGGCTTACCTCAACATGGATTAGAGCGAAACCGACAAGTTTCCGAACACCACAGTAAAACATCGTGTGTCATTGTGGTTTGTTTTTTTATGTTCAATTTATATTCAAGCAATTTATATTCATAGAATTCAATTAATTACTTGTCACCTTAGAATTGCAAATCTTTGATATAGACTTATATTGTTAGTGCACTAAGTTGAACTTAGACAATTTAGGTCTTACTTGTACAAAACCAAATTGTTTACATTTCCGCATTACAAAATTGGTAGTAGCAAGAATAAAATTTTAAAACCGCCTATTCACCCACCTCTAGTTGTTCTCCTTGATCTTCACCCACCTCTAGTCGGCCTCCTTGATCTTACACATATAGTTTTGAATTCTCCTAAATAGAATTGCAAACCATTATTTGTTCAACGTTTATTCATATGCTTGCCCGTCTATTTTTCAATCATAATCTTCTTTTTTTTGAATATCTTGAACATATCAGACTTGTGCTTGATGAAATATACCAAAACTCTTCAAGAATAATCATTGATAATGGTCAGCATATAATTAGTGTCTCCAAAGGATGAAACTTGGGACTTACCCTATAAATCAGAGTTAACATAATCCAATATGCCTTTTTAAAAAGTGATTTACAGAGCTGAAACTCGAATTCTTTTATTTACCAAAGACATAATGTTCAGAAAACTTTTAACTGGTCGATGCCTTGACCATCGAGCAAACTTCTTTTACACAACTTCTTTTACACAACTCCTTTAAGCCGGCTTCACTTATATGTCTGAGATGCATATGCTGTAAACTTGTCCGCTCAACATCGGACAACCTGGTCAAGACAACAGCACCCTTTCCAACCAAAGTAGTGCTTCGAAGTTGATAGAGGGTTGTTGCTTTCATATCACCTTTCATCAAAATAAGAGAGCCTTTGGAGATCTTCAGAACTCCACATCCACTTGAAAATTGGTACCCTTTGGCATCAAGAGTACTCAATGAGGTAAGCTTCTTTTTCAAATTTAGAATGTGTTGGACCTCTGACAGGATTTTAATGGTGCCATTAAACATCTTGATCTGGACAACCGATGCTTGCAATTTTGCATGGAGTATTGTCTCCCATTAATACTAATCCACTCAGGATGGCCTCATAACGAACCATTCAAGGTTTGGGTTCATGTGGAAAGTGCAGGCTAAATCAAGAATCCATTCATCGCTGATTTTGGAATCACCAACAAGAATCTCCCTTTTGGAATCTTCTTTGTGACAATGGTGGCCTTAGAATTATCATCTTGTTGATCTTTCTTGGAATTCTTATTTTTCTTCTCTTTATTATGGAGTTTCCAACACTTGGAGATATCGTGTATGTCCTTCTTGCAGTAGTGGTGCAAATTATTAGTATTCGACTTCAAACGACCTTTGTATCTGCTCAAGCTTCTTCCTTTGGAATCACTAGTCCGAGACCTCTCTACTGGTCTACCTCAACGGATAAACCTTCTACATGTGAACTTGAACTCTCACTCAAAACTATACTTTTCATCTTTTCTTTGGTATACAGAACTTCATAAACTTTGTTCAGAGTAAGAGTATCTCGACTATAAATAATTGTGTCTCTAAATATAAGGAATGAAACAGGCAGCGAACAAAGCAGAATAAAACCCAAATCTTCATCATCGTATTCGGCATTCATGGCTTCAAGGTCGGTGACTACATCTTTAAATGTGGTCATATGATCTTGCACCGATCCTCCTTCTGCCATCTTGAGAGAGAAAAGTTTCTGCTTTATATACATCTTGTCGGTCAAATCCATAGTCATGTAGATCTGTTCCAACTTTAGCCATAACACAGTAGTTGTGGCCTCCTTCATAACTTTCTGAGGATATTATTAGAAAGATAAAGATAAATTTGAGAGAGAGCCTTACGATCTCTTCCTTACTTCTTCTCAATGGACCATGTAGCAGACAATTTATCATTTCCCAATAATATGTCATCCAGATTGAGCCGTGACAGAATAGCTCGCATCTTGTCTTGCCAGAGAGAAATCCTGTGCCATGGTCCAGTAGGAGAATATCATATTCCATTGACACCATGATGAGTATGCTCTAGATTGATCAGGCGAAGAACCAATCTCTGATGTCACTGTTATATAATGCACAGTGAGATATGAAAACAATGAAGAATAATCAGAAGCATGAGACAAAGATTTAACGTGAAAAATACTTGGGGAAAAAACCTCAAATGCACAATCGGCGAAATCACTATATGAGGGAGAAGTTACAGAATACTCCTGGTGTGTAACATAAAGTGTGTCATGCTTTGTATCTTGAAGCTTACAGGGCAATCAATAGCCTTGGGAATAACAGTTCCAGATGAGGAAGGAACAGAGTCCTAGTCGGCAATAAAACATAGACCTAATCGAAAACTGGAATAGTAACATGTTGGAGACAAGAACAATGTCCCACTTGGAGACGAAACAAAGTCTCAGAAGATAACGGTGAAGAGTTGTAGTCGAAAACGCCTCGAGCAGCCACGTCTGACTTCAGTCGGCACAAACACCTTTAGACACCACAATAGTGCAAGTCAGTGCAGAGTCATCACGAACATGAAGATGATATAAATCATAACATCTGACCAGTTCATATTTTCGACCAGTAATGGTCGAAATATATTAGTGAAACCTGATCGAATTCTTAAGTGGTCAGACCCGACCAAATTTAGATCCTAGGCCGGGTTCTTTTGGGCTTAAAGTTGGCTTATATTTGTATTACCTATAGTAATTAGCTTTTAAACGATGTGTTTTTAAGATAGGGTTAATAGGAAAATAGTAGTAAAAAGTATACTGAGTTCAGCTGTACTAGCTAAAGTCACATGCGACTATTTCTCTCTATGTATTGTCTCTCATAAACAAATAGAATTCAAATATTTAAACTATAAACCATCCATAAAATACAACTTTCATCGTGAGATATTCCAGTCATGCTTAGCTGAACAAGAGGGTACTCTGTGATTGACCTCACATTAACCGCCAGCTACAAGATCTTTTGATAAAATTTTCCTATCAATTTAAGTCTACATATATTCGTGGTCTACTGGAAATTTAAGTCTTTCTTATATATTTTTAACCAGTTCAGTATATTATTATTGTTGCATACCTAGGCTTTACAATTTTGCACCATATATTTGTCCTCTCTCTCTCTCTCTCTGCTATAGTGCTATGAGCCTATCTATTAACCTGTGGTCCCCAGGTTCCCTTGCAAGTAGCACCAACAAATCAAGTTCATTGTATCTAGACAGATTTCCAGCTCAGAAAATTGTCATACTCGAAAATTATTTTCTGTGATGCACGCAACAAGACTTCAAACCATCGTATTGGTTTCTTATGCTTTAGGGGTGCTTAACTTGGATTTTTTTTGTTTATAATTTTTTTTTCACTGTAGCTAGTTTATTTATATTGTAGTTAGTGATAGGTTTTTTACTTAATTAAATTTAAAAATATACAATAAAATAACACATTATCTTATCACGGACCATGCAAACGAACATGAGAAAAAAAACAAAAAAACCCAAAAAACCAAAAGCCAAAAAAAAAATAAAATTTAAAAAAAGTAAACTAGAAACTATAATGTTCAACCTGCTTGTATCATTGACCATGCATGAGCTGTTTGATCAGAAATCAAACGCCTGAGTACAGATAAGCGGATAATTTCAAAGTTTACTGCAAGAATATTGCGCACCTCAATTACTCGTACATTTTTTCCAATCTATACAGTTTAATCTTCGCCTTGACTATCTAAGGATGGTGAAAAATGGCTGGGTTCTATGGAGCTCTGGCTTAGACTTTTTACTTATGCTACACTAAATAGCTTTTAAATAATATATTTTTTCAAAGCAGCGTCTATTAGTCGATTGTAGTACACATTGTACCGACTTTAGCTATACTAGTCAAAATCGCATGCGACTGTCTCCTTCTTCGTAATCTCTCTTACGAATAGTTAGAATTCAAAATTTTAAGCTAAAAGTCGTAAGCCACAATCCAAAAAAACCCACCCAATATTTATGCTGACGATTTTGGGATAATATTTTGACAAAATAGTCCTAGTAAATTAAAGAGCAAAGTGTACTGCAGTTCCTTCTTGACATTTTTATTTGGTAGATTATGCCATATGTTCCCCCCTTTAATTTCCCACCAACTTTTCAGCTACTAAAGAATAGAACTCGTCCATTTGCTTATTGGGCAGTGGCGGCTCTCTGGTCATGATAAGATAAACTAAGCAAAACACCTTTTTCAGAGTGTACAAATCACCAAAAAGAAATAGAATACAGGATGGAAGGTATGCAGGGGCAGATTAGTACTACATAAAAAGAGGCCAAGGCATTGGCAATCAATCAGCGGGTCCATGACAGCTCGTCCTCTTCTAATTTTTCGAAGGGCGGCTTCTCCTTACCTTACCATTGTCCATTGTTACCATCACTATCTCATTTTCTTTCTTTCTGTTCCACTATCTCATGTCAATTGCTTTCATATGTCTATTCACCGTCCAGCCTGCCGTCAAGTGGAAGAATCTAGCAAGCAATCCCATCCATCCATGATGAAGAAATGTTAGCCACTGGAATCATCTTTATTGTCTGACTGCCTTGTGGGGCATAGTGCATATTCGTTTACCCTTGAGCAGAATCTCGCTGGGAATTTTTCACTATGTACAGTGACACCGAATCCTGAAATTAAGCCACTGTTATTACTGCACAACAAGGACATACTTAGGCAGCGTACAATGGTGTGCTAGATGAATCTGACTCTGATCCCACCGATGCTAAGCGGTAGGCAACAAAGCATGGAAGTGGATCAGTTCTCCCGTTGCATTCTTTCTTTTGGCAGGCGACAATGAGAGTAGTAAAGAGATGACATGGAGATTTCCAGTGACCTAACTAGAGGGCCTAAGACTGGCTTGTTCAGAATGCATGGATTTCACAAGAGAACAACTCAACTAAAGCAGGAATCTATGGAAAATTCCTACGTTCCAAACGAAGCTTGAAATATTCTGATATGGTTCTTACGAGAACTTTTAGTTAGCCCCCCACTCCCTCCTAGAGATGACAATTGTGCCCGCTTACCCGTATACCAATAGGTAAATAACTTAATAGAACCGGGTATGGGATATTTTCTTTACCCACGGGTATAGAAATGATGGAAACACTCTACCCATCGGGTAAACGAGTACGGGTATGGGTAAGCTCTACCTGTACTCACCCCGCCCATTTACCAGCGATATAAATTGACAGGTGGCGCAGTCTTAGCAATATCTCTAATTACTATTGATTGTTATAAACTTTTCTATATCTCTAATTACTATTGATTGTTATAAACTTTTTTGATAGCTATTATATTTCCTAGCAACAGTTGTTGCTTATATGTATCTATCATTAGTTCAACTCTCAGATGATGATTCTCAGTTCGCGGGTAAACGGGTATACCCACAGGTGACGGGTATCCGTGGGCGACGGGTATGGGTGAGGTTTTTCGCCCGTCGTCCTTCGCGGATATACCCGTGGGTGTAAATCAGGGTCGCGGGTACGGGTATGGGCAAGCAATACCCGTACCTGCCACGCTTGATTGCCATCCCTACTCCCTCCCATCCCAATTCAACTAATACAGGAATCTAAAGAAAATTCCGTGTGTTGGAAGTCTTACGACCTCCCCAGGATCCTTTACGACTACTCACAATCGATTACGACCGGTACTAAAAGCTTACGACCCGTTCCGACCGTCTCTTGTCGCCGTACGACCACTCAGGTAGCCGTTCGACCGCTTCTCCCTGCCGATGCGCTGGAATTACCGTGATCGCAACATTCTACGATCACGCAGTGATGCTGGCGATCACTGTTCACCGTGGTTGAACACCTGCTTCGACCACGTTCAGATCTTCTCGGCACTGTCGCAGTTCCTTACGACCACTTACACCGTGGTCATAGCCTTCTATGTGTGGTCGAATTCTTCATGCCGTGGTCGATAGCCCTTACGACCACGTTCTGCGCTCCTTCAACGTGGTCGTAAACCTCTACGACCACGTTCAAATCTGTTTACCGTGGTCGTAGCACCTCTCGATCACCTCTAACTTTGCTTTGCCGTGGTCGTAAGTCCTCCTGACCACGCCTTCTTCAGTCTTGCCGTAGTTGAACGTCTTTCGACCATGTCTACTGTTACTTTACCGTGGTCGTAAGTGCTTACGATCATGTTTGCCATGGTCGTAAGTTGACTTCGACCACGTCTGCGAGATTGTTCAACGCTCAGGGATTGCTTTTCTCTTCTCTATTACTCGTAATTGCTTGGTACATCTTGGTTACATGTCTACACCTCTTTTATACCCGGTTATACAACTTTAACTCGGGTTCGACTACGATTATAAAGCCAACTCCGACTTCGACTCAAACTCTAATTTACGACTTCGACTTCTACTAACTTTCAACTTCGAATACAACTATGTTTCTGTCTGACCGGTTCGGCTGGAAAGCTCTACTTCGGTTACGACTTCTGATTTTGACTCTATTTTGAATTCGATCATTTCTAAACTTGTAAAAACAAGATTATTTTCAACACCGTGTTCCAAACGAAGCTTGAAATATCGTGGTATGGTTCTTATGAAAATTTCAAGTTACACAAGCAACGTAGCACTGTCGAAGTTGGGAGAGGCTAGAAGGTAAGCACCGGCATACGCTACTGCTGAAAGTCGCCGTGCTCTGCTTTAGCACCCTCTCTTTTTCTAGCGCTACCTGTAACACTGACCAAAGCGTAACTAGTGCTCCAGGACGGTGCACGCCGGTGCAGAAAAAGAAAGAGAGCCAATGTCACCGTCGTCAGAAGCCATGACTCCTGAATGATGTCCTGGGTGACGTTTGGAGCGCCGACAGTTCAGAGATTCTTTCCCTCCCAAACCTGAAAACCCGAAAGATTCATTTATTTATTCAATTCATGGCGTGGAAAGGCCAAATAACCTAAGCCCCCACCGGCACCATCCTCCCCCGTTCTGATGCTGGAAAGAGACGCTGCCGACGGCAGGTGTATACAGTACTTTTGGTTTTTTAACTGTCGCTTATACTTTTTGGCTATTCGTGAGGAAATATTTTTTTAACTATGGTTTATAGATTTTAACTGTTTGTGACGGAAAATACAGAGTAATAGAAACTCATGTGTGATTTTAGCTGATATAAATAAAATCATTACAGTATATAATATAATTAACTTATAGATCTTATTTTTAAAAATATTTTATTTAAAAGATAGTTATAGTAGAAAAGTTGAAAAACAGTTTTTCTATTTCACCGGGGAAACAAAAGTATATGAGCTTCTGGTGCCTCTCTTCGTCTGATATATGAACAGTCGTCGTCACATCACCAGAGGCGATCTGCGTGCCACGTGTCATGTTGCTTTGTAGGTCACTGAATGTACTGTGTGCACCTATGAGCTTTTCTCTGACAATCATGCAGAAACTGGAATGGCCTCTCCGGCGGGTCCTCATAGGTCTTGAACCTGTATATTTATAGAGCTGGGAGTCGTGCCGGTACGGCCCGGACCCATCTTGCTTCGTACCGTGCCGGCTCGGCCCAGTCATCTCACCGTATCGTGCCGTGCCGACCCGCGTTGCCTCTGACTAGGCTCAAGCATGGCCCAAAGCCCACCGTGCCAGCATTCGTACCGTGCCAGCCCAAGCCCAGCTCGAAGTAACTATACGCGAAGGCGGCGGCGACGGTCGTCATTTTCCTTTCTCTCGTACCCGTCTCGTTAAAACTAGTTGAAATTGAATTAATTACATAAAAAACATGGGCACACAATGATGTAAATATTTCGGGAAAAAGTAAAATTTCTTTGATATTTTAAAAATACAATGTTACTATTTCGTTAAAAACCTTACGCCCCAGAGAGGTGTCTCCCGAGTAAGGAAAAGAGTACAGTAACAATATATGTATATACTAAATATTACAACATGCGTACATAATATCTACTCGTCAATGTCTAGGTCGTTCATGCGTTCGAGGTTAGCATACGCCTGTACGATTTCTGGATCCTCTAACTGATGTTGTTGCCGCTCTTTGGCTAATTCCCAGTCTTTGGCGCATGTGATTGCCTCCACCATTCTGGGCGTAAGGGATGATATTCTCTCTTCGATTAGTCTCTCTACCATACTGAACATTACTTCTGAAGAGACAGTGGGCACTGGCACCAGGAGAACATCCCGTGCGAAATATGATAACACAGGAAAGATCCGAGACAGAATTTCACTTGGAGGCCACCTGAGACTGAGAGGACGAAGAAGTAGACTTGCCCTTTAGCTTCTTCCACAAGTGTGATGTCAAGCTTGTCTTTCCATGTTGCGTCTGCTGTGAGGCCTCCGATCTTCCGCTGCTGCCAAACTTATCATGATACATACGAAAAACATGAAAAAGCTCCTCCTTGACATGTGTGAAAGCTTCTGAATAATCTAGACCAAGGCATTCACCTATTCCCTCCATACCAATCTGTAAACCTGCCAACTTTTTTATATGATCAAAAATAATAGTGAAGCAATACAAATGTGAAATAGAACCAAAATATTTAATAAATTTTTTTTCCATTACTACGACAGCATGGCCTAAAAGAGGATTGTCTCTAGATTTAGCAATTTTGTCTGCAATTAACCAAATAAACTCTATAACTAAACAAAAAGGTAGGGTAATAAACACCAGATAAAACCTTTGTTGCTTTATAAAAAGGTCTTAAAAACTCTCAAAAACGACTAGCAATCTGCCAATCTGAATTAGTAACTACCAATTCATTATTTTGAGAGTTGGCATTGACAAAAACGGATTTTGAGAGCTCCTTGGTACTATGACTTCTTGGTAACATGGTGATTAGTTAATAAATAAGAAGTACAAATTTAGTAAATGTGCTTGTGAGATGAGAAGTAAGAAATGAATAAATAAAGAGTACAAATGCAGAAAATATGCTTGTGAAATGAGAAGTAAGAAATGAATAAATGAGTAGCACAAATGCAGGAAATAAGCTTGTGAAATGAGAAGAAATGAGAAGGCTCTGTGAAGAAATGGTGGTGCGGAGTGAAATGCTCTGTGATTCTATGAAGAAATGGTAGAGCGAAGTGGATTTATATAGATCAGAATTCGAACGTTGCCAGACCTCTATATTCTATACGTTATATGACAGTTTTAAGTGACCGTTGTCAATCAACCGTCCTCCTCCTCCTTTTTTTCCCGTCCCACCACTCCCACATCGCCACGTGGCCACGCTGACCCGGTCGCCCGCTCCCACCCCTCAAATCCCTCCTCCCACGGTCCCACCCACGCCCACGCCTGGCTCCTCCTCGATTCCTCCTCCCACCGCAAGTCCGCGCCCACGCCCGGCCCAGCGCCGGCGGCCGGTGCCCGCCCCCTCCCATGCCCGGCTCCTCCTCCCCCACCGCCACCTCCTCCTCCCCCACCTCCCCGCTTCCCGGGCCCCTCCCTCCTCCCCCACCTCCCCCGCCGCCGCCTTATCCTCCCCCACCTCCCCGGCCGCTGGGCCCCTCCCTCCTCCCCCCACCTCCCCCGCCGCCGCCTCCTCCTCCCCACACCTCCCTTGCTGCTGCTGCTGCCGCCTCCTCCCCCCACCTCCCCAGCCACTGCCTCCTCCTCCCCCACCTCCCCGGGCCCCTCCCTCCTTCCCCTACCTCCCCCACCGCCGCCTCCTCCTCCCCACCTCCCCCACTGCCGCCTCCTCCTCCCCCACCTCCCCCAGGCCCCTCCCTCCTCCCCCCACCTCCGCTGTCGCCACCTCCTCCTCTCCCCACCTCCCCCGCCGTCGCCTCCTCCTCCCCCTACCTCCTCGGGCCGGCTTTGTCGCCTGGCCGCAGCACCACGGGGTGAGGCCTGTCAGCAGGGGAGGGGCTGGCATGCTACGGCTCTGCGCCAGGCTTGCCCCTGGCAGCCATCGCCGACTATGTCACCCGCGGTGACGAGGCAGCGGCGCTGGCGCCGCCGGGGGCCGTTGTAGGATCAAGGATACCGACTAGGGGGTGAATAGGAGGTTTTTAAAATTTTCTTGTTCACTTGATTAACTCTTTACAATTTAAATGACTAGAATGTAAAGCAATTAATCCTATGCAATTCTAGTTAACAATATAGCAATTCTAGCTCTAAGCAATCAAATGATCACAATGAAGCAAATAACCAAGAGCTAAAGAGACAAGAGACACAACCGATGTTTTTACCGTGGTGATCGGAAACTTGCCAGTTTCCCCTAGTCCACATTGAGGTTAGCCCGGACGAATCGGACCGGCTCCACGAATTTGAGCCAAACACCTCGATCACTAATGTAGCTCTTTCCCGCTCCGGGTAGGTGAGCTCCAGCCTTCACAATTTGCTGGGTCTTCTCACAATCTTCTTGAGAAGATCACCAAACCAACCTCCACCGGATCGTCCAAGTGCCGGCAAGCACTAAGAGTAATAAACCCCCGGTGTTCACTTGAATGCAATTCTAGTGCCAATGAGGATCAACAAATGGAAATCTTGCACTAATTGCAAAACCACCTCAATTTAATGCTCAATGTGAGAAAGTAGGTGGAATGAATGCTCTTGGGCTCAAGGAATATGCAATGAGTCTCTAAAGAATGCCCTTGAGCAGTGGTGGAGATATTTATAGCCTCCACCAACCAAAACTAGCCGTTTGACATAATTTTCAGAAAAAATTATGGTCGAGCGGTACTACCGCCCCCAGGGGCCGGTACTACCGCTACCAAATCTTCGCGCCAGAACGGCTATGTCAGAGCTCTGCAGTGACCGTTGGATTTGGCGGCGCGGTACTACCGCCGTTGAAATTTGCGGTACTACCGCTCCCCGGTAGTTCCGCAAAGTCGGCGCAGTACTACCGCTCCAGCCAAACTCCGAAGGGTCCCAAATTTGGTGCTTTCTGGAAAAATTGATCCGCTCTGGGTCCGGATCTTCCGGACTCCGGAAGTACCGCTTTGAGAAGCGAAACTAACGCACACAGCGGTAGTTCTGGCGTTGAAATCACCGGTACTTCTGCTTCAGGAAAATCCAGACTACATACGGAGGGTGCTCTCTGGAAAAATCGATCCGCTCTCCCTCCGGATCTTCCGGGCTCCGGAAGTACTGCTCCGTAATGCGGTACTACCGCTCGGTGCGGTAGTTCCGGTGTTCAAGTGGCCGGTACTTCCGTTCCCGCAAGAGCTCAGGTGCATCCGTGGGTGCTCTCAGGAAAAATTGATCCGCTCCAAAACCGGATCTTCCGCTTTCCGGTAGTACCGCATTTGAGCGCGGAACTACCGCATTCCGGTAGTTGCGACGTTCAAAACTGCAGTACTACGGCCCTTCCAGACATAGCATAGATTTAGTTTTAAAACTGATTTTTGATGGATGCAAGTTTCTAATGTTGATCTATATGGCAGAAGAAATATGCTTACAAGTTACTTGCCAAGATCCCTCTTGATGGTACGATCATCTAACCTATAATCCGGTCTTCCACCATTCGCCTAAGACCGGTAATAATAAAAAGGATCCTACGCTAAGTATACCTTTGTCTTGAACCAATCTGATCTTCACACATATCCTTTGGCTTGCATCTTGTTGCACGTATGTGAACTAACCCTTTGCATGCTCATAAACACGTTAGTCCCATATTCACATAATTTCATTAATTACCAAAACCATTTTTAGGGGCCTAGATGCTTTCAATCTCCCCCTTTTTGGTAATTGATGACAACTCAAGTTATATGTGAGATAAATGTTTTGAATATATCAAATTATTTAACAACAAATTGTATATTCCATGTTGACTTTTAAATGAGAGAGGTTCTTTGCAATAATTCTTGAGAATGATATAAGATGAACTATCTCTATTTTAAAGTCCAAGAGAGGAGATGACTCCCCCTAAACATGTGCATGGATAAAAATTACAACATTTCATACAAGATGCACAAGACAAAGATGTGACATCAAAAGAGAGTAGATAAACAATTAAGCAACAAATAATAGCATAAACATTTATGACCATGAAGGTTCATTACATCAACATTCATGAAGGTTCATTACATCCACATGATCATTGACCAAACATAAGTTCATTACAACCATTAAAGACAATAATAAAAAGATAGTATATATAAGCCCATAAGCCCAAAAGTAAGCCCCAATCTTTCCTAAATCTTCTCCCCCTTTGGCATCAAGTACCAAAAAGAGATCAATCCTGAGAGGTACGGCGACGAGTGTAGCGACGAGGCGATGGAGGGTGCTCAAGAGCTGCAACTCGACCATCTAGCGAGGTCAACCTGCTGTCAATGGAGTCTAGACGCTCATCCACCCTATCCATCCTGGAGTTGAGGGTGGAGAAACCCTCAAGCATAGAAGAATACATCTGATGGAGAGTGGGCTGGCCAGGCTCCTGTGACTGAGCTGCTGCTCCTGCTGCTGCTGCTCCCGCTGCTGCTGCTCCCGAGGATGAGCCTACTCCTAGATCTGCCGACTGTCGAGCTCGAACACTGGTGGGAATAGGAGGCTCTGGTCTTGGCTTGTATGGCTTATGCACTCCACCTCATCCTCCACGATAGTGAAACTTGGAGTCAATTAATGCCATGATGTAGGGCGCGTAATTGATGCGCTTGTTGCGATCATATTTGGAGGAGACTATCTCCCTCATGATCACATCAACGACATCAAACTTTTCACCCTTCATAATGTAGTCAATGATGTTCCAGACATGACCTCGAATGACATCATAGTTGCCACCTTTTGGGAGAATGGTGTGATTGATGATGCGATTGACCAAGCTTGGAATGGGGTGAAGTCCAATATTCTTGCCAATAACATACTTTTCTGCAGTATTGTAGTAAGGATACATGGCATGAATGTCGAGAGCGGGCTTGTCATATACTTTCTCATAAGCACTCAGCTCCGCTCCTAAAGCGATCTCAAACTCATGCTTAGTGGCCTCATATCTTGTGCACACGGTCATCCATGTCATATGCTGAAGATCGGGAGTGACGTGCACAGTAGCATAAAACTGACGTATAAACTCCTCATTGTAGTCACGTCCTAGGGCCACAAGCTGCCGAATACCGGCCCTTTGAAAGAGCCTGAAGGTCCCATCATACTTATCAATGCTGTCGATATAATCCTAGTCAATGTATTTATGATCTGCAAACTGGCGATCTGGTCCATACATCTCATCAAATATCTTCTCCTGGAACTTGGTATGGAATTTTGGATTGATTGAGTTGGAGGGGAACTCATACTGATTTGTGTGGCGAAGGCGAGCGTACTCATCAGCTGAAATCTTCTTGAGATCAATCTCAAGGCATTCTCTCCCAGCTACATCTTCTTCGGATTCCTCCATGGGAGAGCTCGCAGGCAGTGGCTGTTCAGACTCCATTTCAGATCCGGAGTCGGACTCAGTGTCAGAGGCAGGTGCTTTTCCCTTATCGTGATCTGCCTTTCGGACTGCCTCAGGTGATGTAAGTGCAGGAAGGCCCGAAGAATCCCCTGAAGCATATGACTTCCTGCTAGCGGCTCTTGTTCTAGGCATCTAGAAACAAGAAGCAAGGATCATGAGAATTAAGGGAGTATAGCCAAGTTAGATTGAAAAGAAATGGACTGAATTTGCTACACTGTCAGGAAAAACTGGTAGTACCGCCGTTCTGGGCCGGTAGTACCGCACCAGACGGGCGGTAGTTCCGCTTCCTTGCAGATTCTAGGGTTTTGGAAATGTGAATGGATTATTTGGTGTTTTCTTGGATTGAATCCATGGAATAGGTTTGTATATACCCTTAAACACCAAATATACTCAATTTCCTTAGAATTAAATAGCAAAATCAACCACTTTTTCAATTTAACCTAGAATATGACCTAGGGTTCAAAAATGAAGATCAAAAAGAGATTTTTGATCCGAAATACCTTGAGGATCGGAGCAGTTGAACCCTTGAAAGAAGTTTTGATTTGAAGACTTGAAGAAATTACCACTAGATTTGAAGATCTATGGTGCGGTTTGGGAGGTTTTTGGTGGGAGAGAGACAGAAAGAGGAGAGGAGAGGTACGGGCTCGGGCGGAAGTGGAGAGGAAGTACCGGAGAGGAGGAAAAAGTGGGGTGCAACAGAGGAAAACCCTCGGGCGCGGGCAGTTGCTCCCCCTTGAATGCAGATCCATCCGGTAGTACCGCAGATGCGGCCGGTAATACCGCTCAGAGAGGTAGTACCGCTTCCTCGGCTGGAAGTACCGTTACCCGGAAGTACCGCAGTATACAGCGGTAGTTCCGATTATTTCTGGAACTTCGCAGAATTGAAATTTTAAGAGAATAGATGCAAATGATCCCTAGTTTTTGCACTCAACTAAAGTCTTTAAGGATCATTATGCATTAGATAGAACAAAATATTACCTTTAAATAATTTTTGCATTTCCTTTTAAAATCAAAACCTTTCGCACAAAAGAGAGCAATTTCAAACAACCTTTCAAGCTTCCTCAAATGAGTATGCATTTAAATTTACCATAAATTTATGCAACATTTGAGTAATCCAAGACATTCAATTCACTCCTAAGTTTGCAAAAACGGTTTTCATCTAATGGCTTGGTGAAGATATCCGCTAATTGATCTTCGATCCGGATGTGGCTAATGCAAATGTCTCCTTTGCTAACATGATCCCTCAAGAAATGGTGGCGTATATCTATATGCTTGGTTCTTGAGTGTTGGATGGGATTATTGGAAATTTTCACGGCACTTTCATTATCACACAATAGAGGCACTTTATCAAAATTTATTCCATAATCCAACAATGTTTGCCTCATCCACAACAATTGAGCACAACAACTCCCGGCTGAAACATATTCGGCTTCGGCGGTTGAGAGTGCTACGGAGTTTTGTTTCTTTGAGGACCAAGATAATAAAGATCTACCTAGGAATTGACAACTTCCCGAAGTGCTTTTTCTATCCACTTTGCAACCCGCATAATCGAAATTCGAATATCCAATTAAATCAAATTTAGCACCTTTGGGATACCAAAGCCCTATATTTTGGGAGTGTTTCAAATATCTTAAGATTCTCTTTACGGCTTTTAAATAGCACTCCTTTGGTGAAGCTTGAAAGAGAGCACACACGCATACACTAAACATGATATCGGGCCTAGATGCGGTAAGATAAAGCAAGCTACCAATCATGGATCTATAAAGCTTTGAATCTACCGACTTACCTCCTTCGTCGAGGTCTAGATGCCCGTTGGTTGCCATTGGTGTCTTGATGGGTTTTGCATCTTCCATGCCAAACTTCTTGAAGAGATCTTTGGTGTACTTTGTTTGGCTTATAAATGTCTCATTTTTGTATTGCTTGATTTGGAGTCCAAGAAAAAAGCTCAATTCTCCTATGATAGACATCTCAAATTCCGTAAACATCATATCACCAAATTCTTCGCAAAAATCTTGGTTAGTAGAACTAAATATAATGTCATCAACATAAATTTGGCAAACAAAGAAATCATCACCAATGATTTTTGTGAATAATGTTGTATCTACTTTACCAATTTTAAATCCCTTCGAAACAAGGAAATTTCTAAGGCGTTCATACCAAGCTCTAGGAGCTTGTTTTAACCCATATAACGCCTTTGAAAGTTTATAAACATGATTAGGATAATTAGGGTCTTCGAACCCCAGAGGTTGTTCAACAAATACAAGTTCGGAGATTGTTCCATTCAAGAATGCACTTTTAACATCCATTTGAAATAATTTAATATCAAAGCACGAGGCAAAAGCAAGCAAGATTCTAATTGACTCAAGTCTAGCAACGGGTGCAAATGTCTCATCATAATCTAACCCTTCGACTTGAGTATAGCCTTGAGCTACTAACCTTGCTTTGTTTCTTACCACAATGCCGTTCTCATCTTGTTTATTTCGAAAGACCCATTTAGTGCCAATCACATTATGCTCTTCGGGTCTCTCCACCAAGGTCCATACTTCATTTTATGCGAAATTGTTTAATTCTTCATGCATGGCATTAACCCAATCCGGGTCATCTAGAGCTTCATCTACAAGTTTAGGCTCAAGAGAAGAAACAAAGGAGTAATGTTCGCAAAATGAAGCTACTCTAGAGCGAGTTTGAACACCCTTACTCACGTCACCCAATATTTGATCTATTGTATGATCCTTGGCAATTGCATTGTGAATCTTGAGGTAATTTTGTTGTTGATCCTTTTCCTCATCTTCAACAAGTTGAATATTACTTGGAGTAGACGATGTGGGTGGCTCTACTTGTTTTGATGAGCTTGGTGAAGATGGATCTTCCTTTGGCTTGATATCTCCAATTTGCATGTATTCCATAGCTTTGCGCAATCCTTCATCACCTACATCATCCAAATTGTCTTGCTCCTCTTGAGAGCCATTAGTTTCATCGAATTGTACATCACATAATTCTTCAACTAAACCCGAATTTTTGTTATAAACTCTATATGTTTTGCTATTTGAAGAATAACCTAATAGGAAACCTTCATCACAACGACTTTGAAATTTAGAGAGTTGAACACCCTTTCTTAGAATATAGCATTTGCAACCAAATACTCTAAAGTAAGAAATGTTCGGTTTTCTTCCAACGAGAAGCTCATAGGAAGTCTTTTTCAAAAGTCGATGTAAATAAAGGCGATTTATGGCATGACAAGCGGTGTTAATAGCTTCCGCCCAAAACTTGTCGGAAGTATTATATTCATCAAGCATTGTCCTAGCCATTTCAATTAATGTGCGATTTTTCCTTTCTACAACTCCATTTTGCTCCGGAGTGTAGGTAGTGGAAAGTTCGTGCTTTATTCCAAGTTCATCACAAAAATCTTCAACTTTTGTATTTTTGAACTCGGAACCATTGTCACTCCTAATTTTCTTTATTTTAAAATCAAATTCATTTTGAGCCCTTTTTGAAAAACTTTTGAAAATCCCGGAGGTTTCGCTTTTGTCATTTAGAAAGAAGACTCATGTGTATCTAGAGTAATCATCCACAATGACTAAACAATAGCTATTTCCCCCGATGCTCTTGCAGGTTGTTGGCCCAAACAAATCCATATGTAAGAGCTCCAATGGCCTAGAGGTTGACATGATACTTTTGGAAGGATGAGAACTAGCGACTTGCTTTCCGGCTTGACAAGCACTACAAAGTCGATTTTTCTCAAACTTCACATCTTTCAAGCCAACAACTAAGTCATGTTTGAAAAGCTTTTTAAGTTGCACCATACCCACATGACTTAGCCTCCTATGCCATAACCAACCCAAAGAGGTTTTTGCAATTAAACAAGTGTTTAAGCATGCATCATTTGAAGTAAAATCTACTAAATAAAGATTTCCAAATCTAAAGTCTTTGAAAACAAGTTCATTACTATTTTCTTTTGAGATAGTTACATTTTCTTTAGAGAATGAACATGTTAATCCTAAATCACATAGTTGAGCAACGGATAGCAAGTTTAAATTTAATGTTTCAACTAAGGATACATTAGAAATGGAAAGATCATTGGATATAGCAATTTTACCCAAACCAAGTACCTTCCCTTTGCTATTGTCTCCAAAGGTGATTCTTTCATTGCTTCCGCTCTCAAATGTTGTGAACATTTTCCGGTCTCCGGTCATGTGTTGAGTGCATGCACTATCCAACACCCAATGCCTTCTACCGGTTTTGTAATTTACCTACAAACGAATCAAGCCCTTTTAGGTACCCAAATTTGTTTGGGTCCTTGGAGGTTAGTAACCAAGGTTTTGGGCACCCAAATGGATTTTTTTAGCACCCAAAATCGAGGTGCCAATAAAATGAGCAATTACATTTCCATTCTTAGATTTTTTTTAAGCATATAGCAAGAATCATATAAGCCAATGGAATGCATATTGTTCTTAGAACAATCATTTAGCATATATCCTACATTCCGGCATTTTGTACAATATTTACCATTCTCATTTACAAACCTTGGAGGTTTGTATGCCGGCTTCTTACCTTTCTTGGGAATGTACCCAAGTCCTTCCTTGTTAAAAGAACATCTTTGCCCGCTTAGCAACTTATCAAGGGTATCTTTTCCCTTGTAAGCTCTTTCTAAGCTTTTGTTCAATTTTAGCACTTGTTCTTTTAAATTCTTGTTTTCATTTACTAGCACATTATCATGAGCATGAGATAAGGCATTATATGAATCAACATTAGATGAGCATGGCATAGAAAGTAAATCATCACAAGAGGTTGACAAGCTAGATGTTGATTTTTCTATACTAGGCATCTCATTCGAAATATTACAAGATATACCAATGCTAGTACTAGACTTCTTTTGATTTTCTTGGAGAAGCAAGTCATGAGCTTCCTTTAGCTCCTCATAGGATTTTTGAAGAGATATATGCTCTCTCTTCAAAACCTTAAATTTTGACTTCTCTTTTCTAAGAAATTCATTTAATTCTACTAACATGTCCATCAAATCATCATAAGAGGGCTCATCGTCGTCTAGAGTTTTTACCTTCTCCCCTTTTGCCATAAGACATGTGGGAGTGGAAAATAGCGATGGAACTTCCTTGATGGCGATGCCGGCAAGTCCCTTCTTCTTGGGAGACTCATCCTCGCTTGAGTCGGAGTCGGAGTACTCCGCGTCGGAATCCCACTCACCAATGTGGGCTTCGTTCTTGCCATCCTTGTGAAGCTTCTTGAAAAACTTCTTCTTGCCTTGATAGCTCTTCTTCTTGGACGACTTCTTCTTGTCATGCTTCTTCGTGGGGGCATTGTGATGCGATGTGCCCCTTTTCGTCACATTCATAGCAACGGATGTTGCTATACTTCTTGTTGGAGGAGGATTGCCACTTCTTGCCTTTGTCATAACTTGCGCCTCGGTTTGAGCGCCTTCTCATGAACTTGTTCATCCTTCTCACAAGAAGGGCAAGCTCCTCTTCGGAATCCTCTTCTTCATCTTCGGACTCCTCACTTGCCACTGCCTTTGCATTGAAGGCGGTGATCTTCTTTCCTTTGGAGGTGGATTGCTCCAAGAGTTCCTCCTTGTCCTTCTTGTACAACTCATTGGTAATTAGATTACCCAAGAGTTGTGTTGGCGTCATCCTTAACAACTCCGGTGAGTTGAGGAAGAGTGTCACCAACATCTCGTACTTCTTCGGTAGACCCCTAAGCATCTTTCTCACAATATCAAGATCGGAGAGGTTAGTTCCAAGGCCTTTGAGCTTATTCACAATGTTGTTTAGCCGTGTGTACATCTCATTGATGTCCTCATGGGGCAACATTATGAATGTCTCATACTTAATCCTAAGCCGATGCAATTTTGCCTCTTTAACCGTGGATGTCCCTTCGTGTATTTCCGAAAGGGTAGTCTAAATAGCGTGAGCCGTCTCAAGATTACTCACTCTATTGAATTCATCCGCGTTTAAAGCTCCAAAAAGAGCATTCATGGCTTGGGCATCTAAATGATGTTACGCCCATCTTGTTCCGTAGGGTGATCGGGATCAAGAGGCATGCCGTAACCATCATTTACAATTTTCCAAATGTTAGGACTCATGGCCTTTAAAGAAATTGACATTCTAATCTTCCAATAAGCATAATTTGAGCCATCAAAGAGAGGTGTCTTTCCTACCGCAATCCCCTCACTAGCCATCCTTTTCTCTCTAGACGGTTAAGTCTATAAACGAGAGACCGGGCTCTGATACCACTTGTAGGATCAAGGATACCGACTAGAGGGGGGTGTATAGGAGGTTTTTAAAATTTTCTTGTTCACTTGATTAACTCTTTACAATTTAAATGACTAGAATGTAAAGCAATTAATCCTATGCAATTCTAGTTAACAATATAGTAATTCTAGCTCTAAGCAATCAAATGATCACAATGAAGCAAATAACCAAGAGCTAAAGAGACAAGAGACACAACCGATGTTTTTACCGTGGTGATCGGAAACTTGCCGGTTTCCCCTAGTCCACATTGAGGTAAGCCCGGACGAATCGGACCGGCTCCACGAATTTGAGCCAAACACCTTGATCACTAATGTAGCTCTTTCCCGCTCCGGGTAGGTGAGCTCCAGCCTTCACAATTTGCCGGGTCTTCTCACAATCTTCTTGAGAAGATCACCAAACCAACCTCCACCGGATCGTCCAAGTGCCGGCAAGCACTAAGAGTAATAAACCCTGGTGTTCACTTGAATGCAATTCTAGTGCCAATGAGGATCAACAAATGGAAATCTTGCACTAATTGCAAAACCACCTCAATTTAATGCTCAATGTGAGAAAGTAGGTGGAATGAATGCTCTTGGGCTCAAGGAATATGCAATGAGTCTTTAAAGAATGCCCTTGAGCAGTGGTGGAGATATTTATAGCCTCCACCAACCAAAACTAGCCGTTTGACACAATTTTCAGAAAAAATTATGGTCGAGCGGTACTACCGCCCCCAGGGGCCGGTACTACCGCTACCAAATCTTCGCGCCAGAACAGCTATGTCAGAGCTCTGCAATGACTGTTGGATTTGGCGGCGCGGTACTACCGCTCCAGCGAAACTCCGAAGGGTCCCAAATTTGGCGCTCTCTGGAAAAATTGATCCGCTCTGGGTCCGGATCTTCCGGACTCTGGAAGTACCACTCTGAGAAGCGGAACTACCGCACACAGCGATAGTTCCGGCGTTGAAATCACCGGTACTTCCGCTCCAGGAAAATCCAGACTACATCCGGAGGGTGCTCTCTGGAAAAATCGATCCGCTCTCCCTCCGGATCTTCCGGGCTCCGGAAGTACCGCTCCGTAATGCGGTACTACCGCTCGGTGCGGTAGTTCCGGCGTTCAAGTGGCCGGTACTTCCGTTCCCGCAAGAGCTCAAGTGCATCCGTGGGTGCTCTCTGGAAAAATTGATCCGCTCCAAAACCGGATCTTCCGCTTTCCGGTACTACCGCATTTGAGCGCGGAACTACCGCATTCCGGTATGCGGTAGTTCCGACGTTCAAAACTGCAGTACTACCGCCCTTCCAGACAGAGCACAGATTTAGTTTTAAAACTGATTTTTGATGGATGCAAGTTTCTAATGTTGATCTATATGGCACAAGAAATATGTTTTCAAGTTACTTGCCAAGATCCCTCTTGATGGTACGATCATCTAACCTATAATCCGGTCTTCCACCATTCGCCTAATACCGGTAAAAATAAAAAGGATCCTACGCTAAATATACCTTTGTCTTGAGCCAATCTGATGTTCACACATATCCTTTGGCTTGCATCTTGTTGCACGTATGTGAACTAACCCTTTGCATGCTCATAAACACGTTAGTCCCATATTCACATAATTTCATTAATTACCAAAACCATTTTTAGGGGCCTAGATGCTTTCAGCCGTGAGCCGGTTCTTCTCTGGGGACTCGTCCAAGCTTACCTACTCAAGGCTGTGCGCGGCGCCGGTGCCGTTCGTGCTCGCGGATCCCACGCTCCCACAGTGGCCACCGAGCTTAGGGTCGAGGTACACTCCTTCCCCTCTGCTCTGCTCTGTGCTTGTGCTTGTGGGATGCTTGTGTTGTGGGAATGTGGGATGACCGTGGGACTGTGGGACGGTGGGAGGTCGACGGGAGGCCATAGGCCGTTCGACCGGCCAAAGACGGCTCGCCAGCACGGTTGGTTGCCGGTGCGGGGCGCAGGGCGCACAGCCGACGGGAGGCCGAAGGCGTGGCAGCCACCGGGGCTGGCCGTGCCCCCTGGGCCGACCGTGCTCACCGGGTCGAGCCAGCCCGAGCACGCCATGCCACACCGGGTCGTGCCGCCCATCGTGCCAGATATCCAGGCCCAGCCCGGCCCACCATTCATGCCGGGCCGGCACGGCCCGCCACGTGTCGAGCCGGGCCGGGCCAGCCGTTCTTCGGGCTAGCCCGAAAAAGCACGGCCTGTCTCCCACCTCTACTGTATATAGAGTGAAAAGTAGATACAAACTATTTGTTTATTTAATTATTATATTTAATAGAATATAAATATAGTATATATTTTTTATCTGATTAATAATTTCTATTCTATTCGTATTTGAATTCGTAGAAAAATATGGATTTGAATATGGTATAGACTTTTACCATCCGAAATGTTATTTTATTTGGACTATCCGTATTCGTATTCGACGAAACAATATATATTTTATTACAATACGATTAATGTTGGACAAGTTTTTTAATTGGACGAGAATTCGTGTTTCTTTAGGTGAAATAAATGAATTAGAATGATTAAGTATGATTGGACGAGGATAAAATATCATTAATATCTTCATAGTACATAGGTTATAAGAATATATGTATCTGACCGAATTGAGTAGATATTCGATTCGAATTCGTATTCGTTACAATATTCGATTTTTATTTAAGAATATTTAGGTTCACATATGTTTGTATTTATTTATAAATACGAATACGAACCGTTTTCACTCTTACTTTTATATATGTACGTATGCGTGCATTCCTTGGTTAGGAAGGTTCCAAGGCCTTTTATAGAGTAGAGACAAATGCTGTACAATACACAGTTGACGATGCATGAAAGAGGTATGTGGATGTTGCATTGTCGATATACTAGGCTAGTATTATCGAGCAGGATTACTCGGGGATAGGTGCGGAGCCATGTATTGGATATAGGGCACCGAGGTGAAAGGCTAGAATTTTGTATAATGAATGACGCGTACTAATAGCATCAATGTCAGTGATATTAAAGGCTTTTCCCGTGAGGCTCGTCCACCTCTCTTCAGTCTATTCGAAGGCTAATTAAGTAAGTAGTCGCGAAAGATCCGAAAGGCTTACGTCTACTGTTTTTTTCTCTAGGTAGTAAGAGAACCTAATACTAAATATTAATGTCTCGACTACTTAATTATAGGCCTGTTCTTTTCAGCTGTGGCTTATGATTTTTGGTTGAAATTTTTAAATTTTGGCTGTTTACGATACAAATTACGGAGAGACAGATACTCACTTGCGATTTTGGCTGGTACAGATGTTGGGCTTTTAACGTGTAGATCGTTTAACTTGTAGACCTCGTCTTGAGAAAATACTCCATTTAAAAGTTAAGTACTATAGCAAAAGTCAAAAACCATCAGCTTTTGACCTAAAAAACAGGCTCTATAGTGATATGTGTCACATAGGAGGTAAAAAAGGTGGCAACAACTTATAATCCAAATCATACACATAGGAGGTAAAAAAGGTGGCAACGAACTTATAATCCAAGTCATAAGTGACAATACAAATGTCATGTGTAAATTAAATATGCTGAATGGAAAAGCAAATTTGCATATGATTAATATATGCACCAGCGCTTCACATCATTAACAATTATCAAGAATTTAATAGTAAAATACTGATAAAGATTAACAGATAAATAATAGGGGCACCATGGTGTCTAGGCTACATGATTAAAACTTTCCATCCTGATATTATATATCATTGCACTTGCACGCATATATATATATATAGGATGAGTGTTTCATGCACCATGGTGCCTAGGCACCAATATCAATACCCGTTGATTTGCTTCGAGATTCGCAACGTTTGATGTGGGTATCTTCATATACCCATAAAAAGTATATTTGAGATATCAAACTCCGAAAAAATTTAAATTCAACTTCAGTTTAATTAGTTTGAACTATTTTTATGGTATATACTCACTGTAGTTGCATTGAACTCAAAAGTAGTTCAAACTAGTTTGAACTGAGTTCAAAACTAACTTACCATAAATATATCAAGGGTATAAAACATTTTCATACCCAAACTCAAGAAAATTATCAATCATACACGTGTATTGGATGTTGGTGCCTAGGCACCATGGTGCATTACGTAATTTTCCTATATATATATATATATATATATATATATATATATATATATATATATATGAGGCCTCTTTTTTACTCCTGGGTGTAATTACACCCTATATTGTATCTCACAATGTAGGTAGTATCTCGCGTAACAGAGATATTAACATCGCAAAAGAAGAAGAGAAGACTAATAGAATGCTGCGTGATGACATCATACATTGGGTAGTGGGCCCCATTGGTTGCTCTTTTTGTGAGTTGGTTTGGTTGCTCTTTTTGAGTGTTGGTTTCTCTTTGGTCTCTAACCAACACCCCTCCCCCCAACCACCACTCTATTCCTTCCTCTTTGATTAAACTCTTCTTAGCCTCTAATGCTTCTACTTTTTTCAAATCTAATAATACATAAAACATACACATTAGTACCTAATCCTCGTGTTGTAAATCAATGTTTAACTTGGTTAGGATAAGATTCACCTGTTGATTAGGTATATACATTTTAGCTCTAGTTTTTGTAATTTGTCCAATGCGTACTTGTATACTTGAGGTATGGTAGTACTTGGTGAAGGAGAAGATTGGTAACTACTAGGGTTTTCTCATCATAGGCTATGAACAAATACAGTGAAATGGAAGGTGCAGCATGTTTCCTGTTCGTACAATATATGTGTGTGCCAAGTTTATGGTTAGGAGCATGCATAGATGTGATTTATACCATTGGCGGATCAAGCAAAAATTGAGACGGAGTATAAGGGGGCCACACACGTGTGTGCCAATCGAAAAATGCTCGCGGATTAGCACGGGAGAATTATACAAGCCGCTCGTTCGGTGAAGCGATGATATACAGAAGCTAAAACGTCTCCTGGCTACGTGGCTTCGTATGTGCCTTGCGTGGATGCATGCATGATCCATAGCAGACGTGAGTGGAGTGTGTTGTGAGAATATTGAGACAAGTGTTTGAGAGAGATTGCTTTCATTCCATTTTCTCTGAATCAGTACATGGTACATATTTATAGATGAAGAGGGGGTGGTATGAATAGATGTCTGTTCATGGAGAAGAGTCTGTTTGGAGAAGGCATCTGCACATTGGGCACCCTTTACTTTTAGTTTGTAACACTCCCCCTTGACCAATGTGTTTCATATGATCACCTTGATTCATCGTCTTAGAAAAACTCCTCCAAAACCCTGTAGGGAAAAATATGAGGAGAACTGATAGAGTAGATATGCCATGAAAAACTCCTTTAAAACCCAATGGGAAAATTTTAAGGAGAAAAATGATATGGCATATATTTGATTATATCTCCTAAAAACCCCTGTGGGGAAAAGAGAGAGATATTTATGATTACATTGTCATATTGCCTCATTAAAAACCTTGATGAGAAATCTTAGAGGGAAAACTCATAAAGGGAAAAGAGTACAATATTTGTATTGAACGGGTTAAGTTTTAGGAGATTTCTCCCCCTGACATCTGCAAATCACGTAGTCTTCGCATACCAATTCCATGAACACATTTTTGGAATGTGGAGGTTGGTAATGACTTGGTGAATAAGTCTGCGAGATTATCACAAGACTTAGTTTGCAGAATATTTATTTCCCCACTCTCTTGCAATTCATGTGGGTAAAATAGTTTAGGTGCAATATGTTTTGTGATATTGCTCTTTATGTAACCCGTTTGCATTTGAACAACGCAAGCAGCATTATCTTCGTAGATAATGGTAGGTGATGCGATAGCACCTATACCACATGATTGTTGTATGTGGTTAATCATTCTGCGAAGCCATACACATTCACATGATGCTTCATATAATGAAATTATTTCAGAATGATTAGTGGATGTAGCCACTAGAGTCTGTTTTGAAGACTTCCAAGAGATGGCTGTTCCACCATGTAAAAATACAAAGCCTGTTTGAGATCTGGCATTATAGGGATCTGATAGCCAGCATCTGTATATCCTATTAAATCCATATTTTTATTCTTCTGGAAGAATAGACCGAGATCTTTAGTGCCTTGAAGATATCTAAGGATATGCTTCATTCCTACCCAATGTCTTTTGGTTGGAGCAGCGCTATATCTAGCAAGTAGATTTACCGCAAATGCAATATCCGGCCGGGTGCAGTTTGCAAGATACATAAGCGCTCCGATGGCACTGAGATATGGAACCTCGGGTCCCAATAACTCTTCATTGTCATCTCGGGGTCTAAGTGGATCTTTGTCCCTGTCAAGAGATCGAACAACCATGGGGGTTTTCGATGGATATGCTTTGTCCATATTGAATTTCTCCAATATTTTTGGACATAGGCTGATTGATGCACTATGATGCATGTATGAAGGTGCTCAAGTTGTATACCTAAGCTAAATTTGGTTTTACCCAAATCCTTCATTTCAAATTCTGTCATAAGATGATTACGTGCTTCATCTATATCTTGTGTGTTACCAATGATATTAAGATCATCAACATACACAGATATAATGCAGAATCCTGTTGAGGATCTTTTAACGAACACGCATGGGCAATCATCATTGTTTGAGTATCCCTTTTTGGTTAGGAACTCACTTAGTCGGTTGTACCAAATTCTACCCGACTGTTTCAAGCCGTATAAAGACTTGTTTAATTTTACACAATACATATTGCGATTTGCGTTTGGATTCGGAATTGAAATTCCATCGGGAACTTTCATGTATATGTCCGAATCAAGTGACCCATAAAGATATGCAGTCACTACATCCATCAACTGAAAAGATAGATGATTTTTAACTGCCAATGAGATTAAGTATCGGAATGTTATTCCACTCATTACTGGAGAATAAATTTCATTGAAATCAATGTCGGGTCTCTGCGTGAACCCTTGTGCTACAAGCCTTGCTTTGTATCTCACCACCTCATTGTTTTCATTCCGTTTGCGGACGAAAACCCATTTGAAACCGACAGGGAATACATTGGGAGGTGTATGTATCACATTGGTGAATACATTTCTTTTCTTGAGCGAGGCTAACTCCTCTTGAATTGCATCCTTCCATTGAGTCCAGTCCGAGCGCTGTTTGCACTCTGCTATGGTCTTGGGATCTGGATCATTTTGAAGGTTGTTTGCAATTGTTGTGGAGAAATAAATATCGACAATTGTAGTCTTACGATCGTATGATTCTCCAGAATCAGTATAGTTTGTGGAAATTTCTTGGACCCTTGATGACTCAATGTTATTTCCCAAAACATTTGAGTCGGGGTATTCCGATGTCCCAGGATCAGATATTGAGTGCACTGTTGATCTGGGGTACAAGGATCCTTTGGTGTCTATCAACTTAAGGTTGATCTGCATTTACATTCTTTTGTTTCCTTTGTCACTTGTTAGAAGCTGTATCCGCCGTTTGTACCGTACTTCTCCCCCTCTTATTTTGAACTGGGAGTTGAGTGGTATTTTGCGGTACCTCCACTCTTTCAGGTACATATCTGGCAGGATTATAGGATTTTGTGACACCCTTATAATCAGTAAATGCATCTGGCAGGTTATTTGCAATGTTTTGCAAATGAATGAGTTTCTGAACTTGAAGTTCAGTCTCTCTGGTACGTGGGCCTGAGGTAGGAATGCTTTGTACATTCCAATTAATTTCCTGGCATTCAGTTTGGTACTTGTTGTCTCCCCCTAGTGCCTGAAAATGTTCCTCATTGAATATGCAATCAGCGTACCGGGCCGTAAACAGGTCCCCTGTTAGGGGCTCGAGGTATTTTATGATTGACGGAGATTTATACCCAACATAGATCCCAAGTTTCCTGTGAGGTCCCATTGAGGTACGCTGCGGTGGTGAGATCGGTAGGTATGTAGCACAACCGAACTTTCGCAGATGGGAAATATCTGATGGATTTCCACGTAGTAATTGTAGCGGGGAAGTGCTATGATAAGCAGTTGGACGCAATTGGATTAAGTCAGCAGCGTGTAAAACTGCATGACCCCAACATGACGTTGGTAAGTTGCAATTCTGTAATAATGGTCTTGTAATGAGCTTGATTCTCTTGATAAGAGATTCTGCTAAACCATTTTGTGTATGGACATATGGAACAGAGTGTTGAACTTGTATCCCAAGAGCCATACAATCGTCATTGAAGGCATGGTATGAAAATTCAGCAGCATTATCCATTCGAATTGATTGAATTCGATATTCAGGGTAATGTGTTCGTAATTGGATAATTTGACCAATTAACTTAGCAAATGCATGGTTTTTGTGTGGATAAAAGACACACGTGTGACCATCTAGTAGATGCGTCAATTAGAACCATGAAGTACCTGAACGGTCCACACAATGGTTGTATAGGACCACATATATCTCCTTGAATGCGTTCAAGAAATTTAAGTGGTTCAGCTCTGATTTTAAGATAAGAGGGTCTTAAAATCAATTTTCCGGTGGCACAGGAAGTGCACACAAAATCTGAGGATTCCGGAAATTTTGTCTTGAGATATGTATGACTAATTGAATTGCTAATAATTTTTCTCATCATTCCAAAGCCTGGGTGGCCAAGGCGATCATGCCATGTTTGGAATGTGTTAATGTTTTGGAAAATTACTTTGTACGCAATATGTTGAACGGATTTGATGTATGTATAGGACAATCCGGAGGGTAAAGATGGAATTTTTTTTCATATTGCGTTTGTGTTTACCTTTAAAGTTCTTTGAGTGATTGAGTGAACCATTGAACTTGTTGTTATTTTGATTAGCATGAACTTCAGGAAGTGGAGCAGCCCCAATGGGGCGTTGCTGATTATCCTTTAAAAGAAGTTCAGCATGCTTTTCTGCCTGAAGCATAGTATGCATAAGATCAAAATAAGTTTGGTAATTTGCAGCACGCCATTGCTGTTGTAGGACCCTGTCAGATGGGAGCATAGTCGAGAGAGTTTTCTCTATTTTATCCGCATCTGTTGGTTCCTTTTCACAAAAACACAATTTAGAGCAAATAGCGTGAAGGGCATGATTGTAGTCTCCACCAGTTTTAAAGTCTTGGAGTCTAAGATGTGCCCATTCATGATTAGCCTCAGGTAAGATAACAGCTTTTTGCTGCTCATATCTATTTTTGAGGGCTAACCATAGTGTAAGTGGATTTTCCTCATACAGATATTCCGACTTTAAATCTGGATATATGTGATTCCGTATTATGCTTAAAACGGAATATGTCACAATCTCCAGCGAAATTTGATCATTTGGAGGATCAAATATCACCCTTTGCAACCCACGTGTGGTGAGGTTGATTTTTAAGTCCATAGCCCATGTAGGGTAATTGGAACCATCGAGAGCGAGGGGCTCAAAATCTTTGGTAGCCATTTAAAACCTACATGAAAAGTACACCATATATGATTAATTTACATGAGGTAAATTAATGTGTATGGTAATGTTGTAAGAAAATGCAAAATATGTGGAAAACAATATGAGTATTGTAATCCAAATGAATATATACCTAAAATTAAATATAACATGAGGTTATATTTATAATACCGTTTAATCACAATATTGGTGGTGAACACCAATTTATTGTATGGCATAGCGCACATAAATTGGGATTTTATGGTATTTATTGTAGGTATGCATTCATAAATTTTGCGGAGGTGGTTCCACTCATTGACAGCCTCCGGTAGGATGACTGTTTTCTGCTGTTCATACCGTGTTTGAAGAGCAAGCCACAGAGCGCGTGGGTCTTCTTCCATCAGATACTCAGCCTTGAGATCAGGATGGATGTGGTTCCGTATAATAAATAAGGTATTGTACTTGAGAGTCTCAGCCAAAGGAGCTACACCCTCTTGGGGAGCTGCAATTGCCTGGTACATTCCGCGCAACGATAGACTCATTTTGAGATCCATCGCCCATGTGGGGAAGTTGTGGCCGTCAAGAGCGAGGGCCTCAAACTCTTTAGTAGCCATTGTGCCTACATATGTAGGGCCACAGATTTGTTAAAATCGTTGGCAATGTTAAATAAGCAATGCGAAATGCAAGTAATCAAGGTAAACTTGAAATACATAAAGGGACATTCTCCTATTGTGGAACAACATAGTTAATCACCAATGGTATTAACATTATTTAATTCATTTTTCAACATTGAGTGCGCACTTGGAGGATGATAATCCCACAGTAGTACTTTGATACTACCGTGTGTATGACCAATGTGAAAAAGAACCATGGTAATCACTTAGGTGTAGACCTTGTATAATTTATAATTAAATTGGGTACGCACGTTGAGGATGAAATCCCACAGTAGTACCATGGTACTACCTTGTGTATGGCCAATTTGAAAATAAATAAAGGTAGTCACCCAAAAGTGTAGACCAAAATGTTTCAAAACTTGATATTGGGTACGCACGTTGAGGAATAAATCCCGCAGTAGTACTATGGTACTACCTTGTGTATGGCCAATATCAAATTTAAGAAACTTTGTGTTATTCCAAAAATGAGAGAAAATCAACCTAAAGCATTTGCATAAAAAAATATTAAGTGCTTGTATGGTAAGCTAGTAAACGTAATATTTAAATTGCATAAGATAGAGTGCAATAATTGATGTATAATACATTGCATCAAGGGTCTATATTGCAAATATTTACAATAGAAATTTATTTAACATAAAAGTGCTGCATATACATGAAAATAGAGGGGGCAAATTGTAAATTTCCGTAAACTTGGGCTGAGGCCCATTCGGCCTTTAGGCCCATGAGGGGAGGTGGGGGAAAATAGGCCAAAACCCCATTTTTTTGGGCAGCCATATAAAATGGAGGGGAGGGGGGAATTTAGGGTTTCCCCCCAAACCCTAACCGCCAGCCACCATCACATGGAGGCGCCGCCGCCTGCCCCTTGGGGCGCCGCCACCGCCGGCCGCCTGCGCCGAGGCTTCCACCGCCAGTCGCCTGCGCCGGGGCTTCGGGTGCCGCCGCCGGGCGGGCCGGGCGCCGCCGCTGCCGTGCACGCTGTGCAGCGCCGGGCCGCGCCATCGGCCGCCGCCGCCTCGCCACGGGTGCCGACGCCGCCATGGGCGCAACCGCCACCCACGGGCGTCGCCGGCCGTGGGGGTCGTCGGCCGCGTGCGTCGCCGCCTCCAGTTCTTTGGGCGCCGCCTTGGGGAGCCGCCGGCTGCGGGCGCTGCCGCCTCGTGGGGAGCCGCCGCCGGCTGCCGGCCGCAAGGGCCGCCCCGGGCGCCGCCATCCACCGCCGAGCGGGCCACGCCGTCGCGCCGACTTGATGCGCCGACCGGGCCGCGCCGCCTCGGGCGTCGGGCGCGCCGCGCTGTGCGCCGGCCGTAGCCACCTCGGGTTTGGGCGCCGCCGGCCGTGCTTTGGGCTCGGGCGCGAGCGCCGCGCCGTCTACGCGGGGCCGCCGCCTCGGGCGCCGCCGCCGGCCATTTGGGCCGCGCCTTGCGCCGGGTCGCGCGCCGTGCCTCCAGGCCGCGCCGGTCACGTCTGCCCCGGGCTTCGCCGGCCGCGTAGGCCGTGCGCCTCTCTGGCCGCTGCGGGCGCCAGGCCGCGCCGGGCCTCGCCGGCCACGCCATGTCGCCACGCCGAACCGCCGGGCTGCCTTGGGCTCAGGTGCCGCCGCGCCGTGGGGAGCGTCGGACTTCGCGTTGGGCCGTATGCCACGCCGGACCACGCCATGAGGACGCGCCGCCGGTTGACGCCGCTTCGGGCGTCGCGCCACGCCGTGAGGACGGCCGTGGGTGCTGGGCCGGCCGGCCGAGACGGACCAGATGCTGGTGTTCGTGGAGTTCGTCAGCGTCGCGCAGGACGCCGACCCGTTCGCCACGCTCTGCAATGCAAGAACATCCAGTGCCGTTACCTTTTTTTCTGTATGTGTTGCTCGATTTGGAGAGAAACGTGTGCTGATAACGTGTTGTGAGAATATTGAGACAAGTGTTTGAGAGAGATTGCTTTCATTCCATTTTCTCTGAATCAGTACATGGTACATATTTATAGATGAAGAGGGGGTGGTATGAATAGATGTCTGTTCATGGAGAAGAGTCTGTTTGGAGAAGGCATCTGCACATTGGGCACCCTTTACTTTTAGTTTGTAACAGAGTGAACTAATTTTTGGTGTAAAGTATGCACTAGATGAGTATATAAAGCTCTCTCTTAAATCGAACGAAGAGATAAAACTAGCTTGGCACATGTGGATCGCTTTGAGAGGTTAGGTTACGCACGATTTGATCGATCTACTGATCCGCACGAGGGATGATTCCTAGGGACAAAAAAACCTTTTCGCCATGCATGCAACACAGCTCACCATATACACACATCTGCCCCAAGAGCAACTCCAGCAGGGCCCCTATTTG
This sequence comes from Dendrocalamus latiflorus, assembly GCA_017311315.1. Taxonomy (NCBI): domain Eukaryota; kingdom Viridiplantae; phylum Streptophyta; class Magnoliopsida; order Poales; family Poaceae; genus Dendrocalamus; species Dendrocalamus latiflorus. Next base: position 30,818,674 of record CM029647.1, on the reverse strand, counting down.
AACCCTCATCCTACTTTTAAAGGCCAAAGGGCAAAAAACTCACTCCAGCAGGGCCCCTACTTGAGCCCTCAAAAGTAGGGGCCCTCAAATCTCCCCCTCGAGCCCTCATTCCTGGGGTCTGGAGGGAGCCCCTACTTTTGAGGGCTCAAGTAGGGAGCCTGCTGGAGTGAGTTTTTTGCCCCTCGGCCCTCAAAAGTAGGGGCTCCCTCCAGACCCCCCAGGAGTGGGTCCTATATGTCATCCCCTCTAAGAATGAATTTGAGGGTCCTGTTTTGAGGGCTCCTGCTGGAGTGCAGCCCAAAAAACAGAGCCCTCAAAAGTAGGGGGAGCCCTCAAATAAAAAGTAGGGGCCCTGTTTTGAGGGCTACTTCCAGCAGGACCCTCAAACAAACCCCTAAACCAAAATTTGAGGGCTGAGAACAAAAACACAGGTCCAGCAGGGCCCCTACTCAGGCCCTCAAAAGTAGGAGGCCCTCAAATTCACCCATCAAGCCCCATTCCTAGGGACCCTGGAGGAGGCCCCTACTTTTGAGGTCCTAAGTAGGGGCCCTGTTGGACCTGTGTTTTTGTCCTCAGGCCTCAAATTTTGGTTTAGGATGATGAATGGGTCCTATATGGCAGTGTCTATTAGGATGAATTTGAGGGCCCTGATTTAAGAGCTACTGCTGGAGTAGATGCAAAAAAAATTAAGCTCTTAAATGTTAGGAGAGCCCTTAAATCAAAAATAGAGGCCTTGATTTGAGGGCTCCTGCTGGAGATGCTCTAAAGGAACAAAAATTGATAATTACAAAAGCTAGCTAACAGGTGAATTGTTTGTGTTCCCTTGCGGAAGCGACGTACTCATAGGGAAAACACTATCAGTTTACAGATTTTACAGGAGGATAGCTTTAGAATTGATAATTACCGACGGTTACCGAATTTTTAGATTTTTGGGATGAATTTTTTGAATTGGAATTTGAATTTTTAAATGTCAAAAGAAAAGTTTAAAAATTTGTAAATTGCCTTTATTATATAGTATAATTAATTGGAATACCATGGTGCCTGGGCACTATGTCTAAAATAGGTATTTCCTCTATGTATTGTGTGCAAAAAAATTTGAAATTTTTTGGATATCAAGTTTAACTAGTTCAAATAAGTTTGAACTAAAATTCGAATTGTAGTTGCCTTTTTTACGATAGTTTGATTGTAGGTATGTGTTGATTATATATATAAATTAGTAAAGCATGTGATCTAAATTTGTTGAAAATTTTGAATTCGAGTATATTTTTTCAAAGATATACGTTTTATTTGAATTGTTATATATGGGTATATGCCCTAAAACTAATATTTTCAAAAAAAATATACCCTAATTTTGGTTGAATTTGCGCATTTAAAATCATTGTGCTCGAGCACCATAGTGTCCCATTTTAGCATCCTATGTAGTATAATATCTAGTGCTAATTACTATTTCAGTACTAAGGTGCTAATGATAATGTGAACCATCTGATCTAGATTGTGTGCTTGGATAGAGGTGGGTGGGAGTATGTCGGTGGTCTGTGTGTGTGTGTGCGCGTAAAAATGATTCCATACTCCCCAGAGTACGTACTCACAGTTGTTATATACCACTTGAATGATGTTGCTATACCACTTTATCCTTTCAAGTATATTCTAATAATGATTATAGGACATTCCAAAGTGAGTTACATGAAAATTTTCATCCAAGTTCACTTTTTATAGCATAATTTATGTATATTCTTATTTTATATATGAAAAAGTTATATCGCATAAAGAATTCCTATAAAAAAATTTCAACTAAATCGTATTAAAATATCTTAGAATTAGTATTTAAGTATACCAAAATTGATAAATATGTATAATATATTTATTTAAGTGATATATTGAAAGTATGAGTATGTACTTCTAATAATATGGAAAAAAAACTATATATATGTATGTATGTATGTGTGTATGTATATATATGTATGTGTGTAGTGTCGGGCTAGCTCTACCGCCGGCAATTGATACCGGTCAAGATACGTAGACAATGTTGAGCTGTGAGATATGTTGAGATCTCGCCTTTAAAGGGGATATATTGGGGTTAGGTCAATCTGATATTTAATTGCAGGCGAGATACATTGTAGTATCCAAAATAAGTCAGTGAAAGTGGATCGCTCATCCTCCCTTCACACAGCCCAAGTGTTATGCTGCACTAACCTTCGGGTGCAAACACGTGTACATGGAGTGTTTCGAACAATCCCCATCACGGATGACTCATGAGGACAGGTGGTGTACACGTGCGTAACAAACCGACAACGCACTGCTACGTAGTCTCTCAAGCGCAACGATGGAACGGACGGATATTCTTCGCGACCAAGAAGAAGTGACAGCTGTCGTGTGTAGTAGGGCAGCGGTCGGCAAAAATATCAGAACGCAGCTGGCGATTGGCCGTCGTACGGCTGCTGCAGCGACGAGCACCCCCTGACTCGGTGGGCCCTCCCTTCGCCTCCCCGGCCCACGTAAGATCCCACGTCGGCAGTGGCACGCAGAGAGAGAGAGAGGGGAGAGGTAGGCAGGCACACACGGACACGGGTGAGCTGAGGAAGGGACAACAAATCTAGGAGGAACAAGCGATTAGCTGAGCAACCAAAGTGCGCAGCTCACCTCTGCACAATCACGGTCCTAGACCAACGTTAGAATATCTATTGGAGGGCCCTTTTATTTATTGGTATGTACGAGGGTATTTTTAAAAATACTTGACCCAAAAAAAATCACTGACCACCGGGTCCCGCTCGGCAGGGCCCCACCTACGAGCCGTATAGGTATAGCCCTGAGGCGCCGGCGCAGGATAAAAGGACACGTTGGAGCCTTTCCCCAACCCGCATATTTTTAACCCCCGAACGAACAAACTCTCCGCCACTTTCCGTTCCATTCGCCTTCTTCTTCCTCCTCTCCACGGAAACCAAACCGAAAGCCATGGCGTCCATCCGCCTTCTTCCCCTCGCGCTGCTGCTCTCCGCGCTCGCCGTCGCGCAGGCCCGGTGGCCGACCATCCGGCTGCCGTCGGAGCGCGCCGCGGATGAGGCGGAGGAGGAGGAGGACTCCGTCGGGACCAGGTGGGCCGTCCTCGTCGCCGGCTCCAACGGGTACTACAACTACCGCCACCAGGTGCGCGTTCTACGCGTCAAACTACTTGCGCGCGATGATTTCGTCCCATACGGTTCGGTCATTCGCGTGCTCGCGATCCTCGATCCGCTCCATTTCGTTCCTGCCTTTTGGTTCCTCGCATGCATCGCCGTAGAAATAGAAGAACCCTGTTCCCGTGTTCCGTTTGTGGCGTTGCGGCGCGTTCCAGAAATCTATCTCCCGTTTGATACGATTAATATGTCAAAATATCTATCCATAATTAAACAAAGAATTTTGCGCAGCCACTAGATAAAATATTTTGCACGGTGCCGTATCGCAGTGAAGCAAAGACTTGATCGAAGAGAGATTTTGTGTGCAGCTCATTTGGCGTACGGACTGGATGCCGTTCAAGTTGTTCTACGTTAGGTGTGTTAATATTATTTACGGTTGATGGTTTTAGCTGTGGTCGATGGCTTTTATGTAAAAATGAATAACAGTGCTTAGAAAAAATAACTTTAGAAAGAAAACAGGCATATATACACGGGATAAGAATGAGAGAAGTAAAATTGTGAAGCAGTATTATCTTTGAAACAAGATAGAAACGAGAAAAAGTTAAAAAAAAAGCCGCATGGAGAAAGCAGACGGCAAAATTCAATACAAACATTCATTATTGTTTTGTTGTAAAATGGGGGGGGGGGGGGGGGGATAAAAGGTTGGATAGATGATGAGATTTGGCTGACTTTTGGGGCCTGCGTTCGTTAGTTGCGTTGCGTCCTCTGCACGCGTGCGGGGCTAGCAGCCACTGATAGGCCAATCCTCCTGTAGTCCTGTATGACACCTGTGAGAGCTGATTCTACTTCTAATAAGTACGGCTCATGCTATGTCGCCATTTGCAGAAACATACTGTACCACTGTAGCAATTCTCATCAATTGCACCATTCAGCAAACACGGCATGAACAATCTTTCTTGTTGCTGTGTACTTGCTGTCTTTTGGGCGGTATAAGCATGATTTCGGATGGTTTATTGTACTTTTGACACTGTGAGTTCCAAATTGCTACTGGTCTAGTGGTTGGTGGAATTGGGAATGGTTAGTGACTAAGGTGTAATTAAATTTAAAAATAGAAAAAATATGTTAGCTCGGACAATGCAAATAAATAAAGAAAAAATAACCAGAAAAGGCTAAAAAAAACCATAAAAATCATAAAAATACAAAATTTAAGAATAGTGCAAAATAAGATAAAAACTCAAACCAAAATAAATAGAGCCTAAAAATTGCTGTTTTGGGGGCTGAGACCTGCAGGCGGATATCTGCCACGCCTACCAGATCATGAAGAAGGGCGGGCTCAAGGACGAGAACATCATTGTCTTCATGTACGACGACATCGCGCACAGCCCGGAGAATCCGAGGCCTGGTGTCATCATCAACCATCCACAGGGTGGCGATGTCTATGCTGGGGTCCCAAAGGTAAGCATGCATATTTCTTCATGGAAATTTTACAGTGGTTATTGATGTAGTAACTTCTAAGGCCCTGTTTGGAATGCTGGAATTTTTCCCGATTCCTGCGGGAATTGAACTGTTTCCTGCAAAATTCCTGTGAAATTCCTCTGTTCCAAACAGGCCCTAAGATTACCTTACTAGTTTCCACAAAATGACGTCTCAAAAAAAAGTTTCTACAAAATGTTGCAATGGTTGTACAAAATATGTGACAGTGTGATTATGTAGAATTAAACCCCAAAAAATTCAATAGCAGTTAGTACCTCATTGAAAATGACTGAGTGCCTAAATTGTCGCCAGTCTTGACGTCTTTTGCCAATTTGTTGTGAACAAGAAGAGCAGTATTGGTCCACAATTAGGAGGCGACAAGGCAAGAACAGACTTGATTAACATAATCTCAAATTTCTATGAGATGTCAACATCTTGGCTGAACAACAACTCCTAGGAAGTACTAATGGTCACGCATCGCTATCCATAATTTTCCTTCCTTTTGACTTTATCTCCTCTGTTTTTCACCGTAGGATTACACCGGGAACGAGGTTAGTGTCAATAACTTCTTCGCTGTTCTGCTCGGTAATAAAACCGCTGTCAGTGGTGGGAGCGGCAAAGTCGTGGACAGTGGCCCCAACGACCATATTTTCATTTTTTACAGTGACCATGGGGGTCCTGGTGTCCTTGGTCAGTACTCGGAACCAACCGTTCTTGCACTTCCTGTCCGTTTTAATGCCTGAAACTAATCGGATTAGACATTGTATATACATACATGCAAAATAGACCTGGACAATTAACATCGTTCATATGTCACAGTTTTTTATTCTATACAAATTTTCAGGGATGCCTACCTACCCATACCTCTACGGTGACGACCTCGTAGATATTCTGAAGAAGAAGCACGCTGCTGGAACCTACAAAAGCCTGGTATCAGATCAGTTCTTTGGTCATTGTTTGCTCTGTGATGATCTGCTGTTTGAACTTTGAAGTTGGCTTGAGGTGTATGGTTCTGTCCTATTGCAGGTCTTTTACCTTGAAGCCTGCGAATCCGGGAGCATCTTTGAGGGCCTTCTGCCGAAGGACATCGACGTCTACGCGACCACCGCATCAAACGCAGAGGAGAGCAGCTGGGGGACGTACTGCCCCGGCGAGTACCCGAGCCCTCCTCCGGAGTACGACACCTGCTTGGGGGACTTGTACAGCGTTTCTTGGATGGAAGACAGGTACTTGATTCATCATCTCTCTCTCTCTCTCTCGTTGTTTTTCACTACATTTATTTTGGCATGGTAAAATCCTGTTCTGATCCTGTCAGTTTCCAACTCGCATGTGGCACCATGTCTGTTTTGGCTGCACCCACGTCAGCCAGTACTTTCGGGTACCGTACGGGTCGAAATGATTAGCTAATTAGTACGTCACTACCTGCTATCTGTGTTAATTGAAGACAGACGCTGGTGATATGCATGTGTTGCTTTACTTTTAGGTGCAACAACATGTTAATTCGCACGACGATGATTAGTTGCATAGCATGCGGCGTTGTCTTTTGCTGAACTTTTTTTAAAGCAAATGCTGAATATATTGTTGTTCAAATGAGTGGCAGACAAAGGAATAAAATATAGGTACAACAAAATGCAAACATGAATCAAACACTATTACCTAGAAGCAAAACAATCCATAATAAAATTTTGTTGTAATCGCACTAAAAAGAGTATGACACCCAATGAAAGTAACAATTACATTTCGTATGCAAACATGTGAAGATAAAGATAAGACATTGAAAAATATCTTACTAATGAAGGTTAGTCTATAATTTGCCACCAAGTTATCGAACATAATAGTCTGAACGAAAGATGAGCCATAGAAGAAGCAATCTGTCAATTATGAAATATAGATGGATCAGTAGTGTCACGATTTGATAGTAGAATATAAAAGATACAATAAAAAGAGAAGACGACATACCACTAAATAACTAAGTACATCTAGTAGAACGAGCGTTTTCATTCTCGAAGATTTCATGTCTTCAAACTGTTTCTTAATTTTTTTTTCACGATCAAATCCTTTGAATATCTCTCACTCGATATAGCACACCATCAAGTCATTAAGCCAATCATCGGACATCTTATTGTGCAAATCAGTTTTGATAATATTCATATCTCTTCAAATCTATTTATGCCAAATTAAACAAGCAAGCAATGATAATATCATAATACATTTCAATACTACATTTAATTCACACCTCATAAGTAAGAGTAATGATCAAATATTTATCGCTTACTCAGGCACTTACTATTGAATTTGGAGCTTTTCCTCATTCTATTCAGTTTGAATTTGGACTAGCTCCTACTACCAGTTCACAAATTGTCTGGCTGCTCAGGTAATGTCATGTGGGATTTAAGATCAGAATACAAACAGAGAGAAAATATATGGGTCTGAATCATATGTGAGCAGATTGTTTAGCCATCTTTGGAACAAAATAAAGGGCGTGTTCTTTTAGGCTTTTGGGCTGTGGCTTATAGTTTTTGGCTGTGTCTTATGGCTTTTGACTGTTCGCGAGAGATTATAGAGAGGTAGAGACTCGCATACAATTTTGGCTAATATAAATAAAGTTGTTGTAATGCGTACTATAATTAATTTATAGACATCATCTTAAAAATACACTTGGTTTGAAAATTAATTACTCTAGAAAAGTGATTTTTAGAAGCCAAAAAGAAGAGGACCACATTCAACTGCCAAGCTGTACGCAGATCTAGAAGCCGTATAGATCTCTCCAGCAAATCAACTACACCGACCAAAGCAGTAACAGTTTTAACTAAACAGAGAACTCTGACTGCGAATTTGAGCTCATCTCAGCAGATGAACCACCGGCGACAGCCAAGAATATACTGAGCATCACGCACCACACTTCAGAATTTAGTATCAGATGCAGCATCGCACAACACATGGTATACTAGGCTAGATTAGATTATTATGCGCAAATGACAGTTGCACAAGTCATTCACCTCTGTAATTTGTTTCTTCAAATCTATTTTTACTGGTACATCTAGCTCAATTCTCAAATGGTAAATATAATTGTAATACAGTTGTTGTTCTCACTTCTCTAATTTGTTCCCAAATTACGTTGAAAAGTCAAAAAAAAAAAACAAAGTATCTTAAGAGTCTTAAGAAAGCAGCTCCCAGGCCGTCGGCCGCCGCCGCGCCGCGCTCCCCTGGTCAGTGGCTGCCTCGCACCCCTCGGGTCTTGGCCGCTCTAGGGTTAGCACTCCGCTGTAGTGGCGCCTCTACTCGCTCAGGTGGCTGCACTGGCCAGTGGCCCTCTGCTTCGCCTGCATGACCGCATCTTCTACTCAGCCGCTACTTGCTGGGTGGGACCGAAGCCTATGCGCCAGCTGCTTCTCTCTCTGATTCTTTAACTGTCTTCTGTCGCCGATGCCGTCCTCTGGTCGCTCTCCGTCACGCCGTTCAACTGCTAGCGGAGCCGAGGAGGGGCGGGGGCGATGAAGCTCGGGCGGCCGCCCAAGCTCTCCGGAAGGGAGGGTCCGCCCGTGGTTCAACCCCTTAACGACTAACATGAGAAAAGAAAAGAAATAACATGGAATCAAAAGTTAAAATCTGCTATTCCAATGGGCCTGTTCAGCTCGCGCTCTACTCGACGAAACCCTGTAAGGCCACGCCCAAACATAGCCCATGTACTATTGCTGAATGCTGCGGTTCGGCTAAATGCCATGCATTTAACTGGACAGACTTGGATCTGTTCTCCTGTTGGCTGTAGGATGTAGCCAATAAACAAGGATTGTAAAGAAGATCTGATGGCCATGGGGTTTTGGGACTTACTTTTATTTTTAGTGCTCCACGTTGACGCATGCCTCTGAATGTTGCATACGACCGAATTTATGTGAAACTGAAGCAGACGGTCAATAACATATTCTCCTGTAGGCTGTCATGGTACTATTTGTACGTTTAGCAGTTCCCCATGTTAGAGTTGAACCCGGAATCAAAATCCTTGGGTCATTTGTTTGAAGTGAAATGCTAAACTTTTTTCTTTTCAGTTCTTAGCCATTATAATTGTACTCTTAATAGTTTGGAACTTTCAATGTTGACAGCGATGTCCACAACCTGCGAACGGAATCTCTCAAGCAGCAGTACAAGCTGGTAAGTTTTTCGGACTTCAATTTCTTTTTAGTTTAAACTTAGTAGTGTGCTTTGATGTGCCTAATGTAACCTATTGGTTGAGCAGGTCAAGGACAGGACATCGGTTCAGAACACATACAGCTTGGGTTCCCATGTGATGCAATACGGTTCTTTGGACCTGAATGTTCAACATCTGTTCTTGTACATCGGATCAAATCCTGATAACGACAACGCCACGTTTGTGGAAGACAACTCATTGCCGTCGTTTTCAAGAGCTGTTAATCAGAGAGATGCTGATCTTGTTTACTTCTGGCAGAAGGTTTGTAACTATATATCATGAGGAACCTACTGACCTTGGCTGTTGTCACAAGATCTCTCTGGATTATTGTCATGCCTTATTCACAACAATGCATCATTTCGATGGATAAACCAACTGATTGCTTTCTTTTATCTCACACGTAGTACC